>CM028104.1:12448512-12617156 GCA_016170015.1 Anopheles longipalpis | reverse complement strand
TAAATGTTCTTTTAGAGTAATTTGATCACAACCTCAACAAACTTACTTTTGTCGGACTTGTCTACATAGTTTCACTGTTTTAACTAAACTGCTAGACGGTTAAGCTATTCGCAACTGCTTCCTTCCAGTAGTTTTGCGGCACAACAAAGTGCATCATGCACATTAAAACCATCTGCCACCGGAACTGTAGAGCTAATGTTTACCGTACGGTTTCCGACCATCTTGCCTCCAGTGGGTCTAAATCTTTTTTTTTTCATCAGTCCTACCACAGTCAGGACCTTTTTTTTGGTTCGCTACCCAAAATATTTACCCACGAAGGGCAGACGGTCAAGGTGCTTCACCTGACCGTGTGTTCGAAAGAAAAGGACATTTTTTTGCCCCGAGACAACAGAGGCTGACCACCTATTCACCGTACCTCAATGATGTTACCCCACGATCGGGCCGGCAACTCTCGCTTTCATTTGGTCATAAAATAGTCCGATTGATTGCTGTTTAAGTGATGCACGTAGAACAAAAAAAAGTGACTGCATCCAAGCGATAAAACATGCGCCTAACGATCACAACGAGATTCTGGATTCTGGACATGCATAGCCGGTGATCCTGGATGCCATAAACCGGCTACCCGTAGGGTCAATATCGGGGTTTTAACAAGGATCTCGCGGTCCAGGGAATCCATTAGCACACAATGGTAAATTAGTGCCAAATGCTGTGGGCGTGCTAAGGAGCATACAGCATTTGTTGACTCGTTGGTTCGTCACTTGGCTTACACTTTAATGGCCGGACAATTGCCGTATTTATTGGATGGTCGTAAAGATGTCACTACGCTGTATCCAGAATTGCAATGTATTGTGTTTGGTTCTGCGGCGGCATGAATTTCACTCGGTTGCTGTTAAGTTACTCTTAAGTTAAATTGTGCGATGTTTAGGTAGTTAAGCTTAATTCAAAATGACATCCAGTTATTACTCTGTAGTTGCTGAAACAATTTATTGCCTGAGAAAAGTGTTGAAGCTTTCATGACAATAGATGAATACAAATATGTTAATTAGATGGTGTAAAAGAAACATGAAACATCCACAGTAAGTGTATTAGTTTGCCAAAAACCCTTAACCCCATTCCGTTGCGTACTCATCTACCTGTCGCCAACAGCACTCGATAAGGTCATTCCGATGCATTGGGTTCTGCTTTCGGCAGGAATATTGTGCAACGTTGATGCGCCAAAAACAGTCACAAAAAAATAAACAACCAAAAACCCGCCAATCCTATCAAAAAGGACACCAGTAAATCATGCGGTTGAAATCTCTACTTTTATTATTCCATTTACAGAGATTAGGGCCTGTCCCGAAACGTCCCTGTTTCCCTTATTCGGAATGCGTTGCGGTCGCGGTTACTGCCACAGGGCAAGACAGTAACCATTCGGAACCGGCATCGCCCAGACTGATGGTGCATCTTTCTAGCTGCGAACAGCGACATCGATCACCGAACCGCGGATTCGGTTCGCCTTTTTGAAAGCGGTTGCGCATAAAATGAGAAGGTGACGCTGACGGCCAGTTTGACGACTGGCGGGAAATGCATCTTCAACACGTCAGCAGCGGGGTCGCACGGGATGAGTTTTGCCAATGCCGCAGCCTGATATTGATCCTGCACAAGCCGCGGAATGTGCATGTGCCATTGTTTAGAAAACATCCACTCCGTAGCCATCGATATCGGCCGTAAAAGCGCACCGGCAACATACGGCCGGTGGGAGGGGGCGGCGGTTGACTGTTCTTGTGCAAAATTTTTGGACATTCCGCACGTTTGCCGCCCTTTGGCATCCAAGGGGGTATTGTTTTCAATCAACTTTATCAGCCACTAACATCTCAAGCTTTCAAACCTTTCAAATATTTGAAAACTGTTCACGAGTTGATGTGTTTTCGGGGTTTTTTTTATACGTACGAAATGCTTCTGCGTTTTTATTTCACCCGATCCGGCTAAGACTAGGCGGTACTTCTGAGATTGTGGACATCATGTCGCACAATTAAACGTTTGCAAACGTGCTGACGGAAGCATGCGTGCGGAATGTATGGTGGATTTTTGTTTTGTTTTTGTTTGTTAAGCTTTTCTGAACCACAAATGTGAATAGGTGCAATCATTCTACAGCACTGTTGTGACTATTTTGGGCTAAGTAGAACACATTGAAATAAATAAATACAATTTTTTGAAGTATGAACAAACTAAACCCGAATAAAAGATCGCTAGATCAAATTAATTAAATACTAAAAGCTTCCGGACACATTAAACCTTGGTTTACGCCCTGAATAAGACAAAATACAAGTGGAAAATGCCTTGTAACTATTGTAATCATCAACACAAGCATTTCTCAAAATACGGCAAAAGCCGAAATAATCAAAATATATACAAATAGATAAATATATCCTTATAATTAAGAGTGGACAAAATATGATAAGAAAGAAGATATCTTTCGTGTACTTACTGGTTAAAGGAAGCATATAGCTGAACGATCCTCAGCTGGAAGAGGATGAGTTAGTTAAGCTAAAAAGCCGATGCACAATTTTATATTATTTTATCAAACATATAGCAAACCATCACGAAAACTAGACGTTTGAAGCAAAACTACAAAGTTAAATTCATTTTCATCCAATTCTAATCCAGAAAATTTTATTGCGTTCCAATGTGTTCCATTGATTTGAAATTTAATCCACTTTCTAGACTACAATCTGTGCCAGGTGAGAGCAGTCAATAATTGAACATTTGCTGTGAGGTATTTCCGTCTTACACTTATTGAAAGCCAAATTTGTTATACTGGTTTTGCAAAATATGAAGGAAGCAAACCACCCGTTCATTTCGCATCATTTTAGGGGGGTGGAAATTGAAACAGCCGTCTATGCGTGCGTTCAAATCTTTCCATTTGCGCAAGCTTTCAAAGGATTGCAAACGTAACGTCACCCGGATTGGTTTCTCGATTCCGACTTACATTTGACACTTTCATTGTGCATGGTGAAGGTATGTTTTTTGTTCCACATTTTTATCGATCGGCTGCTGTCAAGATGTCGAACCCCTTTCTACGGCGCAAGGAAAGTAAAAACGGGCGCACAAATAAAACTCAACTCGTTATGAACGGTGGAACGTTTAATATTTCTGACATTTTTTGTTGTTGGTTGGTAGATCTACCCTTTGTTGTCTTCACGTCAGCACGATTAGCTTCCGTAGCACGTGCGCACAGCCGGGGCTGTGATCTCGAAATGTTCCAAGACAGCAGTGATCGTGTGCCCTAGGCCACACGCCGGAATAATGCTCGAACGGAAAGAGTTCTCCATTTCCTTGGCGCTCGTAGCACTTTTTTCCTGTTTGCTTCAATTGTAGGGGTGAGGTTGCTTTATTTTTTGCTTTCTTTTTTCGAAACACGATGCTTGTTTTTTTTGTTCATCTCAAAAAGGTCCATCCTACATTTCGCCCCGGAAAGGGGTGCGTATGTTCGAAGGGTTAAAAAATCGTTAAACGCCTGTACCGGGGAAATTTGTGGCCCGTGCCCTGGTGTAATAAAAATCGCGATCATAACATCTTTAAGAAACTGATGAACGAAAAAAGTGAAATCCTAAACGCCGATGGTACAAGACACTCGACAAGATTTTTTTTTTTTTGTTTAATTTCATTTTTCAACCCCCTGCGAGTTCCGGGCCCACGCGCATCAGATGCTACCGGAAGCGTGTTTAAATGTGACGCACTTCCCTCTTCGCAATTGAGTCGACCGCTGTGTGTGATTTTTTGTTTTGTGGCCGTACTGGTGGGATGTACAAAAAAGGGAAAGTTTTTTTTCTTCTTATTGTTCGAATTGCACCGTGGCTCCTATTTCTAATATCGATGTCAATCAGCTGCGTCACACAGTGACACAAGTTGGAACAGATCATTCAAGGAATGGGAGCTGAAGTTCGACAACAACAACAAAAAATCATATAAATTAATCGATACTATGTTCAAGCTGCTGTTGACAGGACACACAGCCAATGGTGCTCATAAAACGTAAAGATTTATTCATCTATCGAACGACACAGTCGCTCAGGGTTGAACATTTGGTCCTTATTCCTTTAGTGTTTGCGCGTTGTTTGAGCTCGTAAAAACATTACACGAACAATGCCGGGTCCGAGGGGTACAGAATGCATCACAAAAAGTCGCTAGAAGTTGCCATAAAAAGAAAGCCCTTCATGTTGGTCCCCAGCGGAAGGTATCATTTTGGAAGAACGAAAGTGAAAAACAGACGATATTCCGTCACGTGTACATGAGCTCATCGACTGTTTGTCGCTCTCCACTACGGATGCAGTTAAATTTTATGACTGCGACTTTCTGTCGTTGATTGAACTGCAAATGGGATTTCTAGGAAATTGTGACCGATACCGCCTCCAGGGACACAAACGCGCACATGATCGTGTCCTTTCTGACGAGGTGTGCTACGGTCAATCTGGAAATCGTGAGAGAAAGTGATCACTTTATTGCAGATCCTCACCAAAAAAAAAGACGAAGGATCATAAAACTATCGCTAGTTGACAGAGTTATTGGAACATAATTTTATTGTGAAAGGTGAAGAACAGCACGAACATCATTGATTACAAAGAAAGTAGGTAGCTTTCGACCCTGGCCGATATCCATAGTGACATTAATGATTGTCCTTTCGATTTATGTCTGAAGGTAGCTGCTTCTTAATCACCGCTAGCATAATCACCAAACAAATTGTGAATCTCTTGTCTTGTGGTATGATATTAATATTAAACAAAGTTTCATTATATCTAGATATTATATAAAATGGATTAATTGAAAATAAAATAAAAATATGATAAACACAAGAATAACGTTAACCGAGCTTACAACGTCACAAATAAAGAATAGAAATAAAAAGTTTTTTTAATTATAATAAAGATCCAGTTTTTTGTCAAATTCTTGTAGCGAAATTCGAGTGACTTCAGGGTTCTATTAAACTTGAATTTGCTGAATCAGCAGTCCTTCCAGCTTTTGGAAGTTTTCAAATTGTAATCATTTCTGTTGGCAGCTGAATCTCCAATGTGCTAAAAGCTTGCAAAGATTATTTCAGAAATTAGGAAGAACTTCAAGTCTTACTATATTCTACTTCAATTTAAACAGAAACCAACAATGACTTCTAGAATGAATGAAACAATGAATTTGAGCTAGAACTCAAATGTTCCAAAACAACTTCAAGGATTCTAAATCTAAGCCTTTACCAATTAAAGTTCAACTTGAACAGAATCCAGAATCCAATTTGAAACTAAAATCCCGTTAAGATTTGTTTCTACATATATAAATGTAGTGCAAGAGTGATATTGTCACACGGGGACACAGAAGCGTTTTTTGTTCTCGAATAACAAACATTTATCAGGATGTGGTTTGTATCGCTTTAATGAATCACCCCTATCATGAACAAGCAGATCCTTGTCCAACGATAACGGCATAACTGTCGTGTGCCTTAGTTTACAACCATGTCCGAAACGGTGTTCTACATGCCACACAAATCGAGACGGAATTATTCCGAGTCCCGGCTAGACTCGAGCACCTGTTTCCCGGTGCAAAACCGACAACGCACACGTCATAAGTCACGATTGCTGCAACGTGGCTCCCTGTTTTGCATAGCAAAGTGCACCTGTACCGCAGCACCGACCCCATAGATTCATCTCAGTGCGCACACATCCGTCTCGTCGAAAGCGAGAGTCCCGTTCCGCGTGAACCGCGCGGTGTCGCATCCGCTGCACACCGAAGCCAACGCAGCTTCCAGGAAATGGTACGGACGGTATGACGGTTGGCAATTACTCAATCAGCACTGCGGCAGGAACATTCCGTGCGATCCAAACCGGGTGGAGTACTCAGCCTTCGTGCACACAGACGCAGGAACGTGCGGTGGGGGCGAGCACCGTGCGATCGGTTTGCGAGCGGCTGCGCTCTGCTTATTATCGTTATTTAATTTAATTTGAAAACAATGAGCCCCCGAGCAATAGACGGCCACCAGTCACCTTGAGTGTCGCTGCATAAACAGATTAATGAATAATAATAATATTGTCGATTATTGCGGCGCAAGTGTGAGATACTTGCGTCCAATTTTACCCTCTCTTTGTGTTCTCGCACAGTTAACCGATTGGCCGGAGCGCTACTTGGCTTACACACTCATACGTCCATTTGCGCTACTGTCCACCATTGATTGCATGATGTATTAGTTACGTTGCGTTTGCAGGATTGTACGGTTAATTAAGGCTCTGGAAGTAAGGCTCTGGCGAACTATTCCTACTGGACATTAGCGAAGGAGAAGGTTGAGGTTTGCCCGATCGCTCGTGATCACAGCCAGCGGTCGTAAATCAACGAGCTGGAATCAGATGCTGTCAGGACGGCATCTATTCCGGTCTGTAGCTCGGTCGCCATTTTTTGCTCTCTGACAACGATTCGTATGTGCTACACTTCAACCAGAATGCTCGATAAATTATTTATTTGATCTTTTCCATTTGGTGACGTATGTATAAGTATTTTTTCTAAATTCATTTCATTCAGTTGTGTATACTTTAAGCTAAAAAATTCGCGTCTGCCAGATATCATTAATATTTTTTCTGGTTGTTGAATATTTAAAATAATCCTTTATTGGTTAAGGAGAATTGTAATTGAAATGACAGTTAAGCTAAATTCCTTATAATATTGGGGTTTTTAAATGTTTTATTGAGTATTTTTATAAGAAAGTATTAACCAAAAACCTATTTTGAAAACCCCCAAATGGGTTTTGTTATAATATGCCGGAATTTGAATGATTTTAATATGCTGGAATTCCACTCTAAATGGTAATCATTTCAAATTCCTAAAGTAATGCCAGAAAGAAAGTTGATCAGCACTTTTGTGTTTTGTATGCATCTTAATATATTTATTAATTTATTTATTCGATCATTAAGTTAATGGACGGTAGTGTGGCCTTAAGCATATCCTTACGTAAAGGAGCAATAATTATTTTTTGTAACGATGCATTGAAAAGCTGATGTCAAAGTGTTCATAGAAGTTGTTGAAGTTCGTCATCCTTACAAACAATCGTTCGTTATGGCTGTATAATCACCTCCATATGTGAGAAGCTATTTCTGATAATTCTCTAATGAGTATCATATTTAATCTAACCAGCAAATCAGAAACGTTTATTTGTCCAGCAATTTTTCATTTTAAAATTTTCTTATGAACACAATTTTTGCTACTTTACGTCTGAGATCAAGTGATCGTAAATCTAATAAAAGACATCGTATACGGGAGTCACATCGAATGGAAATACTACGAGAAACAATATTCAAAACAATTCATAACAAGCGACTGATTCAATTCGATTTATTAACGCATCGGAGGCTACTGAACTCTAAAATTTGAATTAGGCTAACATATTACGTTTTGACACATGTCTATTAGATGCTTGTAGCAGCATTGAACGTCAATTTAGTATCCAGGATAACTCCAAGATAGCCAAGTAACTCAAAACGCAACATTTGTCAATGGAGATACTGAGGTCCTTTCAACAACACCAATCACAGAGGATATCGCAGAATTTTTGTGGGATATCACAGTCACTTCAAAATCGACATAATCCTTTCTGCTAATTTTTCATTACACTCAGAGCTGTCACCTTTATCAGTACGATCAGGCCGTTCTTCAAGAATTAAAAAGAACTGTTACCTTATTGTTTATTAGTAAAAATTAGTAACATACTTTTAAATATCAAAAACATTGAAAAAAGAGAGCGATAACCATGCGAACATACACAATAAAAGTGTAGCTCTTTTATTAACAAGCCCTTTTTCTTATCTGCAATATTTCACCAACAGCTAACAAATCTGATGTCAATTTCATATTACAACCGTGTCACGCCATTTCCAAAACGTATTCTATAATCTTTAAATTAAACGTTATAATTGCAAATTACACACTTCGTTCGATTGGCTTTAATTGATCGATTGACAAGCGTACATAATTTACCGAAAAAATTCGTGGAAACCGTTTGCGGCGCTATGCATGTTACCGTTCGAAATACGATAAAATTACCCCAAAACAACACGACGTGAGAAGCAAAACCAATCGATGCTGACTTTTTATTAAAATGTTGTATTTTTTACGGTTCAAAAAAGCAGCTAATCGTCTCAAAACTATTTCCGCCCTGCTGAAACCGATCATAATTATGCTGCTGCTGCTGTTGTTGTCGGACGGTAGGAACCTAGAACGCGAATCAGACAATTGATTGATTTGTATAATTCTGTAGGGATAATTTCCGATTTTCTTGAAAACGATTTTATCCTGAAAAATGGTGAATGTCAAACGTTGCTATCATTCCGTTGCTCCCGGGTTATGCTGGGTAAAGATTTGTTAACGTTCACCATCAGCTTGGCTCCCATCATTTTTTTTCCGGCTAATTATGTATATTTTACCAGAAGATCACGTATAGGGTTCGGAATTTGAATAAGAAATGTGCAACCGTTCCGCAACGAGCGAATCTTTTGGAATCGCTTCTCAGGGGAAGGTTTTTTCTTCTTCGAGAGTGTGTGTGTGTGTGTGTAGGGAGGGTTTTTTCATTCTAAACTGCATCGGTATGAGCGACACAAAGAAATGCCTACGATCCGTCAAAAACGGAAGGTGGACTCCCGAAGATGGCTTCCTATGAAATACCGTGACCACGTCCACATCCATTCCGCTTCGCTCCATTATCATCATAAACGATTTGGTCCGTACATCGATTGTGATATCTTGAATATGATGATTGGCCGCGTGATCGGGTTGGGCGAGAATTTCTAGTGAAAAAATTCCCAGACAAAACTTCGTATCATCGAACCAGCGATGGTTGCAATGCCAATCGGCCGCATTCAGGATCGCGCTGGATGGCATGCGCAATTATGAGCACGAGTCATCAATTTAAATAAAAACCGATTAGGAAAGATCGAAATCTCGACTGTTTAAATCCCATCCCGGCCACTGATCGTCTTTCGATCCGATCGGCACTGAAAGGGCCAAACCGGTGGGCTAGCATTTTTATTGCGGAAAGTAGGCGCAAACGAGGAAAGAAAATTCTGAGTATATATCCTAAAATGCGCAGATTTATGTGCACCCGAGCGTCGTGCACGGCAAGCGCATTGCCGCAAACACAATAACATCATCATCTCGTCAAAGACCGTACGAAAATGATCTGTCCGGTGCACTTTCGGTTCGGTCTCTTTTTAGAAAATGCGCCTCTGTGAGTCGCTACAACAATCGCCAAAGGGAAGAATTCGGGTTCGCGACATTTGTGTGCACCCATGTCAGCCGATGGCAAAGTATGGCTGCGGCGATCGATGAACAAATATGGCCTTCAAAAGGTTGAAGCCGCATGAGTCCAGCATGACGTAGGAGGATGTGGATCACCGATGCTTTGAAGGACAACTTTCAGTGTATAGTTGTTTTGGTTGACGATTTTTTTATGGACCTTATCGTACATATTCTCTTGAAGCCTTTGTTTGACGCGCAAAGCGGAACGTCCGAACTCTACATTTGTGTCGTTCTTTTATCATCTTAAACTTGCTGCAATTATGGATAAAAAGTTGCTAAATGTGTAAACCCTCAGTCAAAACAATTATAATTCTTATTTGAAGTTACGTTGATTATCTCTTCACCATGCATTAGTTTAACTAAGTGAAATTATGTGGAAGATTCTTACTGAAATACCTCCAAACATAATTTTGCAGGCCTAGCTTTGAAACGACGGGTAATCCAAAGCATTGCAAATCCTATCCCAACAAGTGCTTCAAGGATAATCTCTAACACAAACAAAAAAGTTCTTCCATCCCAAAACCAGATGCTGCGATCTGGACGACGTGAAGGACTTTTAAGTCAACTCGTTTCGTGCAGAATCCAAATACTCAACCGATACGCACCGGTTGTCCATATTTAGCCCGTATGCCGAAAATGGCCCACCCGTATCCATGTTGGGCATCTAGCTGCCCTAAAGAAGGCGCACCGGGGCGAGACCAGTCGGAAGCAGTGTTCAAAGGTAAAAAAGCACAATATGTTTAACAATATGTTTTGTCAGTCGTGTGTTTAGCTCGTGCTCAACTGTTCGCAGACAGCAATCGGCCAAACCATGCGCGTACCTTATCGGGCACCGGACAGAAAATGGGACATTTGATCCGTATTGTGCTGATGGAATCTGCCGAAACGCACGGGAAGAAGGACTTTATACCGCCTTGTCGTAACATTGGTTTTTTTAGAGAAGGAAGGAACAAGGAAATATTTTTGGCAAACCCAATTCAGGCAGCAAAAATGGAAGCAAAATAACATTGTTTGATAATGAAGAGTTTAGCAAATGATTGAAAGACTGCGATCGGAGTATTTTATGTGGTCAAGTTTCTTTTTTCCACGCTCTTTATACCGCGTTATGAGATGTTTAATATATTTAAATGGTCGATATCCAAACTAAAAAAAACAAACTTTGTCTGTAATTTGGATATAAGATGAAAAGCCACGAATCATAACAGAAAAGTTAGTTTTGTCGGTTTATTCATGTATTTTGTTTACCAGGTTCTTCTTTCAAAAAATTCCTGAAATCGAAATGGTTCCAATATTTCAATTGTTATCAAAAACATTGATTAGAAATTAAACGACACAAGTTGAATATTTATGCATTTATTGATGTTAATAAGAGAAGCAACTCCAAATCTTTGTTTTTAGGAGAGGCACTGAATGCAAAATAATTCGTAAATAAAGCGCGGGCGGGATAAATTTGACAGTTTTGCGAGTCAATTACAATACTATCAACAATATTAACTCAAAATAACCACCATTAGCATCGATCACAGCATCGATTAGGGCGGTTCGGTGGTGCATGTGATAAACGGCGCCGGTCCACACGGCAGGACCGGGTTCAAATCCCATCCGGATCGTTCCCCCGTAGCAAGGACTGACTATCCGGCTACGTGGTACAATAAGTCTATTAAGCCAGAAATGGCCGGCGTGACCTGTAAGGTCGTTAAGCCAAGAAGAAGAAGAAGCATCGATCACAACTTCAATCCTGCTCCAGAAAAAGCTGATGCTACAGTCTCCCTGGGAAAAACCTCAAAAACTATTATATTTGTATTCATTACCTGGAGTATTGAAGAACTGGAAGTGCGATTGGTATCTTTTACAACCGCGCCTCATTTGCCCCTACTGCGAGTTTGGAGTCTGAACATTTGGACTGCTGTGTGGTTCGGTTTGGTACTGTTTGCTGCTGCGTAACGTGATATTTAAGCAAACTAAGTTGCAATATTTTAATTAGAAATCGAGCTTTGGTAAGTTGGAGAGGTATACATGTTTGGGCATTACCAATCACTTCACTTGATTTTCCAACACGACCAGATTGGATTTCAAATCAGTATATAGACAAATAGCGTACATTGACTATTGAGAGGTTGGGCTACAAGTAGATGGCAGGATATTCACAAGAAAAGTTGGACAATTTTATTATTTTTCACAGAGGAATGGCAAGGGCCAGTATGACAAGTTACCGTTGGCATTCTCTATTTCTTACCCATCTGTTTTTACTGTATTCAGGAAGAATCAGACAACAGTCAAAATATTATTCTCTTCCATGATTCAGGTACGTTTCAGTCATCTGTCCTTTCCGAGATATTGTATATAAATGACAAACGTTTTGAACTAAATATAAATAATTCTAGTCTACAGAAAAATAGTATGCATTCAAAAATATGTCAAAACTATCCCGAACACCCGGTACATATATGCCATATCCCGTGATCGTGCGTATCTTTTACTTAATCGAAATATCAAACGATACAAAATAATCCTATCAACTTGATTGTTCGTAGTTTCAATTTGATCTTGAAGGGTTTTGTCTTCAATATGTATGTAATCCATGTTAATTAGAAAAAAAGGCGTAGGAATGTTCAAGCATTGTTTGGTACCTTGGCGAACTCTGGCAATAATTAATACGTTTACGTTGTGTATTTGTTTTGTCATCATTCTGCGTCTAATATTCTTGTCTAAAAGTTCAATATTATTTTCTTCAATTCTGTTAAGTGATTTAGGAAATGTAAGAATACATCGCAATTTCCAGTCGTCAAATGTCGAAAGTGCGTTTATTTGTAATTTATTGAATTATATTTTAATACTTACGAATCCTTGTAATAAACATTCAGAATGATTAATTAGAATTCATGATTCTGAATCAGATGCATTTCTTTCATTCGGTCAAAACAGATAAATAAAATAACAACTCCTAACTCATCTTAAGCAAAGAAGCATTCTGAAAAATTCCATTAGATAATAAATAATAAAACTCAAACCTTTTTTAAGGCAGTTGCTGCATACGAGATAATCCTAGAACTGTTAACCATATTAGGTAGATAAATCTAGAATTAGGTTTAAAAATTAGGAATTAAATATTAAAAAGTTATAAATAATCAACAAAATGTTTACAAAAAATATGATCGTTCAGCCGAATTTGTTGTTGTTGTTTGTTGCATGTATCGCCTTCATTCATGAAGTCACCTCGCATTGAATCGCCAGCGTACCACCGCCATACGGACTGGATTTATGCAAATGTATACAGAAAAAAAATGTCCGATATTGTTTATTCCTCGGAACGCGTGTTAATGTGCTCGACAATCATATCTACTCTTCTTACTCGCGCCTTTGATCGCTTATAGTAGGAATGAATTAGCCACCCTGATCGATGCATTGCCCCTTACGGGACGGGGTTTCGTAGTATTTTCGGCATTTATCATAATCAGCAGAACGCAGTTACCAGTCATTCACCATAATTGATGTACAATAAGAAAAAACCATACCGCGTGACCGTTGTTTTTGCTGCACCCTGCTGTACAAACGGACCTCCTGGGAATATTGAGCGCACTTGCGGATCGGGTTACGGGTCTTCCCTGGAATTTACTTCCATTCGTGCGCGTTCCAACTGACCGTTGACACTCGCCACTGGAAAGTGCATAAATAGCATTACAACTGCACTCGCTCCTTGTCGAACCCCTTCTTCCACACACCAGCGCAGGTTTATTCTAATCACAACATAATAATGCCGGCACTAGGCATTGATGGTGCGAGAAAGGGTAACGTCTTTTTTGAAAAACAAAAACTCTTGCTGATGAGTGTTGCATTTAATCGTTTGGACTCCCCGTCATCGGCCACAATTATTCCATTTGCAGTTCCAAACGTACCCTTCCTCCCTCTTATATACTTTATGTTAAGGGGTATACACTTCGATTCAAAGTGTCGTTAAACTTTGGCAAAGCAAACAATTTAGAACGCCAAAGTTCATCGGACGCACCTTTTTGGAATTGGATGTGCTGCCCCGCGATAGAATGCGATCGCGCAGTGATCGGTTTGCGGAGTTCACTATTGTATGATCTTCATCATCTACGGTAGCAAAAAGGTTTTTCAACTAAAGGGTCTTCAACGCCAATTGATATCCGGCTATTGCATGACCATGAGTGGTAGCTTCAAACAGGATCAAAAGTGTTGATTTACGTTGCGTTCGATTTTGACTCGCAAATTACTTTCAGTCTTAGGGATCAATGGGTTGGGGGTTGGGTTTCCTACCCAGCATCCGTGGGCGTTGTATCAACAGGATCTTCTTTTTTGTTTCGTACTTCCAGTCGATTGCTACCGATCGACTCGTTAGCAAGGCAGCACCAGGATCACAATCAGATGCCTGAGGCGGCTTGCGTCGTATTGTAATTGTAGATTACCATTTAGTTGACGATATCGTTGGACGATATCGTTGGTTGTATACGATATCCGAATCATAAGAACAACAAACGATGGCAATGAAATTTTTTTTTTATTACAAAAAATTGGGAATCATTTTTTTTAATTTGATAAATGATACTGAGATTTAGCTTTCTAATTACATTTACTTACCTTTACTTTATCCGTATATTTTATTAAGCCTTTGCCATTATGCTTTGTTAATTAATAACTTATTTATTTTTTTCACTCGCTAAAATGCAATTAAAAAAATCGGGACCACAATAAGCCAGGTTTAAAGTTTTATCGCAAAGCCCACACGTTGGTGGATTCGTTTGGTTGCACCATCGTCGAACAGTGCTGCGAGTGGATTTGAATTGCGAATCATTCAGTCGCGTTCCGCTCGTGCTGCCGTAGGTACATTGCATACGACACAGTCATTCGCGGGGGATGGAATTTTGAAAAGCATTAACCATACATCCTTCCTTCCGATCCGGTGGCACGATCGTTGCAGGCAAAAGATTGTCCTTAGCAACAGTGAAAGCAATCCTGTAGTATGCACATTTCGATCGACCCGTGTATCTTAAGAAATCCAAGACGCAGCAAATCTTGTTGAACGTTTGCAACCAACAAACAAATCCTCACTCCCGTGCTAGTGATGTAATGTGTTCTCCTTTTAAGTTCAACTTACAACGCACCGAAAGTGCATCCGGACGAACATTTGATCTTAAGGGGCAGAAAGATATCATACAACTTAACTTCGACTGGATAGTGTAATAATCTTCTGAATGTATGTGTGACCCAGGAAGCACGCAACAAACCACGCAGTAAGCGATATCGCCAATCGAGACGAGTTATGGCGAATAAACGCTAAACGATTGCAGGTTGAATGTACTTTGCCGCTGGGCGGTGTAATTATAGTCACTTTCATGCTACACTTCCTGAACACTCGGGCACTGCCATGGGTAATATGGTACCGGTTACCACGGTGAATTATTCTCCGGATCGCTAGAAGTGCAGCGAGCGTCTCCAATGATGAAGTTCAATTTCTCCCAAGAATAGTGTCGCAGACACCATAATGACTTTCGAAAGGCAGAGCAATGATTGTAATCTTCAACTTTAAGAAACGTCTAAAAACAACTTTCGCGACCTGAACAAAAATCTGTAGAAATTTCTCTCTTCATGTACATCATTCAATGGTGGCGTGGAAAGCACGGAACACGTTACATAAGCGTTCGTTGATCCGAAGACTTCAAGTGTTGGTCGCGTAAGACCATCGCTTAATTACGAAGCGCCCAACCACCGAAGCGTTAGGCGTACCGCGTTACGAGACTTAATTTTCTCTTGACATTCCAAACAATACCATCATACTAAAACTCAAAAACATAAAAAAAAAACATAATCTCCGTATACTTTTCTGCGTGAAAACTCTTCGATGGTTGGTTTGGTTGACAAAAAAATGTAAAAATAAAGCTTATACTACGTTGATAAGAATATTTTATGTTTAGTAACCTTAAACGAATTTTTTTTTAGTAACATCATCTAAACCTTTTCACGCCAATGAACATATCGTGTACAACATTGAATATTTTGCTTCTAATATCAAATTTATTTCAACAAAATTTGTCGATGTTCAGGTGTGTAAAATTGGATGAAACTTTGCCTTGTACTTTTATACGGATAAAAATACCTTTACTCATAGCATCACTAATCACCGTTGATAATACAATCAACCAGCAAATTTTAAAGTTCCCGATGGTGCACACCTCTAGAAGGACGAGGGTAATCAACGAGAAGTCAACAAGGGATAAGTGATGGAATAAACATCATCATTAAGCCCAGTAGGCAAACAATAAATCATCGGCCGCGTTAGAGCTCACGCGAATTGTCTGTCTCAGGTTGAAAAAGGAAGTGGCAGAGAAGAAGGAGTCGAAGCAACCACAATAACAATAACAAAAAATAAGAGTTGCAAATGAACCAATGGCTAGACCGACCGGTAGGCACTGTGGAGGCACATAAAGGAAGGAAGGAAATGTGAACGTGTCCGGCGCGATTCCTCTTGCCCTCCTTTCGAACCCTTTTGGGGGTGGGTGGCTAGCTGAGTGTCGGTGAAAAAGCAACGGATGAATAATGAACTATTAAATCACTTTCGATTTCGTTTGCACCGACCACCTGATGGTTGGGGTCGGAGCCGTCTGTTTGGTACGTCATCGTTCCGTTCAGTTGTCCGACGCAGTTGCGCCACATCTCCAGACAGCATCTTGTCGCGCTTGCGAGCTGGTCAGGTTATTTGTGAACGTTGGTGTGGGCGCATCAGGCACCATTAGTGGCTAATACCACGTTGTTTACACTACACTGAAACAGGTTATTCTGTGGCCGATATATTTAAATAATGCGTCTTTTTGCGTTTGCAAAATTTAATTTAAAATCTTTATTTGCAGCTTTTTTTAAGCATTTATTAACAAATAAAATAAATTTTAAAACTTCCTTTTCTTCTTTAACGCTACGTAAATATGTTTTTTACTGTGTTTAAGTACCCATTCTAGAATCAATTGTTGACCTACAGGACTTTGACAGCTTGTTAAAAAATTGGGTCAAATAAATTATAAATATAAAAGTACAATTTTTTAATTTTGTCAGTAGCAATAACAATAATTCGTGAACATAAAAATTAAATTTAGTAGAATAATGATTTCAAGAATTTTTAAATTTATTTAGCTCGAACCATTTGCTTGAACCATAAAGCAAAATGTAGTGCTGCTTCGAGCAGCTTTGGTTTGTGTCTTCGCTAAAAACCGTTACTATCCGTTACATGTTACATAAAACGCACAATGGTGAAACGGCATGACAAGCGTAAACTGGATATATACATAATTGTATTATTAGATATGCTGTTTGTAAATAATAATTATTTTTATTTATAAGCAACATAACATTAATCATTTTCTAAGATTTAAACGCAAAAGGCAAGCAATAAGGCCCAGCCGATCTTCATGAATAAAAAAAACAAAAGGCACGCTTCATTTTCTACGTTCAATGATTGATCAATGATTGCTGCAGAATTTCAATACTGAGCAAAAAGGCAAATCCAAGCTTTCATTTTTGTAAGTATATTTTGCATCATTTAATTGAGATGAGAAGGAAATAGTTTTACTTTATAACAAGGAAACTTTTTTATTTATGATAGATACTCGCACTACTATATATATACAAAATAATGTATTTCCTTGTCAATTACTGAATAAAAAATACTTGATCCGGTTTATGTTCTTTGCTCAGGTATCAAACTTGCAAACTCAGAATGGGTTTTTATTTCGTTTAGATGTGGTATGTACATTTTTTATTTAATATGTTACCTCTATTTAAAGTATTTCTCTTCACTGACACTGGTACTCACCAACTGGCCATCGATTAGCCATTGTTTTATCTAAGAAATATAGCTAAAATCATCGAAACTATTCGCTTCCAACAGGTATATGCATTATAATTTATATGATTTCAAACTAAAAATATTTTTCATACGTAGTTTTGCTTCCTTTAAGAAATAAAATATGTTCTGTTGTTCTACCGTTCATTTGTTTCATTGTCTTGTAGTTTTGCTCCTATGTAGTTTGTAAAAGTTGCAATATAATAATAGAAGTTTTTAATAATAGTTTAGGGTATCATTTTCAGTTTCTCAATGGATGAAGGTCATCCAGATTGTAAAAAAATATCTATATTTAAATGGCAATGCCCAGCGTAGGATTTTCATGTATAAACTCCAATAAAAACTGCGATGTTGATTAGTCTGATTAGCTGATTCTTTCATTCAAACTTTATGTATGCAAAGTATAAATCATTATTTCCAATCAAATCATATCGGACACCCATCGAAATTCGTAAAATAGTTTTCTGGCAAAGAAAATTCACTTACCTGTATTGAAATACAAACATAAAACTAGAACATAATAGTAGCATCATTGCAGTATCATTTCAGCGTTCGTTTTGATGAATTTTCGTTGATTTGTTTATTGTTATGTCCTCATTCAATAAATAACGTTTCGCAAGGGAGACAATAAATAGATCGCAAGGAAGAAAAGGATAAAGGAAAGGGCTTAAGCTAATAACCCTCACAAAGCCAATAGTACACGCGTGATGTACTCAGATGTTGCGGATGATCGCAAACAGTCATTGCCACAGTTTCTCCGATTGTAACCGATTGGAAATGTACCTCCAATCAGGGGATCGTGGCGATGGAAAGTTAACGATACCGCCGTTCGTTTCAACCTTACCGTAGAGGGTTGAGTTGTCTACTATCGGCCTCCCGGAAGAAATGGCTCAAAGTACGCATCCGGGGCTAAGTTGCGACTTCGCTTTGGTGTACGGGTTTACGTGACTGGCGCACTACGATTCACTTTCTAGTAAGCGTGTGCTGCATTCGACGAGGAAGAGGGAGAGGATGAGGATCCTGAGGAAGGAGAGGAGGAAGAGGAAGAGCTACCGGAGCCGACAGACGAGGAGCTGCTCGAACCAGCATTGTAAGCCGTGTACGAGCTGGAGCCACTCGAGCTAGGATAGTACGAGCTGTAGGCGAGGCTGTGAGACGATCCAGACGTAGATGGTTCCCAGAGACGCGAGTACGGTCCGGAGGATGACTCCCAGGACGATGGTTCATAGCTGGAGGCAGGCGTGGAAGAGGCAGGTACCGGCGCTCCATACTCAGCGGCCGGTGCTGGTGGCATCATTGGCATCATCGACATTGGCATACCGAGTCCCGACTTCTTCACGAGCTGCGCAATCAAGAAACCAAGCACAAGCGTAATGGCCAACTTGGACAGCATGAGCGCCTTCATTGCCTTCAGCCCGATCAGCCCGAGGAAGATCGGCATCAGTGCCTTCATCTTCAGCTTCAGCAGCAGCAACACTGGAAGCAGGAGTTTCTTCTTCAATAAGTGACCACGGGCCGCTTCTGTTGGAGGCGAGAGACACACCGACAACGGAGGGGTTTTTAGGGGGGCGGGGCAGTGGGTTAGTGTAATGTCCGTGTGTGCATGTGTGTGTTTACTCACCAGTCGCAAGTCCTGCCGGCAGCACATCGATGTCCAAACCTTTGTCGGCACGATAGCTCACGACGGTATCTTCAGGCAGCTGGACACGGATTTCGTGGGTAGCCAGAACACGTCCAACACGATCGAAGATCACTTCATCCACGTTACCATCGTCGAAGGCACGTGCTTCCTCCTCTCGCAGTCCCAGCATACCGTCCAGATACAGCAGAACCTTACCCTTCAGGCAACCCATGACCGACGCACCATCGAAGCACTCGTTCACAATCGAAGACAGCAGCTCCTCACTGGTCGCGATTCTGGGTCGCTCTTCCTCGACCAAATTGGACGCGATCGAGGCTCCAGAAGCAGCACCAGCAATCAGTGCCACCACAACCACCAACACCATCGAACAGGATCGAGCCGGCATCATTTCGTTGACAGGAGCGCAAGGATTCAACCTGCGTTCAAGATAACTAACTCACTACACGATCACTCACACACACACTCGCTCTCTTTCTCTCGCCCTTACTCTTCTCACTCAGGTGTACCAGTGTCCTGGGTGCGGTGGTATGTTGATTAAGCAAATGACGGAAAGCTAATGATAGGGTATTTGGAACGCCACCACTGTTTTATACGTCCGAATCACGCAGCCGAGACTTTCCAACCCCTGCGTTTGCGTACCGGACACTTCGGTTCGTGTTGATCGAACGGGATGGCACGTTGAATGCGGCCGCACTACGGTACAGCGCGTCACCAAATAAGCCAACAGGTGAGCATTGACCGTTTTTGGTTGTCCACACCAATCGACCAAATGTCCTATGGCTATTTGCGTCCCTCACTACATACACACATCTCTGTCGGTGGGTGTGTGCGTTGAGATGCAATCGTTGAAGAAATTAAAGAAAAAAGCGGGACATTGACATGTGTGGAAGATTTCGATTTTCAAACCAATGGTCCATTTTGTCGATTTAGCATACACACGGAAAACCTGCCATTGACACTATTATGTATTCATGACAGCGCACATCATTCCAACCCTGCGCGATCGCATACATTTTACACAAACTGTTCGCGGCGAATGAAGTTTTGTGGTAGGGAAGAATTTCGACCGCAATACCCAGGCCTACTTGCTCGCGATGGCCACACAGCTACGCTCAAGAATGATCACTTTCTCTCTATGCTAACGAAAATATTCATCCCAAAGAGGTTATGCCAGCTGACTGGATTCCCTCGCTAACTCCGCTTACGAAGTGCGTCACTAGTAAGTTTGCTTCTGGAGTCTAGTTTGCAGACGTACATACAACTGCTGGACTCATTGTGATAGAGCAAGCGCCATTAAAATACGAACCTACTGCCGTCTGCACAATCAACGCCGCGTACTTCCGTTAGGGTCACGCGTACACTTTATTGTCTTTTTGTTTTCATTTGGAATGCACTGCGGCTACTTTCGCAGCGCTTGCCGGTTTGTGCAATCGTTTTTCAATAGCCATCGTTTATACTAGGCAAACATTTAGGCTACCATATTTTGGTGCTATGATGTGTTTTTTCCCTACACATAAGGCACGAGCCTGGTGTAAGACGTATGGAGAAGCATTTTCACTCGATTTCGTTATTACGGTTACGCATGGAGGCGGAAGTAGTATATAACAACAAATTAGTAAACATTTGGTATTGGAGGGCCTGTAAATCAAGTTGACGCAGTTTTTGGCTATTACCATAATCGTAAAAGGTGAAAATGAAAGTGGTTGTAATTGTTTCATCCGGAAATGTAAGGTACAGCAATGTACACCATTTAATAGAGGTATCGTTGACCTTTTTAATTTTGCGAAATGCGATTTTGCTGTTGTAATGTGTAATGAATAAAGAATAAGCGTAGATGTCTATTTTTTCAATCATTTCTTGGTAACTTTAATATTCGTATAATTGAAATATATTCTTCTTTATGGCCTTACAATCCCCATTGCAATGCAATTAGCATGTCATTTCTGATTTTCATCAATTTTCCGTTCTGTGAACAATGCTGATTATTATCGCTCTGAAAGGTGAGGCGCGGGCTTCGACATCGGGGCCACGAATTTTCGTTCTCTCCTATTTCTCGGCCTCGCGGATTACATCAACATCATCGGACGGACATCTGAGGTGCTGTGTGACGCGTACACCCGACTGAAACGCGAAGCCGACAGAATTGGATTGAGGATCAATGCGACGAAGACAAAGTACCTATTTGCCGCAGGCTCTGACCGTGATAGAGCCCGACTCGGGAGCAGATATCAGTTGACCACGACGATCTCGAGGTGGTAGAGGAGTTCTGCTATCTTGGTAAGATTGTAACTTCGGATAACAACATGAGCAGCGAAATCCAAAAGCGCATTGTTCAGGGAGATCGTGCCTACAGCTGGCTCCACAAACTCCTGCGATCCAGAAGACTCCAGCAACACACGAAATGGTGGTGTGTGCGAGCAGGGCGTATGGAGAAGGAGAATGAATCATGAGCTAGCTGAGCTGCATGGAGGTGCTGATATCCTGACGGTTGTCAAAACCGGAAGGATACTAGGGCTGGGGCTCGTAATGAGGATGCCGGACTCTTGCCCCACTAGGAAGATGCTCGTCAGCGACTCGTTCAGCACGAAACGTAGAGGAGCACAGCGAGCTCGTTGGCTGGATTATGTGGAGTCGAACCTGTCGGAGATCGGATGCAGCCGTGGATGGAGGACTGCAGCCTTAGAGTTTCCTGGAAGAGTGTCGGACGCCATGTCATCGTAACGTGCTCAATCCTGAGCAGGCTAAAAAGAAGAAATTTATTGTTTGGCTGTCTTAGTTTTCATCTAACAGCAGTCGCATCTCGGCTGAACCTTTTTGTCGAAACTACTATGCTAGCTTTAAAAAAAAATAATTTCAACAGGGTTAAACAAGTCTTACAGGGTTTGACAGTTAATAGTTAAATTTTATTTAACTAATAACAAATAATAAGACTAGAGTCTGAAATAAGAAACCCCCACTCACGGTCACTTACCTGTGTGACTTTTTTTCGTGCAGGGCGGTTCACAATCGTAATTGTGACGGTTGCGTGTTTTTTTATTATATTTCGTGGCACAGACAACTGAGGGCATGGCCGTCGAAGAAGAAAATGTAGCAATTGCTGCCATCTATCGACCACAGGTTAAAGATTGGCGATCCGTTGGATACTGCCCGAGTTATAGGGCAAAGTTTGGCCGAAAATGAGGAAAAAGTGCACCAAAAACCTGAAAAAGTGCAACAGTTGCTTTCGCGAATAGCTTAGGCCAGAGACATGGTAGCGATTAGTGATGCATGGACGAAATGTAGGCAAAAGTGCCATCTAGCCAAATCAGAAGAAAGATTGGCGATTCGTTGGATACCGCCTGAGTTATGGGGCAAAGTTGGGCCAAAAATGTGGAAAATTTTACGGTTTCACAAACAGGGTATGAAACTTGGTTCCTCTATTAATAAATCACTTTTAACTATGCGGAAACCCCCTTACAATGTATTTGTAATTATAAAAAAAATCAAATTCAGAGCACATTGCACAGCCTCCGAACCACCCTGTACGAAAAATTGACACGCAGATGAGTGACCGTGAGAGGGGGTGGTCCTTATTTCAGACTTTAGCCAATATTAATAATAGTAGTAAATGAATAAATAAAAAAAATTGTATGTTTTGGCAGGAAACATTCCTATTTGCTTGAAAGGTAATAAAATCATGCTTGTTTTCAAACTAAAATTGTTTTGAAGTGTTGTTATAAGACCATTGTAGAGATTTTTTTTTGAACGATTGAATCCAACACGTTTAAAGTAAGACATGTGAAATGGAAAATGTTTCACAAATCAAACCCACACCTGCATCTAAAGTGTGTCGTCGTGCTTCACAGTTACATCGCGTAAAATATGAACACGTAGTTCAAGTGCGTCCCAATTTCTTCTGAAACAGTTACATTCCCATGCTGTGCCTTCTGACACCGCCGATGATACATGTGGACGTTTCGTTGGTGAAATAGAAAATACAAACTCATACGTTCTGCAATAGCGAATCAATACACTCCTATCGACTACGGATACAAACCTATTTTCTCCGCATAATGCTCGCTTGGAACAAACGAACAATGCCATGGAGACGCCTGGTGTGTTACGTGCTTCCCATAATTAAAACGGCGAGTCGCACATGACATTCCATTCCGCCTGCCAAATCGGAAGTGAAACCAATGATCGAACATTTCACCGTACATATCGACTGGAATTTTAACCATATCCACTTGCCATTCGATCAGACAGGTGTATTTTTAAAAGAAAGCCATTTACCTCGCATGTTTTGTGATTAATTAAACATAAACCTAGCAAAAGCTATAAAGCCATCAATAAACCGTGCTGTTTCGTTTCGATACGGATTCGTTTATTATGCTCATAAGGGTAGCCTTAGCAAAGTCTTGTCGTGAACATTCGTTAGAAATAAGTTAAATAAATTATTTTCCCCACTGGGATGGGTTTCATACATGTCGCGAACTGATTCAGATTTATGCGTGGGCACTGTACGCAATATCCTGACCGTCGAAGCTGGGTTGAACGAAGGATCGGCCCGCATCCCATGGTCCATGGGCGGCAATATGCGGATGATGGCTATCGGCGGCCAGCTGAGAAGCGATAGGAAAACAGAGAAAAACTACCATTAGCAAACGATGAGCCTTTACCGTTATCAAAGGTAAACATTACCTTTTTGCAAAGCTGGAAGATAGCAAGTCCGACCGACACAACGAACGAGAAGAACGATAGTTGGAGCGAATTCCACGCCTTCAGACCTAGCACACCGAGTGCCATCGGGATGAGAGTCATGGCCTTCAGCAGGATAAACACCATGATCGGGACGACGATCTTCTTCAGCTTTGATTTGCGTGCCTCAATTCCACGGCCACTTCCAGCAGGGAAGTTGAACGTCACGTTCAGCTCATCCTGTTCGAGGTTGCGCGGAGACACGGTGACACGAGCACCGGCAATCGGCATCTTGAAGGTGACATCGTGACTGCGCAGGTAGTTCTCGATCTGCTCCAGTAAACCCGATGGTGCACGACCCTCACTTACAAGGGCTCCATTGCTGCGCACCTCAACGTCATCGGAGATCTGTTGGTAAAGCGAATTGGTAGATAAATGACCATATTGTTTTGAAGCATCCACACAAACACCTACCTGGAAACTGTCCTTCTTGAAAACCGTATCCAGGAAGTTCATGATCTTGAACTTCGTACAAGCGACTGAATCGTTCTCCGAACTGCACAGCGAACGCATCTCCTCCACCATACCGTCCATCGGTGTACCCTTCCAGAAGGCTGGTTTGTTAGCCGGGTTGGCCACTGTCAGTCCCGACGCCAGCATTACGCTTGCAATGACCACCAAATACCGGAACGCCATCGTTTTCGTACAAATGTGTTCGTGCCCTGCCGAATGCCGTACAGTTAAGGAATGTGCGCTGCAACGATGTGACTACGACGAGCAAGCTGTCAGGTGTGATTGGGGAAATTTCACTGTCAAGCGCTTTTATACGACCTTCCAAAACCGAGCCAGCAACGTTCGTGACCAGGCCCGAATGGATCCGTTATCAGGAGCGCTCGATGTTTGCGAATGACCAGCGTTCCGCTCGTCCAGCATAACGATGGCGATCACGTACACGTGCTTTAGGGGTTTTTAATGGTTGGCAAGTGTGCACGGGGGACTATTCGTACCGTTTTCCCGCGTTCCGGCATTGCATATGTAGATCGATGCATATCCTACCAGAGCTGACCGGTGTTGATAGCTATCCGTTGAAGTGAGTCGCGAGTACATTATGAAGTTATTATTGCCATTCTCGGATTGAGGCATTGAGCAGCGTAGTTCGTCGTTGGTTGAAATCTGCATGCTTTCACCACTATGCAACTTGTTGCAACGTATGTGATCTTTCAGCGAATATTTGAATCCAATCTGCATGCTTTCAGACATAATTTATTGTCTGGGTTGACGAACAGTTTGACATTAAGTCTTTAAAGAAGGATGTATCATTGAACACCTTTTTTCAATATTGAACCAACTGCTCTGTTTACATCCGGTCAGCAGACAACTATTCTGAATCCGATACTATGGCTTGTTTATTATATGTTTGCCCAACATATTTATTATCCTCAAAAGTTTTAAATAAATATTTCAGTAAGAATTTTAAATAAAACATACATTTTTTCAATAAGTCAGTATTGTACTACTTCGTTCAACTTGCAATATCTGTGTTGAGTAACAAGAGGTTCAAATTATTATGGAAGTAGGTTTCAACTACAAGCATGAACCGAAAACAATCCGGAAGGAACAAAATGGTAGATAATTATGGAAAAATTAAAACTAATTATTCGAAGAATAATATAAATTTCATTATCAAACTGGTTAAAAACATTCTAAATTTTCTAATTCTTTTAAATAATCTTCCTCCGAATTTTTAATTTTATGTTATTCGTACATTCCAATCGCCAGATATTTGTTTTGTTTTAAAAACTATAAAAATGCTTAAATGTGTGATGAACACAACTTTTGAAGGTTTTTTTAAACTAATATTTGCGTCATACAGCACAAAAAAAATTATCATTATTATTACTTTTTCAATGACGATTTTCATTTTATAATGAGCGAACCTTCAAATCACAAACCGAACATCATCATATCAATCTTATTTTCGTTTTCTTTTTTAGCAACGTAATCTATCGATTATATAAATGCTTTCTGGATATAACTATCGAGCTTCTCGCATCGTATTCATGGCGCTTCTGTCGTGAGCTTTATTATAATATTTATGTAACAGTCAAAATATAGTTGACATTTTCTTCTCACCATTGCCTCCTTCCGGAAGGGCTGGCCAATGTAGTACCGTAGGATTATCATACGCACATCATGCTGTGCATTTCCATGCCACTTAATGCACTTTTCCTCGATCGTGTACTCTCGCTTTCTACGGAAGTGCCAAAATGCGCCATTCCGTATCGGAACTTAAGCTAACCTCACACGGTACGGTGCGTACACCGCAAGCATGTCAATGATGGACGGGAGCAGATCTGCTCCTGGTGCGTTCCAGGGCGTAACACACGACGCGTGCTGGAAGAAATTTCGACTGTTCTTACATTCCGTCCACGTCGGTGAACGATTCGGAACGAAGGTAATGCGAGATAAGCCCCAAGGGAGGGAGGTGTAATAGTTTTGGAAACGATTTCCCACTCCGTCTCCGACTTGCGTGCGTTACTGGTGAGCTTATCAAGTGCGTAGCAGCGTAATGGAAAAGGAAGCCAATGGTTCGTTGGTAGGGACAATTAATCGCCAGACCATGTTGGAGGAGAGACGGTGAATGTGACGCCCCAGCTCATAGGTTCGCGATATAAAATCCATTGTAATCAAATCCAACCAATTCATACTCATCGTGTCAATCAGTCAACGAGGACCGTGGATCGTGTAGTTCCCTTCTTGGTAGTTATTGTTTTTTCCCCAAGTGTGCGAGTGTCCACCCCAAGAAATGCGTTCGTTTGTCATATTTGCGGTGGTGTCGCTAGCACTCAGCGGCACCCAGTGCCAGCCACGATCAGCAGCCGAACTTGCCACGGACATTTACCGTACCTGTCTTGCTAGTGACCATGGGCTCAAGTGTGCTAAAGCGAAGGCACTCGCCTGGATGGCGAATGTGGCCGAGCAGGACGAAATCCCCATTACCGACTCGCTCACGATCGTACGCACCGGTACGGAGGATCCCGAAAAGCCTGCCGATACTGAACAACAACGTAGTGCTGGTGTGGTGCGACTGCTGAACAACATCGATAGCTTCCTTTCGACACACGCCCTCAAGATGACGCCACCCGACGTACTAGCGTCTGAGGAGGCTCGTGCATACATTCCCGAAACGTTACTCCAGGGAGGACTCGCCGACAATTTGATAGTTCCGCTCACGGAAGGCAACGTTGCAGAAGGTGAGTTTTCAGTTGGCTCGATACGATCCTAATCCTCCTCAACGTGTCTGTGTTTATTGCATTTCAGGACGTGGTTTTGTGAAGAAAGTCATGATTCCTTTCCTGCTGGGCATCAAGTTCAAGTCAACCGTACTAGTTCCGATGGCGCTCGCTCTCATCGCACTCAAGACCTGGAAGGCCATGACTCTTGGATTGCTGTCGCTTGTGCTATCCGGTGCCATGATGATCTTCAAATTCGCCAAACCAAAGATCGTCAACTACGAGGTCGTTCACTATCCACCACCCCACCATGTGCATCATGTCGATCATCATATCGATCATCATGCACCGCATGTGCACTGGGACGCTCCACCAGCCTGGAAGAAACGATCTATGGATGCTCACGAGCAGGCGTACGCCGGTCAGCTATAACTAGCAAAACCGTTAAGATATTTATTTCCCGAACGATGCTGAACGAATAAATTATTTATTTTACTCAAAACTATACGCATTTGTACATCATTCGTTCTGTGAGTGCTGCAGCGAATAAGAAAAAATATATTTTTTAATTTATTCTATGAAATTTTATTCACTTCTTCCTGAATAATTGTGCCATAGTCAGCACACTAACGCTCTGTTTCCCCATTTAGTGCACTTCCATTTTATGCTCTACCCCTACTACTGAAAGACACCTACATTTTTAAACATTTTATTCACTCATCCTATCTTCGGCCACCTGGCTCCAAATAAATAGGTCAATAAATAAGATAATAAATAAATAAATAAATAAATAAACGTGCCCCGGGGTCAAACCGAATGGGGACTCCTACATGGCCTACAAGTGCAAGATGTTGCCCGAGAAACATAACACGAAACCTTCCGCTAGCTTCCGGAAGTGGAGTTTTTTGTTGCCCGAGTTTGGCAGGTTTCGCTCAAGAAACCAAAACCCTTCTGACCGCGTTAACTAATTTTCATTTGCACTTTACAATTATTCATCTCTCCCGTTCCATTCGTACAAACTATTTCACGCATGTTTGCTTGTGTGCCTCTACTACATCTGTATCAATTTTATCCCTACACCCAAAATGTTATCTCACTACACGCACAGCGCGCCATTTGTGCCTGAGTGAAACCTGTCGCCTTAAAACTAGCCTGATTGCGATGAAGTAGATGCCTTCGTTACGCCGTTTTTGCTTCTTAGAGGGAGGCTTGAGGAAATTGGAAAAAAAAACAGATCAAATGGACACAAGTGGCGAAGTCTTCCCTAAGTTATGTACTGAGCTATTTACAGAGTAAGAAACATGTCCTTTGAGGTATGTGTCGATAGATCGTTGTGTGTTTACTGCTGATTTGTGTGTCTGCTTCAACGTGTCGTACGAAATCGCGATCCGTGTACTGTACTACTTTTTCTTCTTCTCCATGTTGATCGTGCACTGCGAGTAGATTCTTTGACAATCTCGCTGATCTTGGCCGTCACGTGCTGCTTGAACATATCGGTAGAATCGAACAACGGCTGCGTTTGTTGACGTTGGTTTCTGAAGCTCCGAAGCGTCTCTGAGAAATGGGAATAAACGAAGATAAATAAGTCAAACATACTTTCTAATCATATCACCTCAATGTAATAGTGCACAATTCAAAATAAATAATAGAATAATGGGTCAAAATGTAATTGAAACTAAACCTAGGTTGTGATCTGTTGCACCAGATCATTGTGCTCCACATTGCATACTTTCAGGCGTATAACACGCTCGACATCAAATTCAATTGTCGACTTAAGTTTACCATAGATTTGATCTGCCCTAGATTTTTGTTTTGAATTAATATTTTAATTTACATCAATTTAAATTTATAACTATAGCTTTAAAAAATGGAAATGCAAGAAACAGATTGATATATGTATGTTATATTTGTTTAATCTTTACATGTTGCAATCAAACCGTTAATTTATCTCACAACTACATATTTGAATTTGAAATTAACTTTGAAAGTAACTCTAAACTTTCAATTCAATCAACGTCAACGTCTGAAACTCATTACCAAATTTAACAACCCTTATAGCAGCATAATATTTCCATTGTTTGAAGTTTCTGATACGCATAAAATTCGGCATATTGCACACACATACGTTTCGAGCCAGCCATACGAGTCTTAACGATTACCTCCTCGTGGTGTTATGTTCGAGCCAGCTATATCATTCCGATCTACTACCCTCCGTTGACAGCTATGATAAACACGGGGTTTTGCCAGGCGCCTAAACAATAGAGAGCGAGCCGTCAAATGGTACGCCGTTAGCAGCAGATATCTCGCTGCAGGTATTGCGGTTAGACACCGGTGCCTCGAGTAGCTCTGTCTCTTCGCGCAAAGCATTGATTTCACTGGTCAGCGAAGCATGACCAAGTATGTGTGTAATTTTCATTGCGCCGATGGAAACGGCCTGCTTCACGTGTCACGGTCCCGGTCGCTTTACCCTGGCCACTTTCGCCGGTACCGGGACTCGAGCGTCGGTGAAAGAAAAGGGCGTACAAATTGCGCTTCAAAACATGGAAACAGATATTTCTTTCTATTGCGAACCATTTTGTTACTTTCAACAACGCTGGTGGTTGGGTACAGACGAATAAAACGTTCGATGCACATGCACTCGGAACGTATGCATACGAAGAATAGCGGCAAGGTCATCGGATTAATAATTTCATGAAATATTTGTAGCATGTTGAATGCTATTAATTCTACCATAAAAATAACTCTTGCCTTCCGTTCCACAGTTTTCTTGGTAGACTCGGGATTTTTTATTTACTCCTTATGATATCAGAAGTTTTCACCTGTTCTCGAGGACATTAAACATAGTTTTAAAAAGACATAAAAAGGCATCCAACAATTTAGCCCACCAGTAGCGGAAAAGGTCATCTGGTGGGAAATTAATTGCGCACTTTCGTGTACGCCAATTAGGCAGCCACATATGCACAGTGGCCTCATTTTCGATTTCTAACTCCATACATTGTTGCTTTGCTTACTTGCTGGACCTATTTGTCATCTGTGCAAATTTTACGATGGGGAATTCAGGGAGTACGACATTCGCTACTAGTAATAATTACCGGCCCGAAAACCCATTAAAAACAACAGGGTGTTCCGCAAGTTATGCTGTTTTTGGGGTATTTTTTTTTGTTCATTTGCCTACAGAAGCCGCTAATTTCAGTACCACTAAAAAAAATTCCGGAAGCCGTGCTTTTGGTAATCAGGGAAATAAATCGCTAGCAGATATGGCGATTAACTTAGTCACGATAACCAGGATAGGAAAGACAAAATTACGAGTGGAAGAAGATGCGAAATTATCTCCTTAAAAATGTTCCAAGTGTAATGACCATGTAAAATCAAGCATGATAATACTTTCGGTCAAACGGTATCGTAATTATATGCCAACAACACAGTTACTGCAAAGGTGTAATATTTTTTAAAGGTTAATTAAATTGTTTTGAATATCTATTATCGCTTTGTTCCATTTTTTAAATTGTACCAGCGCTTTTTAGTAAAAAAAAGGAAAATTTTAAACCATCCTAAACCATTCCTAAAGACAATTTGAATTTGACTATACCGATGATATTTATCACATATTTTTCAAAAAGATCAAAAGTTCAAACAACACTCAAAATTACCTCAAAATGTATGTATAAATTAACTCGCGATTGAGATAAATTTAACAAATAAATGATCCAATTAATGTTTGTTTGAAACTTATTAAAATCCAAATAACGCATTAAATTACAACCGCTGGTGTTTGATTTATGAAACGATATGGAATGTGATTCATTCTCCACAACAGCTAATAATGCATTGTGTAAACATTAATCAACAAATACATTTTTCCCTATAAATTTATCAATTAACACGCAATACAGCAACCTAAAGCAATCAACAATTACAATTCAATCATTTTCCGCAAACAATCCATTTTCATGAAGCACCAGGCCAGGCACTATCCGTAACTGTGGCGGCATTATCCACCCGGGAGAAAGTCCATTATCGCTCTCTGCCCATTCTAAAATTGCAAAATGCACCCATCAATCCGTTCGCAAATAACTCATCGCAAGAACAGGCGCACCGCAAAGCTCCGGATGCCACGGGCTAACGCTTCCTATCTTTGCTGACGCGTACTACAATAACGCATCCACTTCATCCTAATAAAAGTACTTTAGCTGGAATGAGGCTCATCAGCTCCTGCTTTTCTCTCCCCGATCCCCAATCCATCCCGTTCGTGGCCACTGTCCCGTTAGGTCAGCACTAATTGCGCACCTATATGGCGACCCTCGCTCAATTCGCTTTCGTTTTCCAGCTGGCGGGGGGAGGACCAACGGACCAACTGCTGTTGTCCCGAACCAGCAAACTGGAAAGGTTCAACCCGGCTCCATCAGAGGTTGTGTGCGGCCACTGACCTGTTAATTAATCTATTCTGGAAAACGAAAATGAAACCAACATCGCAGCAGCCGGATAACGCACACGTAACGCGTGTGAAAGCTTCCCCGTACACACGAGCATATTGATCAAACATGCTCCAGGTTCAACAATCTGGCCGAGTCGGGCTTGTGGCATATTCTCATGCATCATACGCTGTTGGGAGCTGTGGAATCCCACGCCAGAAACAAGCCAACCTCGTGACCGTGAAGGCTCACCATACCACCAGCATCATGATGATGATGACGATGATAATGCTAATAGATGATTGTTATGCGTTTGCTAATCTGACGTGTGTCAAGATCTGCTCTTCAGCAACGTAACTTCATAGTGATCTCTCCCGTAACTGGGGCCAGAGTAAACACTTTTGCTACTGATTTCATTTTTCCAGATTCGTATAACTACATGTTCGTTACTTGTCGTGACGCATTGTCTCCGATTGAAAAGGTTCAATATTAAATTCGCTTACCTGCTGAGTTCTGCCGATACATAGTTGCTGTGTGGACTGTACTTGACAGGACTCTTGTACATGCTGCAGACGAGCCGCTCTCGACAACTTTCGTCAACAATGCCGAGAGAATTGAACACCTTGTCCAACCGTTGCAAAATGGGACTGTAGAACGGATCGACTGGTCGCGGTGTGACGCCTTCCTGTACGTAGGCTTGCTGATTAACGATCGCTTGCTGTTTAGAAATCAGCTTCTGCTCCTGCGCTATCCTGTACGCTTCCTGTCGCTGAGCCTCACGTATCTGCAAATAAAACGCAAAACCGGCATTTAGTGAAAGTTCTGAAAAATGGAAATATTGCACCGCATCCTACGGGGTCGTAGATCACAAATTGCCAATCAATGTGTTAATGCAATTAACGCCCCGGTTGGTATACAATGCTACTCGGCCAACCATGAGCAGCAGGATCTGTCTCTAAATGTGTTGATTGGCATACGCTTAGGCTGATCAGCCCAAAACATTGCTAATGGCGATCATGTATTTGCCGGCCGATTATTAGTTCCACACATCCCGCCGCGTCGATATTGTTTCCAGTGCGCGAGAAAGTATGTCGTATTGGCTTGTTGCGTCGATCGAAAGTATGTCCACGAGTGCTGTCTACAAGGTGCGTGCCTGTTTGATGATGTTCGGAATGCGTTTGCCTATGAAATTGCTGTACGTTCCCCATCGCCACCGGAAGCGACGATGAATCGAGGCCGTACGTGTGAACAAACGATCAGCCAGAGGAATGGGTCAGCGGTGCGAACGACACCAGCTAAGGTGACCTTCATTCGAAAGGGGATTATGATTGCTAATTATTCTTCCATTTTATGGACGGCATTATATGACACTGCGGCTGCCGAGATGTGATTATGTTTAGCGAAACTAATCTACGTTTGATGGAGAAAGAGTTCGCAGCACGAAACAATGGAAAGCGTTACTTTACCAACTCATTAAACACTGACCATGTAAGCTGCCTTTAGTAGGTATCGAAACGAACCAATCAAAAGTCGTTCAAAATATCATATTTTTTAAATTGATTTCCAATGAATAGATTTTAGCTATTGTTCAAACGAGTTATCATTGCATTCGTTACAGCCATTGCAAAAACGATAGCAAAAAACGCTTTTTCGCTACAAGCCTAATTGCCTATAATGTCTTCGGGATTTCTGATGTCCAATTTCCAACTCCTTCACAACATATTAAATCTGTTAGGCGCGAGCAAAGTAAGATATTGGGGAAACAGTGAGGAATTTCCTTAACAAGATGGACATTATGATAAAATAAGGTATAATGATTTTTATAGAAACTTCAAACGTAGGACATTTTTCAATGTTGCCGAGGCCAATATAAGTTGATCATTAAGGTCATCAACGGAATGAAATACAGTGAACATGAAGTTCAGTTGATAGTTGATTGAGTTTTTCACATGACGAGCAAATTGAAATGCTAAGCAAATACCATTTTAAACAAATCAAATCTCGTATTGGATAAAGAAATTTGACTATGAAAAAAAAATCGGCAAAGAGCTTTTGTAGTAACTTTGTAAAAATTCACCAAAAATAAATTTATTAGTAAGAATTTATTCAAGAACTCAATGAATTCCATTTTTTAATATTGGCATGAAGTTCCTCTTCAATTTCTTTAGATAATATCAGCATTTCTTAAAATGCTAGATGAATCACTTTCATCAATACAGGAACCACTCTCACCCTTATAGGTTTATAGTGAATGTTATATAAATTTTTTATTGGCTTTTTTGGCATAGAATGGAGTTTTCCAATTTTCATATAAATTGTATGCAAAACTTTTTCTCACATAACGATTTTTTCGTTCAATGACGAAAACACTGCAACGAATTAAACTCTCCGAATGCTTAATGAGTAAGAATGTTCACTCTACAAACATTAATGTGTTCATTAATCGTATGTTTTCATTAATCAGTTTTCGTAGAACAGCAAGAGGATCGATGAAGTTTTCTAAAAATCTCCACAAATATAGAATTGAAAGAAAAATTGTTTCAATTATTAAAAAAAATATAAAAACTCAGCCGCCTTTAGATTTTGATCTACTTTCCTAAGGTATACTATTAACTTCAGGGCGGAAGATATACAAAACTCATAAAAAGTGAAAAAATAATCAAACTTTGTACGTAAAATAAAGATCAATTTTAGTTAATGATAGAAAAACATTAAATTGTTGTGTTTGAAACGTACATTGTCTGTTACAATAATAAGTTATAATCATTTTCTTCCTAAGCCACATGTTTAGCTCACAAACAAATAGCTTCTCATTTTCACCACATTGAAAACAATTAAATAAACAACAAGATGTTTGTCACAAGCAAAGATTTAAAAGGTAGATAAACCAATAATTGAATGTCATTACTAAAAGTACAGCAAACCACAAAACTACTACCAAAATTACTCTGCGGTACGAGATTCATAGACAACCAGCAAATCAACGCTTTCCATCGGTTAATCATAATCCATTCCATTGTGCCATTTTTTGTTTTGCTATCTTTCTTATTTTGCATCCGAATGTAACCAGTGAGTTATGCAGATTATGCATGCCATTTGCACTTTAATCATCATCACCGGCGATACAATTGGCAATGCACTTGCAAACACTTTCACTATACCGGGTCGGGTTTTTCACCGGAATGACAACGCTTAGCGTGTTGGTGTTTACCTTGCCAGCATCGCCCATTTTACCGAATGGGTTTTATTATGCTCTGTGGTTTTGTTTCACTTTCGTCTGTGACATGTGACTCATAATTGGATACCGCCTTCAACCCCCTCTTCAGCACGCAATAACGTACGCTACCGCTCTCAGCCAACATCCGTTTGGTTGGAGAAAACGGTACACATGTCTGTGGAATTATGACGTTTAAAACTCGCGGTATACTACTCCGTGTGATACTTACAATCTGTTCTTCCGCCGATAACGTCGGTCCGGATGGTGCTGACACGTACTGAGCCGCGATCGAGGTAGCCGCCCCGGTTGGGATCCGTTTTTGGGCGGATGAGCTGTATCCTGGCGGTCCGTACACTGGTTTCGGACTGTGGACCCTACGCTCGGCAAAACGTCGAAAGCAATAATAAAACGTGAAGAAACATGAAAAAAGAATGCGTATGACATAGACAATCAAATTAGCAACATCAGATCGTCTCTTTCTGGGACCATTGTAACGCACTGGTCTAAAGTCTGGGCAGAGGAGAAATGCGTTTTATCAAACTTGGGAGAAAGGAGCTGCACTAAGCCGGTATGCTATGTAATCTGCTACAACAATGCTGCGAAAGTTGATCGTGTTTTGTTTTAGTGCGCTACATGATGTGGCTTTGGTTGGTTCTTGATCGAAACTACTTTAGAAACGCAGCAGATGTGGATGCATGTTATGATGAGATGTTTTTTTGGTCTTAGTTCGCACATTTTGTTCACCAAGTGCTTGGATGTTAGTGATGGAACATGTAATTAGTGTCTCGGATGATCGATTTAGGAGAGGTTTTTTTTTGTTCCCGGTTGGTTTGATTTTAGTCACAAATGGATGGATGATCAGATGATGTTAATCACGTGCATGAGGGGAAAGAACATCGCGAGTAGTAATGGAGGACAAGGACCGATTCCGAAATCGCGGAACATGGGTTTTTGGGGGCTGGTTTTCTATGAGGGTTTTTTTTTTGCTTCTCTGGGATGGTAAGGTGTGCTCGGCATAAATCGTTATGCCTGCCAGCCTGTTAGCCTAGCGCTGGAACCTACCTGCTGGCGGCGTGCTGCGTGAGTGGATTTACATTGTAGCTGCCGCTGCCACCGACGGCACCATTGGGGGAGGTGGGCGGCGAGGTGAAGTATGGCGATGATTGTGGTGCTGATGTATTTGTGCTTTCGCCCAAACCCCATGCTTTGATATCGTTCAAGTCATCGTACTTTGGCTTGAACGATGTGTCTACGTACGAGTTTCTATCGCTAATGAACCTGCGTTCAAAGAAGGTTTGTTGTAGGTTCGACTCGCTTATGGAACTTTGCTTATGGTTTTCGTGTTACGTTGTTGCGATTAAGATGTGTGCTATCAGATAATGAATATGAACTAGTGATATGTTTCCCGCATGCCACCCGATGTGTTAGTGGCCGAATTTCCAAGAAGCGAAACGCACCCACCAATTACCAATGACCAATTATTAATTGCTACCGCTAGTTTGACCCGCCGCTACTACCTAAATATACCAGGCAAGCTAAAGATGAAGATGGAACGAAAATGAGGACTACCGATGAAGTGCTTAATTTTGATACAAATTGACAAAGGAAAGCTAGGAAAGGGGTGCCATCGAGCAGCTTGGCAGACCGGCGTAAACCGGTGGATACTGTTATCTCAGCTCCGGAAAGACATTGTGCCAGAGTGAACTATAAAATAAAAAACAAACGAAGAAGAAAAAAACGCACAGCCGGGACTCCGATATGAATCATGTAGAGAATATGGGAAGAAAAATGGAATCATTAGTTGTGCTCCGGAGCGATTCGAGGCAAAGCACGCTTATACATTTCGTTTTTGGGAAAAAGTTAACCCCTAAAACAATGCCTTTTGATAGAAGCTAGAAGGAAGCAACAAAACGTCACTACTTGGAAGTTGGTGGAAAACATTGTGACTTACGAGTTAGATAAGCTGTCACGATTATTATTTTCTATTGTTTTTTTTTTCTTTAAACTGTTATACAGCAGACGATAGTGATAGCATTAAGAGAAGTATTTTACCAAGCTTAAGATCAAATTTTCATTTGTGCTACGAGTAAAGGAAAGAAGTTTGTGTGAAATCTTAATGTGCATGTCGTTTGTTTGTCAATGTGCATCAAATTGTAAGAGTCTACGAGTAAGAAACAACATTCAACATTCGTTATTACCTACACCCTACAACAAGCTATTTTATTAAGTAACTTTTTCGTAGAAGTATACTCACTCTGACCCCAATCCAGGAGCGGTAAATTCGTAGTTCACTTCCGGCTGATAGTGCGTGTGGGGTGGAACCGGTGCTCCGTGCAAAAATTCCGACGGATGACCTCGTGGAGGCTTCGTGTATATCAACTCCGGAGTAGCGTGCTCGTGTGGATAAAACTGCAAAACAGCCGAACGAAAAAGAGATGCAGCTATGAATCAGGGGCTTCCAAATTGAGTTTCCTACAGCAACAACAAAAAAAAAACAGACTCCCCACAGATTGAGAGATTTCCTCTCGTGACGTAGTTGGTCAGGTCCGTTGGGCTTATCTGCTGCAATCGAGCGCTTCGCTACGGGGAATGCGCGCCCTACGCACTCACCGATGACCTATTAACAGTCAGGGAAGATCCTCCTTCAATATACGTATAGGAAGTGAAACTTCAGCAAAATAAAAGCGCCCAGGTTTCGAGCGAAGATTATATCGCCCCTGGTGTGGCTGGATACTCCACAAAACCGGAACCAACATAACCTCCAAACAGTGGCGCACTAAAGCGTGCACCCGCGGTACCAAAAAGAAGACGTAAAAAAACATAAACCGGCATGTGCAAGGCGCGAAATGGTGAACGATTGTAATCGTAAATTGTCTACCATGGGTGCCCGCAGCAAAAAACCACATCCCATACAAACAGTCAGACATAAATTCAACTCCCCAAAACAACACCCGTGTGTATACGAGGTTCAACAAACTCTTGACCGAGTTTGGGATGCGATTTAGGCCCCCTCTCCATTTTTCGTGAAAATTCCGTGGTCGACCGTTGTACGCTGTCTTCGGTACGTTTTCGACCGCAGTTTTCCAGCACCAGCTCGAGGTCAGCCAGCCGGGCCGGGTGAATGGGTTTTAATAGGCAGCAGATTATACAATAATTGAGCCACGGACGCACTGGATGGCACTGCTGACCGATATAGTACGAAATGGAAGCGCTCCGGCTTAGGTGCGAAGTCGGAAGTCGGCCGTCGGCCAATTTGTGGGTCAGCTTACCGTGTGCAGATGGTTGATGTGGTGCTGATGATGGTGGAAGTTCGGCTTGTGGTAGGACGCGTGATAGTACGAGCAGAGCTTGAATATGTGCGCCAACGCCGGGAACAGGAATAGCAGGAACTTCAGCACCAGCTTCTTGGCCGTACCGACACCGACCAGCAGTGGCAATAGCCACATCACCTTAATCTTGATGATCTTGATGATGAGCACAATCGCAAGGAAGGCTAGTAGCAGCTTGTTCTGAAAGAATTTCTCTGCAAATAGGAATGCAAATGAAAATGAATTAGTTATTCCCGATCGAAGCATCGAAGGTAGCTGCTTACTGATCTTCTTGAACAGGATCCTGGGTGTGCCGTGTCCACGGGCCTCCGCTAGCTCGGTGCGAGGTACGAATTCCAGCTTCGCGATCATCCCATTACCCTCGATGGCTCGTGGTTGGATGCGGAAGATTGCACCATCGAACATGACCTCCGGCATCTGGACGCTGACGTCGTGCGTTAGCATGAACTTGAGGCTCTTCTCTCGCAGCGCCGTAGTGACCTCTTCGATCGGTGACGACGGTTCGAATGCTGTGAAATCGACAAACAGAAAAACGACTTTAAATTTGCAAAAGAGAATCACCACAGACAGGCGCTGATGATGCAGTCGCCGGTNTTCTTAGCTTACAGTTGTTTTGCCCCTTTTTCCTAGCTCATACCTGTTTACTGATTGATTTGCAATTTTTGATGATGCGTTGCAATTTTTACTTTTGGTCGGCGTTTATGGGCTCGCCTCGACGTTGTTGCAAGTATGTGGCGCTGTCGTCGACACAGGCGCTGATGATGCAGTCGCCGGTCAGTTGGTATCCGGTAGAAGTGAAAGTTGAAGATGTCGAACTCTGTGTGTGTGTGCGTCACCGAAATTCGATTCACTTGCCAGGTAACAGTGTGTCCGTGTTTATCCACACCACACTAAAGGTTCGCAGGCGGGATGAATAAAAACGGAGGATAGTGAGCAGGCCGCATCGATACGAACCGGTCCTCCTGTATGAACAATTTCATGTATGCAGTTTCACTTACTACTCCAGTGGGGAAATTCATAGAGAGTAAATATGAGAGTTGTTTATCATCATTTCTTGTCATTGAAGTGTCCACAAACTTCAGCTAGTGTGTGTATTTGGAATAAACATAAGGAAAATTTTACATATTTATTTCATCTAACGCTTTCATAGCATTCTAATACACTTCTTAAAAAATGAAGTACAGATGATTTTATCTTTGAATATATTTTTTTCAAAGCTTCCCAGTTGTTAAATGGTAGTGAATCTACCCATAGTCATTAAAAAAACACAAGTATCGTATTCCATCCAGACCACGCTGCTGGATATCTAGTTTACAAGTAAATAGATGAAGTTAAAAAATACGCACATTGTTTGCATGATCAGACAGCTAACTGATATTATTAGTTTATTCGTGTTTTAAGGTTAAGTAGAGTCAAGAGTTGACTGTAAAGCAGTTTTGTTGCGTAGCCCAACGATCTGTCAGATCTGTCTACTTTAAACAAATCTAATAAATTTAACAATGTAAACTAAACAATATAGATAAAATCCCAACTATCCCATTCAAAACATTATTCATTATATTTTATATAAGTATTTCTTCAAGATTTTTAAATTAATTCAACTGAGTCATCTTGTTACAAATAAATTTACATGATCTCTTTAAAATTGCTAAATCTTGCAAAAGATCAACCAATATTGGGTATACAAATAAGTTTCCAGCGTCTTGTCGATTACCTCGACTAAAAATGAGCATATTGCGGTAAAAGAGTTCTCCAAAACCATCCGTAGTTGAGATTTGGCACCAGTCTTATCTCTAACACGGTCTAGGTAGAAAAGGCTGCAAAAATTGCTAACAAGTATTTAGTCTCATATTCTGGATGTTTTTCCTTCTATATTCGATTTAAATGACTTTGTTGGGCCTAACATCATTCTTCACTGATTATTTAAATACTTAGCAGTATTTCGTTATATCATATTATACCAAAACGTTACTAAAATATCCAGATGTTGACAGATTTTCAGCCTCACTAGTAAAAAAAATGGGAGCGGACAGGTGGTGTATGTGATAAACTGCGCTGGTTCAAATTCTATCAGGATCATCTCCCCGTAGTAAGGACTGACTATCCGGCTATATGGTAAAAATAAATCTAGTAAGATAGAAATGTCTGGCATTACTTTAGACGTCCTTAAACCAAGAAGAGGACACACATGAGATCGGTGGCGGGTTCTTCTTTTTAAAGCTTTTAAAAATGATAAGAAAATTCTTTGTAAACCCTATACTATCTAAAGACCCATAAGAGCAAAAGAAAAAATGATAAAAAAGAAACACAGTACCTTCCGAGCTTTTCCTTTCATTGGAGTCGTCAAACATACTGTTGAATATACCCACCCAATGACCTTTGTTTTGCTCTAATACTGCGTGAACTACATTACGCATTAAAACCCACATTCCGAATTTAATTCCATTTCTGGGTCAAACGCAAGATGACCGCTCCGAAATTAGAATTAAATTCCCCAAACTTTATGTTCCTGTTTAATGTGTTTCTACCAAAACCATCTCATCCGCCCTTGGTTATTTGCCAGCTGTGTGCAAACTGAATTTTTGTGTCACTCAAAGTAGGACAGTCTAATTTTTGGTGATTTTTCAACGAAAACAAAAAAAAAGTAAACCATTCAACAGTAGAAAACTCTCTGCCTTTTTCTGCACGTACGCCTTAAGCATTCCGGGACGCATACAGTTACAAATGGTTTCTCAAGATAACAAATAGCAGTAATACTTCAATTTGCTCAAAGTGCACCATCACCCAATGAAGAGCCGCTATATGATAGCCTTTTCACTGTCTAAGATGAAATCGTTCGCCGTTACAAACGTAAACGCAAAGAAAAAGGGCTCAGTTTCGAGGCTAAATGTGTCAATTTCGATTTTACACCGACAAATCTCGTACGACTTGGGAAGCCGCCCAACAAGTGTCCAATTTCTCCGTCGGTTAATGCCCATTCCATGCAACAGCAACCGTCAAGTGTGGTTGGCGATCGCCATAAAAATTGCTTTTGAATGGACAGAAATTTTTGGTCAATTTTCCTTTCGCCAGCGCCAGTTTCGTTGGAAAAGTCGCGCGTACGTGGAGCGGCTGTTTTGTTTTCCCTATCGCCAACGGAATGTAAATGGCACAATAAGCGTAAGAGTGCGTCATCGTCATTACCATCGAAAGCAAATGATGAAATTTGTTCACACAAATCGCCATCAAACACTTGATTTCTTCCCTAGGAGTGACTCCGCTCACCGTGGTGCCTGTTCTGCGGTTTGTTTTGATTTTATTTAACTTTCTTCCGTTAGCGATCCCACGGGCAGTCACGTACCGTCACCGAAAAAACGAACCCTCTCTGCTTTGGCGGTGATTCAAAAGTGTTGAGCTGAGTTTCACTTTTCACAGCGTGGCACAGGCATGATTTAAATCTCGTGAATCAAATCGGATGTGGTCAATCTTCCGTCAAGGAGGGTTTCAGTACCCAACTCTAAACAGGAAGACATCGTTGGCCGTTGCTATGCTTCACCCAATACTATTAAGGCTAATAATAGTTATGCATCGTAAGATACGCTTGCAAATGAGCTCACAGAGTAGTAAAAACGCATCTTCATCAATACAGGTCAAAGAGACGACACCCCAAGGACGCCTTCCGGGATCTACCGGGGCCACTTTCATCGCTTCGAGATCAAGGAAAGGATCGATTATGAGAAGTTTCTTACACCGACGCCTCCCTGCATTCGTTTTCCACCCAAACACCCTCGTAGTGCTGAATGGAAAGTGCATCTCATTTACCATTCCCGTCCACCAGTTCCCGTTTGCAGCATTCCTTTCATGATGATGTATGCAATCCGACGAGGCACGGCTGAAGAAGAAACCGGCTGAAACTTAAAAGCCTCCTCGAAAACTGTGTTACTGGTGGCGTACGGTGCTCGTTTTGCCTTTTGCGCTTGGAACCGCCTCGGCTAAGGGACGCACCGTGCGGCACGAAAGGAAGGCACTGGACTTCCGACGCAACGGTGCGTGCCAGAAACCGGTTCTAGCTAAACTGACACGACCTCCAGGAAGGGCAAATGATCGAGATGCAGACTGGGCCACGCGTGCAGTTTCGCTTTCCATGCGTACTCACTTCAGCGCTTCTTTGTTGTTGCTCCACCGACAACAAGTGCAAGTGTAACATCACACACTGGAGCAGGGCATTAGGATTTTCATCTTCATCGACATACATAAATCAGGTCCGCGCCCGGTCTTCCTCACCGTATCGAAAGCACTCGCACACTTTCGTGCAGCTGGGATGAGAAAATGATTAGCTTCCTAATTGGGATGGGAGTGAGTTGATCTTGATCTGGTCAGGCGGGCGATGAAATGACAGCGCACACCGAAGACAGACGCTCGACTAATCTATCGAAAGCGTATTCTTTGCGAGACCGGAACCAACCATCTATCATTATCATTATTGCGCCAGGTTGCTTGCAACAAAATGTTTCACTAACAGCACTCAAAAGGGAACGATCCATTTAAAACCTGTTGCATACAATGGAGGACATTGCAGAGTAATCTTCAAATGTGGGGCTTTTCTGATGATCGAGCAAGCCAGACAAGAGTATTGAAAGACATTTTTAAATTGAATTCCAATTGAATTATAGCTCATGTAAGAAGACGTGCAACCTAGGCAAAACTTCATTTTTTTATTTAATTAAATTATTTTAGACAAAACTTTTCATTTCATTTGTACATCACCTTATGAGAGATAAACTAAAAAACAAACTATGCTCCAATTATATATGAAATCGACTCAAAAAAGCCGTTAATCGACAAACCTGTTATCTAATATCAACTAAGTAAGATGTACATACCAAACACTGGCCACTAAAATGGCTCTCAACAAAAAACTTGCCTGCCACCGTACTTAACCTTTTATCGTTTCGGAACACACGAAATGACCCGTCAAGTTTACTAACTTTAACGACAAAACATGCATACGACACGCGCACGATACGCACGTGCGCGAGTACGAAGTGTCGTAAACGGAAGTTAAGGAGGCCCATTACAAGGGAGGATGATTTACGCCATATGCCATAGATAAACACACACTCAAACCGCACTACTTACCACTGCGAGCGTCCGGGATTTCGTTTTCGCTGTCCTCCTCCCCATCGTTGGCGTCGTTTGCTTCACGCGTGTACTTGGTGAAATCGACCCGATTCCGTAGGAACTGCACACGGTTCGTAAAGTTCACGTTCTCCACATCCAGCTGTTCTCCCAGGAAGCTGTACACGTTCTTCTGTATGCAGGCGAACGTTGGCTTACGCATACAGTCTGCAATCAGTGCATCCCACAGATGGTTACCGGTAGAGAACATCGGCCGACTACTGGCACGGCCGGTACTGGAGTTGCTCACCGGGAACTCCGTCACACTCGTAGCATTCACGATGGTGGGTTCTGTTGTAGCGCTAACACTTGTACACAGCACTGCCACGGTCAATGCAAACAGTGCGAGTGCACCCGATTCCACCAACTGTCGTTTTCGGTTGTTTGTGTTGGTGTGTCCTCCGGTGCCATTGAACATCCCGTAGCTACCGATATTGCCGGGCGCTACCGATGTCTCACTTTGTGCACTTTGCTTCATGATAGCAATGCTTCTTACGATAAAGATCTGTTTTTCTCCCTACTCACTATATTCACTGTGTTCTTCAAGCACTCGTAAGCGACCACTACGCACTACACCGCCGTACGTTTAATATCCGTTTATCAAACCATGGCAATCCTCAGAGGATTGTACTACTGCAATAGAAGAGGACATTACCTATCAGTACCAAGAGCAGAAAGTGAACGTTACCAGCTGATGTCACGAGTANGTTGGTCGTTGCTATGCTTCACCCAATACTATTAAGGCTAATAATAGTTATGCATCGTAAGATACGCTTGCAAATGAGCTCACAGAGTAGTAAAAACGCATCTTCATCAATACAGGTCAAAGAGGCGACACCCCAAGGGCGCCTTCCGGGATCTACCGGGGCCACTTTCATCGCTTCGAGATCAAGGAAGGGATCGATTATGAGAAGTTTCTTACACCGACGCCTCCCTGCATTCGTTTTCCACCCAAACACCATCATAGTGCTGAATGGAAAGTGCATCTCATTTACCATTCCCGTCCACCAGTTCCCGTTTGCAGCATTCCTTTCATGATGATGTATGCAATCCGACGAGGCACGGCTGAAGAAGAAACCGGCTGAAACTTAAAAGCCTCCTCGAAAACTGTGTTACTGGTGGCGTACGGTGCTCGTTTTGCCTTTTGCGCTTGGAACCGCTTCGGCTACGGGACGGACCGTGCGGCACGAAAGGAAGGCACTGGACTTCCGACGCAACGGTGCGTGCCAGAAACCGGTTCTAGCTAAACTGACACGACCTCCAGGAAGGGCAAATGATCGAGATGCAGACTGGGCCACGCGTGCAGTTTCGCTTTCCATGTGTACTCACTTCAGCGCTTCTTTGTTGTTGCTCCACCGACAACAAGTGCAAGTGTAACATCACACACTGGAGCAGGGCATTAGGATTTTCATCTTCATCGACATACATAAATCAGGTCCGCGCCCGGTCTTCCTCATCGTATCGAAAGCACTCGCACACTTTCGTGCAGCTGGGATGAGAAAATGATTAGCTTCCTAATTGGGATGGGAGTGAGTTGATCTTGATCTGGTCAGGCGGGCGATGAAATGACAGCGCACACCGAAGACAGACGCTTGACTAATCTATCGAAAGCGTGTTCTTTGCGAGACCGGAACCAACCATCTATCATTATCATTATTGCGCCAGGTTGCTTGCAACAAAATGTTTCACCTACAGCGCTCAAAAGGGAACGATCCATTTAAAACCTGTTGCATACAATGGAGGACATTGCAGAGTAATCTTCAGATGTGAGGCTTTTCTGATGATCGAGCAAGCCAGACAAGAGTATTGAAAGACATTTTTAAATTGAATTCCAATTGAATTATAGCTCATGTAAGAAGACGTACACCCTAGGCAAAACTTCATTTTTTTTATTTAATTAAAATATTTTCCACAAAACTTTTCATTTCATTTGTACATCACCTTATGAGAGATAAACTAAAAAACAAACTATGCTCCAATTATATATGAAATCGACTCGAAAAAGCCGTTCATCGACTAAGCTGTTATCTAATATCAACTAAGTAAGACGTACATACGAAACACTGACCACTAAAATGGCTCACAACAAAAAACTTGCCTGCCACCGTACTTAACCTTTTATCGTTTCGGAACACACGAAATGACCCGTCAAGTTTACTAACTTTAACGACAAAACATGCATACGACACGCGCACGATACGCACGTGCGCGTGTACGAAGTGTCGTAAACGGAAATTAAGGAGGCCCATTACAAGGGAGGATGATTTACGCCATATCCCATAGATAAACACACACTCAAACCGCGCTACTTACCACTGCGAGCGTCCGGGATTTCGTTTTCGCTGTCCTCCTCCCCATCGTTGGCGTCGTTTGCTTCACGCGTGTACTTGGTGAAATCGACCCGATTCCGTAGGAACTGCACACGGTTCGTAAAGTTCACGTTCTCCACATCCAGCTGTTCTCCCAGGAAGCTGTACACGTTCTTCTGTATGCAGGCGAACGTTGGCTTACGCATACAGTCTGCAATCAGTGCATCCCACAGATGGTTACCGGTAGAGAACATCGGCCGACTACTGGCACGGCCGGTACTGGAGTTGCTCACCGGGAACTCCGTCACACTCGTAGCATTCACGATGGTGGGTTCTGTTGTAGCGCTAACACTTGTACACAGCACTGCCACGGTCAATGCAAACAGTGCGAGTGCACCCGATTCCACCAACTGTCGTTTTCGGTTGTTTGTGTTGGTGTGTCCTCCGGTGCCATTGAACATCCCGTAGCTACCGATATTGCCGGGCGCTACCGATGTCTCACTTTGTGCACTTTGTTTCATGATAGCAATGCTTCTTATGATAAAGATCTGTTTTTCTCCCTACTCACTATATTCACTGTGTTCTTCAAGCACTCGTAAGCGACCACTACGCACTACACCGCCGTACGTTTAATATCCGTTTATCAAACCATGGCAATCCTCAGAGGATTGTACTACTGCAATAGAAGAGGATATTACCTATCAGTACCAAGAGCAGAAAGTGAACGTTACCAGCTGATGTCACGAGTACGACTAAACCGGTTACCGTCTGTTCGAGCGGTACAAAAGATGTAGGAAAACTCCCGCCCGATCCCTTTTCGGGTGTAGGATGAACGGGCCAGCCTACTAACGAAGATGTCGGAACATGGCTGAGTGTCGTCCAATTTCTCTATTCACTCAAACGGGATTTCAAACCTCGCGTTCCAAGATGCAGCACCGTTCAGCCTGATGACCCATGCGTACGTGATGATAAGATACACCCATATGCCCATTTATTGCCATGCAAAGGATGCTCCCGATGGGTGTCCCAAAATTCGAAAGTTGATCATGCACTCAAAACGATTTAAAAATTTCCTTCTCTTACTGGATCGTTTTTTGTTTTTGTTTTGTATACCTCTGCGTGTGTTTTTATAAGTTGTCCATAAATTTAAACACGTCTCCGATACGGTAGACCTTTCGTTCCACGTCGATTCCTTCCTTCCGTGAGACAGGGTATAAACGCAGAAACTTTACATACGTTACAAATGGGCGTGTAATGCACATGTCAATGGAAAAATAACTAATTTTCCATCCACAATGTTTTGTCTTGTTTTTTTTGGTTCTGACACGCTAATAGTTTTGTGCTTTGCTTTCATTTTCTTGTTTGAGTTTCGTTTAAATGTCGAAAAACTACGCCACCTGTTAACTGTTCAACTCTTGAGAAAAGATCAATTGACATGCTACCTAACATACACCATTCAACGATCTAAGGCTGACCGACATTCAACAGCGCAAACAGAGCATAGTACCACGCAAGTTTTTTGGAAACCTCACAATGGAATTCTAAGCACATGGATCTACTTTTTCTGGGATACATTTTCTTGCACATGGAGAAACTAGTACGGATTTACTTCAGACCGTAGCCACCTGAAAGGTTTTCATTGATAAATAATTGCACGATCCGGTAATGGCCGATCTCACATTAGTTTGATGGTACAAAAACTTTTGGATCGTTTACAATTGCAGGGTTTTCAAGAGCAAAATAACCCCGCACCCATATCCCTAATTACAGGGTGTTCCCTCTTTCAAATATTTCGACCCGGTGTAATTTCTATTTCAACCAAACCGAAAATAAAAACATGCTGGCCACCCGTGGATGCATCGCTAATTTTCGTCGCTTGCGAAAGCGACCGAAGTGTATGTGTGCACTTCCTTTTCTATTTATTTCCACTTGGAAAAGTGAAACCGATGCGGCACCGGTTCGGGAGAAGGTTAGACCACATCTTCAATGGCGCCCCCCTCCCCCTGCACCGATCTTTAACCGGCTAGAGAAACTTCAACTTGTCGGTAAATAGCTCTAACAAGTAGGTACGGTAAGAAAGATTCCTATCATATGTTTTTGATGGCTCTTCTGGCGTCAGATGATGGAAGTGTCTTCAAACATACCGGTTTTTTCCGATACGATGAGATGGAGATAATTTTTCCTTGTTTACAGCCGGACGATGCCAATTCGGGTTCGTAGACATGTTTAATCAAACGGTAATCGAATTGGGCGTTAATTTCACCTGCCAAACGGCCGATTTCCCAATTCATGCTACCGGCAAAACACGCGATCGATTGAAACTATTAGAGCGATCGGACGACAGGATGGGCAAAAGCGATAATAGGCGTACAAAATGGCACGCCTCGTTTTCAACCCAACGCATCTTGCATTAATTGATTAATCAATTAATCAGAATCATCTTTCGCATCCGATCCCGTCGGCAGGGAAATCTAGCGACGATCGTACTGCGTATCATTAATATTCACCTACTTCCCTACTAACAAACCACACCACACACTTCAGCTGCATTTCCGCTGCAAACTTACATCACGCGGGCCACAGATCGCGGCCACGAGAGTGATAATGACCGCTGGTGGCCGTGAACGAGAAAGCTTTTCCAGCACGCGCGCTTGTACGGAAGGGTGGCAATTAATATCCAATGGCTTCCAATGCTGTGCGTGCATTTGCTCGTCTGATAGTATGCTTTTAAAAATGGTTTAAAAAGAAACAACACGAAAAAAACAATTGCTACCCTAATGCCTGCGGCCTAGTGGATTGGCGTTAGTAAATATTCAAAATTCACCCCCCCCCCCTTGGGGGAGAGGCATAAAAACGTTCAGCGATCACACTGCGAAACGGTGAAGTAACTTTTCCAGAAAAGTTTTCCACTACGATACTGTGCCTTTCGATCACACGCCTGTAGTGTATGCTTTTTTTTTATTTATCTCTTTCTATTGCTAGTTAAATTTTCCCATATCACGCACTGTTTAGCACCTCACCGCGATCACGCTGGACAACGATCATCTGATCGTTTAGTGTTTAGCTACGAGAGTATTACTTTTCACTCCATGTGGAGCACTTCTCGCCCAGCGCACTTTACATGACCAACTAGGCACAAACTATAGTACTTTTGCGTTCCACAATCGAATGTTCGTTCAATCGACTATTTTCACTATAGAAAGGTGTAGATCATACAAGTGTCTTATCGATGCATGATAACAAAAGAAAAAAAAATACTATCCCGATATGTTTCAATCCATCCAGTATGACGCTTTCTCCTTTGATCTTTTATATGACGGGTGCTTTACGGTATTTTTCAGTTTGGCATTCGTGCGATACCGCACACCACTAGCGGCTTGCTTTCAGCTGCTAATTTTGGAAAGAAAAAAAACAATTTGCACATTATAATATTCAATTCTTCATACCATGAATCATATTGATAATTACAAAACTGTTCCAGGGAAAGCTTTTAAGCATATTAACCTTTCGGTTGTATTTTTATTATAGATTACTGTTATTTTTCACACATCTCCTTCGTTTGGCAGTGTACGTGAAGGTGAGAAACTTAAAGTCTGTTTTTTTATAGCATCTAACCTGCCATATATGGTACGAAACACTTAGCGTCTGTTTCTTTGTTGATCAAAACACTAGAAACTGTTCTTCAAAAAATTTAAAAGAAATCATATCACGAACAACTAGGTATAAATTATTAAATTAATGAACCCTCATGCACGCCCGAATAGTTTTCAAATTTTCCGAGCGAGTTTTCTGTTAAATTAATTTAAACATTTTCTCAACTGACGAAATTTTCCCAACGGTCCATTTTCCCTGCATTCTTTGTTGCTTCGGAATGCCGATAGAATTAAAATGCAATTACTTTTAACATATCATGACTTTGCACGAAACATCAAACACCCGGATACCGTTCTGGTGCTGAAATGGTCCAGCTACCTAAAACTGGCTGGCTATCAGGTAAAAACCCAACATAACAAAAAACTCAACCTCACATTTTCCACCGTTCAATGCTAGCCGCTAAATTCCGAGGGAAAGGAGAAAAAACCTATCGATGATGGGCTAATATTAACGATACTTCCCAATAGAAACATTCTTGCCCACGATCTCCTGCACGCTACAAACGACGATGGATAAGCGGTGATTTACCGCTAAAAATTCAGAGCAGAGCATCTCGACCGCCATTGGTATCGCCAAGGTGAAAGAAAAAATTAAACGATCGACTCGATGATAATTTATTAGCGGCTGTTAGGTGGGTCAAGATGATCGTAACATTCTTCAGCCACCTTCTTCCGGATTCTTTCTGTACGTGAACGGAAGTACAATAACCTCCCCGTAAGCGTTAAGCATCAAACCATCAATTAAAGGTGATCAAGCAACCAAACGAAAAATAAGCAGAACAGCACAACCAAAGAACACAAAACGGAAGCTACGACTCCATAAATTGGGTACATTCACTGCCTCATTGTAAGTGGGGTAACTGGTTGAAGAATACAAAAAACTTCATCGATTACTCATAATTTTAACGTTTTTGGTTTGCTCCTGTTTTTTCCCTTATCGTCCCGTCCAGTTTTTCATTATTCTTTCCGAACAGGGTCAGTGGAGTATGTCTTTTCGACTTTGACGTACTCGAATTGGCTTCTCGGTGTCAATTTAGGTAAGTGGGTTAGCGTCGACTCGATCGAATCGGTTGGGATTGATAAAATTGCTCGAGCAACTGGTAAAAAATCGATCTAAATGCTTCGATTACGCATGTTATTTCTTTGGAACGTTCTTCACCTGTAATTGTTTGGTGTAATTGAAAACAGAATACGAAGCATTTAAGGAAAGAAGACTTCTCCACTAAATTACACTTTTAAGCGCATTGAATGGTGTTCAACTGGTTTTGATGAGCAGTCGCAATCAGTAAGCTCATTTGGATGAAATTCTTTATCATTATCATTGCAAAGCGTTCCTTGTACAATTTCAGTTCTTGTTATTTTCTTGCTCAAAGTATAAGTGCTCGTTCGTGCAATTTTAAGAGCTTTCGACTGCAAGTGGAAAATTTTGGAACCATCTTTGGATTCTTTTACTAGTTGGACTAGAATTTGTCAAGGTAGATCTGGACCTTTAGATAGCTTCAATTCTTTTCAAAATTTTGTCAACCAACACATTGAAAACTCTTCATTTTGTGAATGGAGAATGCTTCAAAAAGAATCGATTTCAACTTACAAAAGTTGTAAACAAAAAATGGAAGGAACACGACTTATTCTAGTACAACTAGAACTAGACTTCTGGAAGACAATTCAGACATGATTCCAACTTTCCAAATTCAACTTGAAATACTTGTAGTAATTAATCTCTTCATACACAATAACTTTTCATGATTCCCAAAATATTCAAAGTGTCACCATGCATACCATCATAGTGCTTCTGATGCTCCACTATCATACTAACACTCTCAACGAAGCTTTGTAGGGAAAGTGTTGTGCTTTTCTACAACATGCCTCAATGTTATCTTCTAAGCTTGCATAAAATATTATTCGTCTGTTGACATCGTCAAACTGTCCGAACAACCTTCTTCCCACCGGGAGCTGTAAGATGAGAATTCTCCACCGATTTGGATGAATTTGAAAAGTTGTCCCAATACGCAGTTAGTTTTTCGGTCGCTGACACACCACACCACACCAACGCAGTACCGTTTGTCTTTCCTTACCGAAAACATTCCGTTAGCCATCGCTTATCAACCCCAACCTTTTTGGGGTGAATTAATTAAACCACTCGCACGGACCTCACACCCAGCACAGCTACACAATAAATGTGGTCAGTGTGGTGGCGTCCAAAATCGGTCAACAGAAAAATATTCCCCCATACCTTCTTCCAACGGTAACCCTTTTGTTGAGACCAGGTCCGTTCCGGTATGTCATCCACGCTACTACGATTTCTTCCTTTTCGTATCCCAAACCACTGACGAATCTCTTTCGGTAATTTGTTTTTTTTATATGTCATTGTTTAGACCGTTCTCTTTCCGTTCTCTCGCTGAAGAGAAACCCCCCACCCCCTTTGTTTTGTCTTCCTTGTGTTGGTAAAACGGGACACTCGTGTTCTCAGATGTCATACAATGTGGAAAGCAGAACGACGAAATATTAGCAAACCAAACATGCTCCCTGCACCCGTATCTCGGAACACTTCCGAACGTTTCTGTCTACGAATTACTTCTTGAAAGTCGTCCAACTGCTTTGCGCAAACTTTTTCATCTCACTTTTTGGGACAATCTCTCGCTCTCACCCTGACCCACCTGTGCACCGAAACGAACGCGTGATCTGTGTCAGTTACGTTTATCAATCCGAAAAGACGATCACCAATATCCTCCGAAACGAGAAGCTGCCGTTCAACAGGACCTCAGTAAAGTGCGTACACTGCATCCCACTTTAAACACCCTTCAGATAAACTTTGTCCCTTCCCGTTGAGTGTACCTTCATCCACTTAGAGCTCACTAATTAATCACCGTGTAAACACACACTCTCGTTTATCCGCACTCGCTCAACCAACCACGGCTACTAGCGCTACAATTCGAGAAACCACAGCTCCGTTGTTTGCTCTCCTGCTCACTGTTTCACTCGCTATGGGCTGCGATCTGACGACGAAACCCGGTTGTGAAGGCAAACACCGGAATGGGAAAGCAGTGAAAGTTTGCCGCCACTACTCACGTACACATGGAAAAAAAGGGGTACACGTGTAGGTTTCGCTCGCGTAAAGCCTACCGCCAGATGATTCTCACGAACGAAGCCTTTCAACGGGCAAACAAGCGCAACAATCGTACGCGTCCTCAGTGGCGCGCTGTTTCTATCAAACTGAGCCGGTTTCCGGTGCACGCCGACTGTTTTATCAACTTTCTTTCTCACTCGCGATCGCTCACGACGATCGCGGCCAATGTTTCGGTGGCTGTGCATGGAAGTACCTTCGGTCTGTTTATCGTGCCGATCTTCGCCTGAGATGAGCTGGATGAGGTTGGAAGATTTGCCAACATACTCATCCCATTTCATCGTGAGATGGTGAGAAGGACTGTTGTGAGATGAGCAGAATAAGGGAGACTGGGCATGGATGGAGTACATAATTGTGGCTTATCATAAATCACCAATATATAAAATATTTATAAAACTAATATAACGTTTAAAATGGTTGCAAGGTTGTATTAGTAATGTTTAATATTTGGATCATAAATAAATGACAAATGTACATTTTTCACCCATTAATAACGCATTATTATCAATGTATATTCGGGCGGCCCGGTGGTGCATGTGATAAACGGCGCCAGTCCACACGGCCGGACCGGGTTCATATCCCATCCGGACCGTCCCCCCGTAGCAAGGACTGACTATCCTGCTACGTGGTAAAATAAGTCTAGTAAGCCAGAAATGGCCGGCGTGACCTGTAAGGTCGTTAAGCCAAGAAGAAGTATCAATGTATATGCATTAATATTAATGCATTATTTACAACAAATTACAAAAAAATCAATATTACAGTTATACAGGTAAAAAGTATTTAATGATTAAAATTTGGATCATAAAACAACAATGAAAAATGTACACATTTGTTAAGCGTCATTTACAACAAATCACAACAACAAAATCAATATTACAGTTACAAAGAACAAAAGTTGACATAAATCTAGAGAAAACATTTCATTTTTTTTAGATTATTACTCAAATTAGATACATGCGACATAAAAATTTCTGTGTAATTTAATGTACACTCCACTCATGACATAATTAATTGACACATACTGATGTTATATTAAACTTTAAACTTCGCTTGAACCTAATTTACAGTGTGTTTGTCTCAATTTTAAATGACACATTTTGAGCCATGCGTGTTTTCCTTCAAGTTGAACTTGAATGTTTGAATGAACTTGAATGTCGACATAGCTCTGACATCCTGCCCACTTCCTGGAATTCTGAAAGTTTCTTAAAAGATTTAAAGCTTTCCGACTAGATCACTGAAAGCTTTGGAATTCCAAATGTTGCCCTAAATCCGAATACTGTGAATGTAACCTTAGCACTTTTTAGTTCATCTTGGATATAATCTAGAAACGGCTTCGGCTTTGCCATTTCAACTAAAAACAACCTGTATAAGCTAGCTTTTAAATGAAGGTAACTCAATAAGTATACTATAACATATAATTAAATCCAGTTATTTTAAAGGTTAATATAGTTTCATCGAGACGGAACCATCCACATAAGGGAAGAACTTTTATACTTAGACCGCTTTGTCAAATGTTCGACTTTTGTCGTACCTTGAAATAATTATTTTGTAAATTATGTAATTATCATTACCATAATAAATTTAGACTGTATTTAAAATAAGGATTTCGAAGTGACCTTTTCTTTGTGAAACTAAAAAGAAATACTAATTCTTTAATTAATGCAAAGGAAATATATTTATTCAAAGTGTAATCAATTTGCACATTGCAAGGAACTGTGATATTTCTATAGTATTTATAATATGATATTCAATAAAAAAAATATAATTAAATGAGGCGAATGGGAAAAATGTTATTTTTATATTCTTATATCTTATTCTTTTATTTTTGATGACAACTACCTTTTAAAAGAGGGTAATATTTTTATAACATAAAATATAGTTAAATATGCAAATGATTTCACTACCCGTCATGCTTCGTACGATCATCCGGTTTAATGCACTTAAGAACAAAAAAGTAATTGCACTTTGATCGGATGTGGACGTGGTTTGTAGGTGATCTCTTTTCTGCAGGTCGCTTACTCTACATACGAGAAACAGGTGTGCGTATCAATCTTGTTTGATCGTTGCAGTGAAAGTGCATCATTCTGCCACATGGCGTTGTTACATTTTATGCATTCTCATGCATCTAAACGAACAAGTTTTGTTGCAATCACCACACCGACATCCATTCTAAATGAAACAATTGTATTGTTTTCGTTGCGTATTTCTTTAATTTGTTGATCATTAAAAGCTGAAAGATTGTTTTGATTTAACGTGCCGTGACTTACCGCGGTAAAGAAACGTTCGCTTACCAACCCAAGTGTATCAATATTTATATCAGATCTATTGTTTGCACATCATGATTAAACGGAACATAATAGGAATTCAGTGAATATTCTTCAGTGAAGATTCATTCAAATAATGAACCGACTCGCAAAATATTATTCAATTCTCATAAATTCAAACAAATCCTCAAAGAATCATGAATCCTCAATAATTCACAGTCAACAAACTTAAATTAAAAAGGATGACAAGGGGTGGACTGATTTTAAAACAACTGACAAAGGGTAGAGAAGCAACCAAATAAAGCATCGGGCTGTCTCGAAACGACAAGGATTCATGCACAAGGATGGAGATTCTCCATCCATTCAGTTCAAAGATTCATTCAGATTTATGAATCTGGATCAACACTAGAATAAAAACCCAACACTAGTTTAATGTTTATTGAACATTTTGTCAATCGAGAACCTTTGAACGAAGATGACTTTACAATCAATGTAAAACGATTTCAAAAGGCAAAATGATTACAAAACTAATACTTAGACAATTTAGCAAGGAAAAAAAATATTAAACCCAACGAATCTTTATGCTAGGACATCGACATTGTAAAATAAAATAGAAATTGTAGAATTTGACGGTGGGTGTTGCTGGTCACGGTCAAATAAAGCTGATTTACTAGAGATGAGTCTTAATAGACTCATTTCACTAACATTTTTAGTAAAGCAACAATTAGATGAAAAAAAAAATTTAGCATATTTCAAATAGAAATGTACATGTCCAACTAACACAGTTCTCGAAATCATTTAAAGAAACAATTTAAACAACAATTAAACTGTTTCAAATTGTTAATATTTTAACAGTACTGTTATTCTCAAATAAATCTGGTTATATGAAACATTTAAAACTTTCAAATCCTTGCATTTGTCAACAGTTATTTCATAGGAAAGATTCACATCATTTTTAAAAAATTAACGTTTTATTCAATTTAAAAACCACATTTATTCCACGTTCTTATTATCCTCTATTACGATCAAATTGCTCTTGAGAAAAAATTGTCTGGCTTACAGTATGCACAGTTTCGTTACATTCACTACAATAAATAAATAATTATAGAATATGTTTTGGCAGGAGAGAAATGACAGTTCACTAGCGTTTAAAATAAATAACTTCTTGAAAAGACCCCAAAACAGCCTATAGGAAACAGTGTCGAAGTAAAGCTATCCTCAGAAATTACGTACGCCACTTAGTGTTTATAAGTAATGATATCCACTACGGAAAAGCTCATTTTGGCTTTTGTCCCGAATAGGGAAGATCGTACGATCGTCCATATCCGCCGTATCCTGTGTGGCCGTGTCCCACCTCATCATGCTCCGAGTGCGAATGAGAATACATCGGTTTGGCTACGATTTCGTACGTTGTCGACTTGTGACCACCACCGCCTCCACCAGCCAGTGACTTCAGGCCAACGATTGCCGCCAGCATCAATGCCAACAGACCCGTCATAAGTGCTTTGCCCGCGATCAATGCTAACGCTCCCAGTCCGACCGCCGCCAGTGTTCCTGCAGAAGAAGACACTATATTTATTTCCTATCCCTTCACATATACCACGCGATACGTACCCTTCATCATCATGGCACCGGCGATGAGTGTTTCAAGTCCTCCCTTTTTGCCCAGCTTTCCCTTGCGTCCAGCAAATACCTCACGTGCCTTCTCGAACGCATCCCCATCGACAAACTTCAGTCGCAAAGAGTGTGTCTGCAGATAATCATTCAGCTTGGTCAGCAAGAACTCGTCCAACCGTCGTTCCGGGTTTGTTGGGAAAATGCGCGTAACCTCAGCAATAATGTCTGCCGTGCGAGTAATGTTCGCACCCGGATCGCGAACTACACTGACACCTGCCATTAGATTGTACTCCTTTTGGTTGGTGACTCGCTCCAGAAAGGACACTAGCTCCAACTTTAAGCAGTTCACGCTGTAACGTTGATCACACATTTTCTTAGACGAGGAAAACACCGAACCGCCACCATTGCCCGCTATAGCTGCCTGCGTTGTACTCAACAAACTCGCCAGAATCACCACGAACGTCGAACTGAGGATAACTTCGAAAGAACGCATTTTGGGCAATGCTAGAATACGCCGCTGGCAGACACTACTTGTTCCACACAATTGACACCTGTTACGGAAGTCGAACACTTGATCACTGACGAAATAACCATCGGCAGAGCGTACTTTTATACGATCGCGCACTTGCCATCGATCATCCCGGTGTCTCTCCCGAATTTCCCTCCAAAGGGAGAACCGCAGAGATGAAAAATGATGTCTTGTACCGGGGGTAACGGGGAAAGAAAAGCGAACAAAACGCACCACGTTGGCCCTAGATCGGGTTCCCTCGCTAAACCCATGGTCGCATTTTCGCCGAGGTTTGTTTAACGCATGATTAGGTTTGCTGTGCGATCGCGAAGCCCTCGGAGACACCTGTTTCGTTCCCGGCAGTTTGTTAGTCTGATCTTGGCCTTGCACACCGATGAAGAACCGATGGAGATCAGTCAGTCATCAGTCNTAACCTCAGCAATAATGTCTGCCGTGCGAGTAATGTTCGCACCCGGATCGCGAACTACACTGACACCTGCCATTAGATTGTACTCCTTTTGGTTGGTGACCCGCTCCAGAAAAGACACTAGCTCCAACTTTAAGCAGTTCACGCTGTAACGTTGATCACACATTTTCTTAGACGAGGAAAACACCGAACCGCCACCATTGCCCGCAATAGCTGCCTGCGTTGTACTCAACAAACTCGCCAGAATCACCACGAACGTCGAACTGAGGATAACTTCGAAAGAACGCATTTTGGGCAATGCTAGAATACGCCGCTGGCAGACACTACTTGTTCCACACAATTGACACCTGTTTCGGAAGTCGAACACTTGATCACTGACGAAATAACCATCGGCAGAGCGTACTTTTATACGATCGCGCACTTGCCATCGATCATCCCGGTGTCTCTCCCGAATTTCCCTCCAAAGGGAGAACCGCAGAGATGAAAAATGATGTCTTGTACCGGGGGTAACGGGGAAAGAAAAGCGAACAAAACGCACCATGTTGGCCCTAGATCGGGTTCCCTCGCTAAACCCATGGTCGCATTTTCGCCGAGGTTTGTTTAACGCATGATTAGGTTTGCTGTGCGATCGCGAAGCCCTCGGAGACACCTGTTTCGTCCCCGGCAGTTTGTTAGTCTGATCTTGGCCTTGCACACCGATGAAGAACCGATGGAGATCAGTCAGTCATCAGTCCAACGTGGCGGAAGCGAGTGGAGTGGAAACTTTCTGTGGATGGTAATAAAGAGGTAATGATCGAGATTTTCGCGGTTCAATTAGATTTGGCGGTATGAAGTGAAAAGCTCCTCACAACTCTCCACGTACTTAAAATCCTCCCGTTTGCTTTGGGTTAGGGCACGAAAACCAAAACAAAAAGCAACTCGCCAAAGAAAGGTACTGTTTGACGCGCTCTAACTGCAAGTGGCGTCGGGACACCATTGCGACACAAATTCGAACAAATCCACTTTGGCCACCAGCCAAAAGAAACGGATCGGCCTCATTGGGTTAGTGAAGCGTACCATAAAGATTTTCCCTTTCGATTGCGGGCATTCCCCGTACGGATGTGGAACAAACAGTTGCAGTTCGTCGTTGGTCGCACGTGTTTTGTCATTACACGATTATTAGTCAAATATTCTTCCAATTTGATCGAGAAACTTTCACGCCGAGCAATGGCACCAGTGGGAACCGTTGGTATGTTTTTGCTCGGGAAAGCACAGAAAGTATCCTTTAACTGAAATTGTTGTAAAGTTGGAATATAACATTCACTTCATTTCTTTAAAATCATACTTTTTTATACCTTGATTTATGTAAAAATTTTATTATAATTTATTACAACGTCATAAAAATTAAAAAATGGCATAAATATCATACTCTTCAAAAAGTTTGCAACGAGAGCCTTTTTTAAAACATCATGAAAAATATGATCATTTCATGCAAATCACATAAAAAATAAAGATGGAAAAATAAAATTCATCTTACATCGATGTCATCTAGAATTGATTCAATTGTTTATTTTTTATTCATATGGTGGTAAAAACATCGTGTCTGAAGTCTCAAATCACCCAAAAAATAGTAGAATTTTTATATTTTAAAATATATAAATCAAGAGAATAGTATTACTTTACCGGTGACATTTAACGCGCAAGGTATCTCAATTATGGAGATGATTCCGTACTAATATTAAGAGCGTTCAACAGCTGTAATCATTAGGGTTATGGACATCGACATCTTAGACATTCGACTGATGCCTAACAGAGGCATTTTCCAGTAGCACCTTATTTTTCACCAGTTACTCAAGAAATACAATAAAAACCTACATTCAATCATCGGAAATGGATAAAATAACATGGCCAACCGTTTTAAAAGCCGCTAGTGTCATAAAATAAAGCTTTAAGGATACTAGTCCACGAAGTTAATGAAGATGGGTGACACTAAGAAACTGCACAGAAGGTTTACGTTGCCATCAGTTAGAATTGGCAGATAAACATCTGGTCACACTTTGAAAATGTGTACCAAATCTCATCCTAACCGTCCTCCCGTAGCAACGACTGGCTATTCTGCTACGTAGTAATATAAGTCTTAAAATGCCCTAGCCGTTCTCAAGATGCATAAAAAAAGTTAGGCTTTAGTTTTGTAAAACCCTACATTTTGATTATTATTCTTCACGATTATTGTAACTTTGTTTTTTTTGGTATTTAGAATTTTTTAACAGTAGAACTACCAAGCGCTGCAGGCGTATTTCGTCCTGCGTTAATTTTTTAAACAATTTCGAAAAGTTGAAGTGTATTTGATTGTTTATTGGTTATCGTACTATAAAATATGTATGTAAAATTCTTGTTTCTACTACCTTAGGATTGTTGAACCCCAAAAACTAATGTGATGAAAATGAAGCGTTAATGAAAAGGATTCATCGAAAAACACAAAAATAACTGTCAAATTATTGGAAAACATTCGATTCTTTATCTTGGCCATCGTTAGAAAACGCAAGATGGTTATCATTGTATGTAATATGAGGCTAATCATTTCCAAATCTTTGACAGGTATATTAACACATCGTCAGCATACTTCCTCACTCATTACCAGTAGCGAACAAACAAAATCATGCTAACCCCAATCGCTGAGTACCGATCCGTCGGTGATCGATCGTACTGCGTACAGTGCCGTTCCTAAATGGGTCATTTAATGCATCTAGATGGTAAACAATATGTTTTTTTTTCTTCACTACTCATTTCTCCATGAGCATAACCCCATTTCCGTTACAACTAACTGCCGACGACAAAATACCGTTTCAGCAGATTTTTGGGATATGAATTATCTGTCTACTCCAGCTGATCCCCAGTAGTGAGCTGGCTAATTTTCTTCTCCCTCGATACAGCTGTCCTTTACTTCATTCGCACAAAAGTATAAACACAAAAAAACACACACGCGCGGTTTTCATTTGCCTGTACGCCTTTTATTTACACATCCACATCTCGTTGAGGGTTAGCACCGGTGTTTACCGGCGTGTGGCACATCAAGGAAGGGCATGGTTAAAGGGTGGTCTTCGATCAATAAATTATTAAAATTAAGCAAATAAATAAAGGCTCATCGGCGTCATTTTATGCGGTGAGCGTTTTGGTTGATTTTGGTGGAAAAAAGGACTTGTCCTACTGGAGGCTTGCGTATGGGTACGCACCATAGGCCAGCTCGTGAGCAGCAGCCTGTCCATTGCGGTTCCAATCCTGGTGGACGATCTCAGCATTCACCGGCTGAGCGCTGGTGATGTAAGCCGTGGTTACACGTTCCTGCTTCTTCTGGAACAGATCCTTCAGGACGGTGAAGACTGTGGGAAAGAACAGTACACGATCAGCTCGGAACGAGTGCGCACAGGCAGCTTGATATACTTACTGGAGAACTTCAGAGCCATCAAACCAGCGATCAGACCCTTCAGCGAGATGAATTTCACGATGGCCAGCAGGATTGGCAACACAACAGCCATCTTCAGCTTCATTGCCAGCAGCAGAGGCAACAGCATCTTCTTCAGACGGCTGCTGCGAGCTTCTGCAAAGATGATCAAGAGAAAGTTCGACAGTGTTATACAGCAAGCTCTACGATCGTGAATGCTTCAACGTGAAAGCTTTAGCGCTTTCCTGGTTACGGAAAGCTTTGAATGATAGAAAGCCACAAAAGCTGCACAATGTTGTATGCCACAAAAGGGAATTTGAACAGCATCGTTGTTTAATTTTTTAACAATATTTTAAATTAATTTAATTTAATGAATAAAATTTAGTGACAAAAGAATTTGCTTTTTTTTGACGTTAGAAAATATTTGATTAAAGTTTGCCACATAATAGTAGTAAATCTGAAACTAAAAATATAATTGTTCTTAATACTTGGACTAGATGAAATGCGATACACGACCACAGGTTAGTTTGACCAAATATCGAAATACTGTACCTTGAGACCGAAAATTTCATTGAAATCATGAGAAGAAGAAAATAATTTATTTTAAATTATACATTATTTAGCTTTGCTTGCTATATTTCCCAAGCATTTGATCGATTGGGCAATTTTTTCCTTTCAAATCAGATACTTCTTCCAAGCCAGTATTCGATGTATTCTCATTCACGGTAACCAATTCAGTTAAACTTCCATCGAGCCGAATAAATGTAAAGTTCATTCCGCTTAACGCCCTCCAGCACCCACGAAGAGCAAATAATTCGAATACATACAAAAAACAGCAAACGCGAAACATCTTAGCGGTTGTGGCTAATTTTATGGAAGAAAATAATTTAAACCCGTGAGAGCACCCTCCGCAACAAGCCGTGAGCAAACACGCATTAAATCCACCTTCGGCCATACTTTCTCCCATTGTCTGGCAATTATGATCCCACCAAACACCTTCCCCAGAGGGCGTATCAATGTCGCCCCAAGGCCTTACGGTCGCCCACATACATAAGCGGGCCCCACAATCGTCTCTATTGATTTTGGGGGAAAGTTGTTGTCCCAGCAGCGAAGTCTTCAGCTTAGAGTTCTTAAGGCTGTGTGCCGGCGCACGATGGACGCACTTGTTTCTCGCATTTCGATCATCGCACCAGCGCACCCGGCGGAGCCTGTGCCAATGACCCAGAAACGTTCAGCCGAAGCAGAACCGAACATGGCTTGTGTCGTTCTCGATGAGCGCCGTAGCAACCGAGCCGAGTTCATCGAACCATCGATCGTACCCAAAGCCCCAAAAGGAGCATTGGATTTTTTTTCTCCCGTTTAAGCTTTCATGCTCAATTTTCTTTACTTCTGGAGAGGGATGACGATCGCGATGCTCACACGCAGTGCGTACACCACGTCGTGCGTTCTTGATCGTTTCCATTCCACCGGCTTTGATAGTGTGTTGGAATGCAGAGGGCTGCACGCAGGGTGCACGTTAAAGGGTGTGGCATATTTAAACATAACACCGAAAAGAAGTATGTCTTTGGAGCGACTTTCCCTTTTTTTCTTGTTGAACTTTTTTTATTTCTTATTTCACCACACCATTCGAACCACTCGTTCGTTCTCTCCTTTCTTTTCTTCTTTAATATTTAATTTGTAGCTCCTGCTGCTGTTGCTGCTACTATTGTTATCCTCATTGTAGCTGTAGCGGTGGGCTAAATATTTTGGAGAATTTTCGAAAGCCGGATCCACCGGATCCCAAAGTGAAAGTTTACTTTGGCGCACCAACACCGGACAGGTATTTCCCGTACCGCAAGTGTCCTGAAAATATGCACCACTTGGCGCAGGACACTTACGGTGGATCGAAATAAAATAAAACCCCCGCTCAATGCAATTACCGGTACGCGATGTTCATTAATCTACCGGGAACGTACACGGTACTGCTGCTGCGGCATGTTGTTTGAGTGTGCGCAAAGTGCGAGAGTTGTGTGTAAAAGATCAACGTCAAGATTTTCTTTTTTTTTTGCTGCCCATTTGCCATCAATTATAATGCGCAATCGAAATATGCTCGAGCATCTTAAATAAAACATGAATTACATAAAATTAATTAAATATGCAACATTACGTTTTTATGCACGTTTTTATGTTTTTAGCTGAAAGTTGTCTGTTGAAGAACACAACGTATGGCGAGACATTCTCGGTGAGATTTTCTTAGTTGTTACCAATTTTTAACCCTTTTCAGAACATATTTTTTTTCAACCAAACCAAAATATGATACGATGTAACTTTCTCTTTCGACCGCGATATGCCCTCTGGAGAACTGGTTCAGTAGCCGATTTGGCCCTCCTGTATTTAAAGAACCTGTTCCAATGTCGATGACCCATTCTAATCGGTCTCACCTTGAGGCTCCATCTTCTTCACCACACGAAGATGCGCAACCATTTTGGATGTGGTGAAAGTTTATTCTATACCCTTCTACAATGGAAACGCTGCATCACCGGTTACGCCTTGCCAAGAGTTACGGTCGTAACTCGAAGCAACCTTGAACCCGTGCTTAGACCCCTTGGATATGCTTAGAAGCGTAATTCTCTCCTTTTTTATTACTAAAAAAAATACAACCTCAACTAAACGTTGACCAACAGCTCGGTTATCTTGCCTCCCAAGTCAAGATCCCAACGAAAGTGAGATTTGTTGAGAAAGTTTTTCTGCTTTGTAAAATATCTACTCAAATCGTTGCGGGCATCCGGCCTTCTAACTGGACCGAGTTCCACCAGTTGCTAACCACAGCTTACGTGTCGCGCCAGAAAAAAGACTGAAAAAAATGAATTCAACCCCAAAACCGACTTACGATTGAATCAGAGATGCACATGGCCTTGGTGGGGAGGAACAAAAATAAACCCCAACAAGTGCACAAAACACACGCGGAAACTACAAAACGACCCGAAACAGGTAACAGATGACGCTAATCGGTGAGTTTCCTCTGCACAAGTTCGCCTTTCTCTGATCCTATCGGTGGAGGAGTTGCAAAAATGGACCTTCATGCATAGCTAGAAACCATGCTGAGAAAGATGTCTTTCCTTTTCCCCGGGTGTGATGAAACAGCCGCTAGTGGCCTAATCACGCATGATGGAAGGAACTATTCCAAGGTTATGAAATCTCGGTAGGCAAATGGTATACATACAACCACCTGCTGCTTGTGCTGCTGTTGAGCTATGTGTTCAGTTTATGTTGCTATTTTTAATTACGTGTAGCATCGCACGCAATCGGTGAAACTGGTCGTCTGCTTGGTAGGTTGTGGAGGAAGATGCTTGGAATATTCGAATAGCATTAGCTCTTATGCTTATGTCTCCAACGATTTTTTCTAAAAAAAAACATTTTTTTAAAGGATTTTATCGCAAAATTTGCAAAATGCATATTGTTTTACTAGTAAGAACTATTTGAACAACATTAATAGCAGCTTAAGCAAATTGATATTGTGCGGCACCTCGCTCTAGTCAGAATAGTCTTGAAATGGAAAAGGGACCTCACAATAAAAACTAAAAGAGTTTTATTACAATTTTTCTAATTGCATTTAAAACTTGTACAAGATTTTCTGTTTTGCGTTTTTTTTTCACTTCTAGCCCATCGAAACCATTCATTCGATTAATTTCCTCTATAATAAAACACCTCTGCAAGTTGATCACTTCACACTACTAGCGATCACGTTTAGAACACTCTTGTCTCTTTAACCAGCTTTGCAATCTTTAACATTCACCATACACACACACACTTTTACCACACTCTTTGCTCACCTTCGACGGTGTTCTCCTCAGAAGGCACGTTGAACTTAAGGGTGTGGGAGGCAAGGTAGCGGACCGCCCGGTCAGCAAGGTCCTCGTTCGTGCGGGCTCCGTAGGCACGGACCTCGTAGTCGTTCGAACGCTCCACGGCGAGCCCACCGAACAGTGAGAACCGTGACTCGTTGTCGATCTCGTTGATCAGATTGATCATGGCTGATTCTTCCTTGCTCGTATCGGCGTACGCCACCGCACCGAAAGCAACCACAGCCAGGGTGGCAACCAGGAAACAACGCTTAGCGACCATCTTGAACGGAACGGATACGGAAACTGCACTAGACACACGGTACGCAGGACGACACTTGCACACTTGCTGGTGGCCGGATAAGCTAAGGCGAACAACTGATGCGTTAATTTGCTATTACAATGCTATTTATGCGAATTCAATCAATATACCGAGCGTCACACTCACACACACATTTCATTTTCCCTACGGAAGGGGTTTCCCGATGCAATCCACACAAAATCCAAATTTCCCCCTGCTGACCAACTGTACGACATTGTCCCCAACGTGACGGTGTTTATGGAGCGAAAACTGAAACTTCCTACCAACCGTTGACGAGCCCTACGTCCATTTGGTATGCAACGTGCGTGATCCTTACCGATCGCTTGAAGTTCGCCCATCTTCATCCACCTGATACGGCGGGGCGCTTTTGGTCATGTAGGTAAGTGCGCGACCAGCTGCTGGCCTGAGCTAACGGTAGCAAATCATAACCGACGGCTATGCGCGAATGTGTGCCAGAACGTGACAAGAATTCATCGGGTGTTACTTTTGGTACGGTTGGAATGTGGCATCGTTTCGCTTCCGACGGGGTCTACGATAGTTAGCCAGTGCGCTAGTAGTAGCTTTTTACACATTTTCTAAGCACTCCGATTTCGTTTTCGTTTCCGTTGATCCGTACCCAAACCATCGGTTGGCCGATAAACCCCTCCAAACACTTTTTTTTGGGGAATCGTCTTCATTGACGGGTTCAATTCGATCTAATTGTACCCTTGTTTGCCTTTGTATGCCACGAGAAGTACCCATTTCTCCGACAGCCATGCACAATAATAACCCTATCTGGCTTAATAATTCGGAGCTGGTTCCATTTCGATGCAAAACCCATGACTTGATGGACTTTAATAAGTGGCGTGGTGGAGAAATCTAGTGTTTCGGGTTTAAGTTGTACATTCGGCGGTGCGCCGAATCGAACGAGCGAACTGATTAAGATAATTGCCGGCGGCCCCGTTGAGGGCAAATTTATTAAAATCCTTTTTTTTCGGACTCTAATGTAACAGAGGGCTGAAGTCTTTGATACACCCCGGCAAATAGGGTAAATAGGTGGAAAAAGGCTTTTTTTACTTAGAAGCGATATTTGAATGGAAAAACAAGATGTACTCCAGTTTGTTGCATTATTGCTCGTAAATTACATGGAAAATGGGCTCAAAGCCTTCGCGTTTTCCAGTAACCAGTTGATAATGCTATAATTTGCTTTCTATGTGCATTACTGTTTGCTTATACCGCGCAGTATTTGTGTTGCAACATAATTAGTTTAATTTATGCTTATTTCTTATTTTTGTTGATTTTTTTTAACTTATCGTTGTATGTTGTTTAAACTTGAACAGTCTTCTACACAAACAGAGAACCACTAGAGTTTTTCTGCATTTTACAATACTGCGAAAGCTATTTCACGCAAATTTTAGGGATCATACAAGAGCTAATTTCATTGTATTACTAATAAATCAATTTAATCTTTAAAATGATTTAAAAAATATAGAAATATTCTACATCTATCTCTACATGTTTCTCTCCAAGTTTAAAAGAAGTAATACCAGAAATACCTCACATTTTATCACTTTTACTTATTATTTAAGCTGTCGTGGTGTCATTTAAGCTGCGAATATGTAAACCTATGAAAAGCTAACCACTGTGCCTTCTCCGATGTTAACGACGATCCACGACGAAAATGTTTATGAGATGAGACCACAAACGATAATAGAGCAAAATAAGTGCTTGTATTTGTATTGTATTGAATTTATTTGTACCTATAAATTTTATATTGCTAATATAGGATTGGATCTAAGACGTTGCCTTGGGCTACTACAGAAGAATTCAGGAAAGTTCATGGGTCATATTGAAATGTCTGTTATGCTAGATGCCAATCGTTCACTCAATAGTTTGATTAGGTTAGCAGTGTACAGTGGGAAGGAAACAAATACAGAAGGCAGACAGAATCAAAGGAACAGCTTTATTTAGACTAAAACAATACCTTTTCATATATTTTTATTTTTGTTTATTTCGCTTTGAACAATTAAGGAAATTAAATGTATACATCTTTATAATTGTTCCTTTAATAGGACATCGTATAAATGCAAAGATCATCTCAAATTTCCACAGTAAATAAATTAACGCTACTATATCAGTTGTCTACGATCTGTTACAAACCCTTTTATCCATCCCTCTTTCCCCGTCCACAAACGTCAAAGTCAAAGCTTACGAAAAATGTGTTTGAGCATGCGGAATCAGTGTCACATTGCCATCCACCTGGAGACGCATGCAACGGTCATCACATATTTGGACAAGCTCGCAGAAAGAAAGACGAAACGGAACTATACGTCGCTTACCGGACAGTCGTTCCAATCCGAGTTCCGGTTGCCAACCTTCGCCCCACCCGTGAACAATAGGTCGCTTCTTCGCAAGACTTTCCCTTTCGGTACAAAACTACCGCACCGCCCGCACCGGAGCGACGACACTCGGAAAGTTAATTTGTTTCTCACATTTCTGTGGCCCCTCGTGTATTCCCTTGTTAAAGATGAAGTTATTGTTGAAATGGAATAGTAACTAGTTTCACAAACAACGCCGATACGCACTACGAAGTGACACTGCTTTCCCGAGAGAACTAACACCGTAACAACCAAGTTTGGATACAAACGAACCCGCCCGATATCGCCGCCATGTAACCTACTTCACTCATCAAAGGTTTTGGGCTGTAAAGGCAAACATGATCGTAAGGCCACAATCAATCGAAACCAGATCAGATCATCTCCTTTCAAAACATTCGTAAGCTTGTTTTTGAGCAACACATTCTTCATGCGAGTCGATTAGTTCCAGTGCTGCTCATCGTCCCATATATCAATCGGGATACGCTATCGCTTCAATTTGTGACAATTTCACCCGATGTGCTAAAAAAGAAATTCGGAACTACCCAGTGCGAGGGAACATTTCCCTTTTGCTTTTGTCTCCCCCTCCACTCCTTTTACCCTCCATTGCCTTACCCATCAATTAACGGGAAGATCGCCCAAAGTCACGGCAGACGGGCGTAGAAACAGTTAAGTCAACAAAGCTGTCAATCATTTCCGTCACTCGTGCAGTATCGTACGAACGCACGATTCACGCGTGGTGGGTAAACGTTGGTGGTACACCCGAACCTCCACCGAAATTTCCACGTTCTGCTATTCTATACCACCCTTAATCACCCCAAACAAAGGGTGCAACGACACGTAGGATAATTACAGCGCTAAAAGTTGCTCGATTTATGTTCCATTTCATATAGCTTTTCAAAGAATATTTATAACGATCGGATACTTTGGGAACAAAAGCAGTTGGAAAAGCGTTCCCATTTGAAACCGCAAATGTCAAACCATGTTTCTCAATCATCCAATGCATACAATTTGGAGTTTTCTTTCAAACAGGATTTGTTTTTTCCCTATGTGTGTGGTTTTTTCTTTTCAATAAGTCGGTTTTTATTTTTATTGCTGCTATTTTCCTGACAAAAGTCTTTTGCGGTTCACTTATGAAAGATTGCTTGTGTGTGTGTATTTGTGGTATGAAACCTTCTAACAGGAGCTGAACAAAAATTCGGTCTGTTCCCTATTGTACCTGATTTGCTTTGCGATACCCGTTAGCCATGGATTGTTCATTCCATGCCCTCTGAGTGGGACCCCGTAGTGGCCCTATATTTTCCTTCCTATATATTACTAGCAGTTAATGGTTAACTTGTTTGCCCGTTTGCTCTATTGCTATTACTGCTGCGGTGTGATTGTAGGATGCGCGGATACCGTAAGTACCCGGCTGAAGTGTTCTGAGTTCGCGGTGTAGTTGTTTTGCTTTTGTTTTAATAATTTAATTACATAAATAAAAATAAATTAACTACCCAATCGGTTACGAGCGTGGCGGGACCTTTTGCGTCACTACGCACACATCCCTGGACACGTTCTTGTTCGGTTTAATTTTTTCTCCTACCTGACCTGGATCTCATTTCACCGCTCACACACCCGCGGTATCGGTAATAATAAATTACTAAACACTACAAAAAAAATATTATTACGTTAGAAGACAAATGGAGCCGCACCGATCGCGGTACGATCGCGTGCGGTTCCGAAATGGCGCAGTTGTTGTGTTTGTGTTGTTGCTGTGAGTATGTGTGAGCGTCGTTTTTCTTCATGTATGTTTGTTTGTAGAAGCACTGAAGAATGAGGCTGCGATCCATCGAGGTGGTTGTATTCCAAGCCACCTCGGGGCGGGACCGAGCTGATGAAGGGGTGCGGTGAAGATGGCTAGTGCTAGTGAAGATATCTCGTAAAGCGAATCGCCGAAGGATCCATGCGAAGAAGAGAAAGCTAACATCTACTCCCACCCAAACACCCATATCCACACATCCAATTATCCAGTGCACAAACAATTCACCTTCGATCGGCTTTTGGTCGGTGTATTTACATAAACGGACATCCGGAATTCGAGGTTCCGGGCCGGGCGGTTTTGCGTGGGTCCGCTCTCAATTTCGTGCCGAAGTGCCAAGTGTGAAATGAGTGTATGTGCGTGGATGGGTGGAGGCTTTTGGTAGGGAGAAACTGGAAGAAGGTGGGCACTTGCCGCTGGTGGAAATAATGAAGATGCGCCGCATCCGCCCGTCGTTTGCTCCGCTTTCGTTGGCTACGAACGGCTGCAGACGAGTGCTGGTTAGAGCAAGAGTTTTGGCATCCGGCCACCTCAAGGCAGCTCCAGAGAGAGAGAGAGACATACGCAGAAGACTAGACAGTGTGTACAGGCGAGGGAGAAGAGTTCGAAGGGAACCAACGAAGGAAAGAGGACAGAAATCGTATTCCAGAACCATACACGGGTATAGTTCAACAGTTATTTTTGCAAGTTCGTCCCGACGGATCTTAGCTTCGATCCGGAAGCGATCTTGTCCTTACAGTATCTTACTGCGACGGAGCCTGTGCACTGTAGGCAAGTTCCTGGGCGGTATCGTAGCTGCGAGCGTACGGGTACTGAGCCGAGGCAGCTCCAGTGTTGGACCAACCACCGGCACTAGCTCCCGACGACCATCCGCCAGCTCCGGCCGATGCACCACCTCCAACCACACCACCCGACGAACCACCAGCGACCTTGGAGAGCAGATTCAGCGGAGATCCTCCACCACCACCGAGGAACTTCTGGGCGGCCAGTACGGCAGCCATCACGAANCTCCCGACGACCATCCGCCAGCTCCGGCCGATGCACCACCTCCAACCACACCACCCGACGAACCACCAGCGACCTTGGAGAGCAGATTCAGCGGAGATCCTCCACCACCACCGAGGAACTTCTGGGCGGCCAGTACGGCAGCCATCACGAACGCTACCTTCGAGACGAGCAGCGCCTTCACGGCGAGCAGAGCGACGGCACCGAGGAACAGTGGCAACAGAGCAAACAGCTTACCACCGAGAGCGAGAACCAGCGGGCCGAGAACCTTCTTCAGCTTCTTGCCTGTGGAGTAGAACGGGTGCACGACGACATTGTTTAAACCCCCCGAGTTTTGATTTTGGAGTGTTGACGTTTTTCACGAACCAACACACGATCGAGTTAGCGAGGACGGGGGAGTTTATTGGGTTTCAGGGTAGGTTTTATAGTTTGGTGTACGGAAGGAAACAAAACGGATGGCGATTCGGTTAGTATGGGACACAGTTGGACACGGTACGCACCTTTCTTCAGCAGTCTACCTTCCTCCAGCGAACGGGCGATCGTCTCAGTCGTCTCCTCTGGCAGCTTGAACTGGATCGAGCGGGCGCTGAACAGGCGCTTGGCAGAGTCAATGGCCAGGTCGAATAGGGCGTCCGTCTTTTGCTCCGAATCAGCTGGCAGCGTGCTGACGATCTCATTCTCCGAGATGGCCTTTCCAGTGCGCTCAGCCGGAACTGCTGGGTCTCTGCATAAATGGTAAGGAGAAATGTGTTTTGAATCATTTTGCACATAATTTCTTACATCTGGTTACATCTGCGGTTGATTAAGCAATAGCTGGAAAATAGCCCAGTTTGAGTACTGAGTGACTAATTAAAAGTCGTAAAATTTATATCTTACGTTTCGATTATTGTGTAATACGATGATTCAATAATGTTTTATAAAAAAAGTGAACTACCCGTTAAAATTATGCAATCGTTGCCTCGAACACTTTTGAATTTTTTTATGTCTATAATATTTCATTAACATATCTCAGACTTTTCAATATTGATGACACTTTGTTGAGTTCTTAGACAAAATTGCTCTTCATGATATAAAAAAGATTAAATATTTCTACTTAATCAACAACCAATGTTTGAATCCACGCTCGTTTCACTTTGCATCAAGTATATACTCCACAAAATATTCTCCTGATAACGTTATAACTTGGATTGGGTTTACTAAATTACGCACACTTGCACCATTCAGTACAAACACTGGAATATCTCATCTCGAATATCTCAAATCTCTTTCAACGCAAACCAAGCTCCTGATATAAAGTAGTTGAGGTAGGAAAATGTAATCACCTTGCGAAAGTGACACCAGGAGCCAGCTCAATGTTGGCGGCACGGGCAGCCCTGTTCAGTGCGGTAATACCCTTGACAGCAAAGCAGGTGCCCATGTCATCGCTTTCCAGACAGGAACCGAAGTACTTGGCCATCATGCCGAACGCTCCGGTCTGCTCGGTAGCCGGTGCCGGAGCAGCCATGCTCACGGCCAGAAGGGCAGCGATTGCGATAAACACTTTCATTCTAATGCTTGCACTGGAACTTTGCACGGGACTTGCTTTAATCACAATTGTTCTGTTTTTTTTTTCGATTGTACACTCACACACTCACACTCACACACGTGGGATGCTGCGGTCGTTCGGGGTTCTGTCGTTCGAAATGCCACTACCGTGCTTCGATCACTTCGCTTGGTAAAACACCAGCTCGTCTGACTTCAACGATCGTTAATGAATTGTGCCGGTATCCGAATGCTGTAACCCCTTTTTATAGCAACCGACAAGACGTAAAATCTCCGAACATCACTCCCTCACGTATACACGCGCGAGAGATCGTGCACACAGAGACACCAGCTCTCCCAAGGCTCTCCGGATTGCTTCTTCAAACAACGAGATGATGATAAATTGTAATACCCAGATATTATGTTAAATAATTTTTACATCCGAATCGTTGGATGCTTTCCGCGAGCGAACAACGCGATTGAAAAGAGAGCGACAGATGGAACGGGAATACTCACGAACGGGAACGCACCAACCGAGCCTGGCCGCGAATCGACGATCCGTGTGATCGTGCCTGGAAGAGATACGAAGAGACGGAACAACCGGTGGTGAATCTGTATACGCATACACGAAAAAGCGCTAAAGCTCACGGCGATGGGGACGATGCTCAACCAAAAGCACGGTTGGTGCTCCCCTTGGGGGAGCTGTAAAGAAAGAGCGATAACAAGTGGAACAAACGGAGAAAGTACGAGTGATAGAGAGAGTGAACCTACAATGAGATGCTACCATACTTGGAGATCAGGTGCGGGACAAACGATTGTAGTCGAACGCGAGCATACGAGCGCGTGAAGGAGAAGCGTACATGAGAGCGATCGAAATCATGGAAAAACAATCCGTACCGAAGATATTGGCACTGGGGCGTTGTCATCATTATCTACTAATCTTGTAGAGTTATAATACGTTTAATAATGCAATCCTAAAACGATGAAGATTATGTGTCTTTTTTCCATAATTTGATTACATATAACTATCAAATGAAACTTTAAAAATATTTAAAACACAATAAATAACAATAGATAAATAACAATAGAAAACAAATAATAAGAACATAGAGATAGAAAACAAAAAACAAGAATTAACAAACAAAACCAGCATGCAGTAAATATAATTGAAAAAAAACAGTGGATAAGATACTAAAAAATCATAATCATAAAATAATGTTAAATTTTTAGTTCCTCAATGAATGATCAAACTCTGATATACGATACACATGCTCGCAAGCTAGGAAGAGGAGATTTTATAACAACAAAAATTCATGTAAATAAATACAGTAAGGCATTAAATGTCGAGAGAACATCGACAAACTTGTCGAAAAACTTTGATCCAAGGAGTGGAGGCGGTGCACCGCCTGACCAAAAGGAAAACAAGAAACGTGACAATTCCGTCACTTTCTTTCTCCTTGACACAAACGTCTCCAATGCATACACTTCCACACAGCTCCAACACACTTCTCGAGTCATCATAATCGCCTCAGGAGATTGTGGCGCGCAAGTGTTGCAATTTGGACATACCTTTCCCAACCATCCCGGTGACCTAATCTACCACTTTCCCTTGAGCGAAACGCAGGACAAGTGCGAGATCCGGCCCGACCTGCCCACACCGTCGCGCATCTTGTGCCGTTCCCTTTCTACCGGTATCCTTGCAGTGTCCGGTAAAATTCCGCCCAAGTTTATTGTGGACTCAACGCGCATTTCTCTGATTCATTCGGTTTGTGGAAATAAATGACGCAATATTCCGCTGCACGTCTCAAAGCCGGTCGAGTGGAAACGAGATGAATGATTACAATTTTACGGAACAAAATTTATCGATACCGCAGGACGAAAAAGAAGGAACGGCTTCTCGGCCATTGCTGGGAGCGCTTTTGAGGACACGTACTGTTTTCACTTTTCTTGCCCGTTAATTCATTGCAATGCGAATGTACTTACCTTACCTTCGTGTACGTGTATGTTTATGCATTCGCTCAATTTAAGTGTGACAAAGAAAAATATTTACACGAACCATCTTTGCCAAAAGGGATAGATCCCGCCTGCTAAACGATTGTGGTGCGTCCAGAAATGAAAAGTTTCAATTAACCTGCGGGCATTTTTGACGAAGCGAGTGGCTAGAGACAAAAAAGCGAACAATTGCCATCGGCCAACCAGGATGACAAGCATGTTGCTTTTGGGCAATACGAGTACTGCGGAAATTGGAAAACAAAAGCACGGTCACACCGCAACCCCCGGGAAAGCCATCACAAAATCTTACAACGGAAACAAGTGCCATAGATTACCATTCCCTATAGCCGAATGTTGTTACATTTGGTTTTCAAATTTTGGTATTACCTCCTTACCACCCCCCTTTTTTGCCATTTGCCTCCCGTTGTCAAATAGAAACAAAACCGAAATCCCACGGTCCAACCGTAGCTGTGGTACAATTCATTTGTGGTACTGTAAAGATGGGTGAGAAAAATAGGCGACGAACCCGGAATACCCACCAACACAAGGGTTCGTCGCTTGTTGACAACCTCATCCAGGAGAAAGCTTTGCCCTTTGCAGCCAACGCCCGTCACACGGATGGCTTTTGTTTGACAAATTCAAACGCACCGTTGCGCGGACGAAACACAGACAAACGGTTCGTAATGCGCAAAAAGAGACACCAAAAAGCAATAGAATCGAGACGCGATTGATTCACAAGCGCCCAGCGAAAAGAGTGACCGTGATGATGCGTTTTGATGGAATGTGTACGACCGGCGGAGGAATTTGCGAACGTATTTGGGTCGCACGAAAAAGCTGGGTATCTGTTTGCATGTGCTTTTTCGTTGGCAGGATCTTTTTCTGCTGGTTGGCATCAATCGTGTTTCTCACATATTCAGACGGTTTTATCATCTGGAAGAATTACTGTCGTTTGGTAAACAATGTTGAAACACGGAATATTAATATTTAGCCTTTTAGGGAGTGTCTTGATCACCTAAACGTTGCTGAATGAGACAGCGCCTTGTTTTAATTTTTGGAACACATTTTTTTCTCTCGATATTATACTCAACAACACTTTATTGTTTGATTTTATTATTTATTCTTACATTTCGATCATTATTTAAAAAAAATGTCGTTAATTTTTTTAATAAAATATTTTTTTTTTAATTTCAACAAAACAGTAAATGTAAATGATTATAGAGACCTAAACTTGACTAAGAAAAAAATACACAAATGAGAAAGAGAATGAGAAATGAGAACGGTTTAAAAATTTGCATCACTAATACTTTTTATGATCAGGATATATTTTGTCTGCAAACTATTAAAAACACATAAATAAATTACAGGCTATTGTTGAAAACAATTTATTCATAATTTCCAAATAGAAAATATTGCACAGACACAACCCTGCAATAATACAGGTACAAAAACATTTCGAACAAAACATGTTGAAAATAAAGCTATAACAATGTCGTTGCCGTTGAACTGCTTAATTAAATCATCCCGCTTATCCTACACCAACCCAAAAGCCGTATCGTTTATCCAATTTAGCAACAAATACCCTCTCTCTCTCTATCTCACTTTCTCCCAAAACCTCCTCTCTTTCTGCTTGCCAAAGCAATTTCCAATAATCACAGTTTAATCTTCCTTCATACCAAATCTTCATAACTCCTCGAGGCAGATGAGTCAAGCCCGGAGATGAGAGAAAGTGCTGCCCATCAAGTGCCGCTGTTGTACGGCGTCACTATTTATTTATTTGACTCCAGCGTCCAAACGGCACCGATGGTTCCGGCAGTCTCAAAGACGCTTTCATTCATGAGAACCCGGTGCCAACGTTTGGTTAGCAATTTTGCCTACGTCCGTTGACTCGGTACGCTTTTTAACGAAAACTGTTACGGTTATTGAAAAGCAATTGGTTTTCATTTTTAAACCGGCAAGTGCTTACAGGTAGATAAAATTTAAAAGTTGCAAGTCGAATGAGCAGCTATAACGTTGAGTAAAAATAATCTTTTAGAGTTCGAACATTCCTCCCAACTATGCGTCGATTTCACTGATTTCTGTTCTAAATGTTCTGCCTTCATTTTCCAAAACCAGTCCCCGGGGGGAACTTGGAACAAATGGTGAAAAAAAAATATAAACTCATCGCTCCTCTCCATCGGTTACTTTATCACCAGAAAAACGAGTAAAAGGCGGATCGATTTGCTTGCACTGACCGCCATAGCAGCGAGCGGAACAAAACGATCGTCTTCAAGGGGATGCCGTGTAACGCGTACGCTCCATTACCTAACAGTTGCTAATGGACTCGAAACGAAACGGAATACAAAAAAGGGTCTTTCGCAACTATATCATATGCGCTTCGTCGGAATGGTGCGGTCTGTACGGAACGGAAAGCCTATGCACGATCACATTTCCGTCGATCTTCAAAACGAAAAGAGAGCGTAACACCGGAACTAGAGCGAATGACGTGAGAAAACTGCCCAATCGGACCTCAAAACCCCTGGTGCGTCCATGCTCCCGTTCCGGGGAGCTGCCTTTATGATCGTTGACAGGGGGGAAGCGAAGGGGTGGGAGTAATGTCGGGGTAAGTATTGCTATCAGCGGCTACCATCTAATCACAGCCAGGCTACGTACACCGCGAACCGGGCAAAATTGTTGAATTAACACTTGCAGGTACAATTAGAAAGTGTGGCGTTCGTGCCAAGACTCCACATCCTGGATATTGTGCGTTATGATGAGCCGAATGAGAGCTCGTCGATTTATTTGCGTTTATTGCTTAATCTTGCTTTCGGATCACTCAATCTCCGCCAAACGGCACGCGATTATTCATCTTAAAGCGCAGCTAACCAACGGAAGTTCAAATGGGGAGTTCAACCACATTCGAAGACCAACGCTTGGGTTGTAGCTATTTTACCCAACCCTTACCTAAATCGGTGCTAAGTGCTTCTGCAACAAGCGAGAAGTTTTCACTCTCGATTTTCACCAACGGTATAACCATTCGTTGGAGTTTCGTGTGCTACGTTCTCCTCTTTGCTTTGCCTCGTGCGGTTATAATCATTGCCGGTCGCCTTCACTATCAGAACAATCCGATCAGTTTGGGGTCATTGCACGAAACACGAGAAGAAAACAAAACCTTCACTTTCTTCTTCATTCTGGAAGCATCCTGCATTTCGAGCCGTGAGCACCAAAATCAAGAAACGAGAGCACAAGGAACCTACCATTACGAGTTGGAGGAAAGCGTGGAAAATTGCTGCCGATGTACACGATCCTAAGCCGATAAGCTTCGTGAACTTCTTCACCCGCCAATTACACATTCGAAAAAAGCTACACATGGGATGGGTGTGTATGTGTGTGAGTTTGATCTTGCTCATCCAAACGTGGAATCCCTGTTCGATCTAATACAAGATCTGGGTTTGTTTTTTTTCTTTGTCGACGACCTAATCACAACTTTCTCATCCCATGCAACAAAAAACCCAATGTCAGAATGATCTTACTGAGGATCAAAACATCCGAAACAACCCCGACAACTCAAGACCGATCCCATCCTATGGGACGCATCTCGGTCGCACCCTCCGGTTCGAAACTCTATCGTAAATTCCCGATTTCTATCGGCATTCGTCTACTGCTTCTCTTTCTAATCCTGATGTGGAAGATATCGAGGTCAATGGCATCTACCGCGATGTGATGCGCTTGACCATCGCCATTGACCCTCTCGCCCGGTAAACGATGCATAAGCATGGGTGGTTGAGTGACCCAACAGCGGTGCGAGGAATCAACGCGCTGGGTTCAATGTTTATTTTCATTTCCAATCAAATCAAGACGAGGTCTCCGGTCAACAGGAGACATAAACGAAAGGCTTTCTAAGGAGCATGCTATGTAGCGTTTGTTTCCCCCAACTTGCTCGCTTGCTCCACACACATTTCGTACTTCGAACGCCCCGATTGCAAGTTGAATAGATTGCAATGATTGGCGTTCCTTTGCTTCCTCTTTGCTTGCCAAACGGTAAGAAACATTTGCAGCTGGTTCATCTTCGCCACCAAACAGAGCATAAATTGATTCAATTAACGGTGCCCCACCTAGGTGCACCGGCAACAGAGTCAACATAAATTGGCTCCCTTCCGATCTGTATGACGATCGAGTACGGTGATGGCTTGGATGGAACAGGAAAGCTGAAGCATCTGAATGGCGACACTTGTGCCAAGTGCTGTATAATGAGCATGAAACGTTTCATTGTGAGACCCCTGCGGGATTTTGTTCCCGGGACGCGCCCCAAACCGCAATGTCCTCTGGAAACAATTGTGCGGGGCGAGATCGAAAATTCATTACGCTTACTTTCGTTAGCAAAGCTACTTTAGCCAGTTTACCAATCCAATCCAACCGCTCGGGATGTGTTGGAAAGTGAGATAAACATATTGACGATAAGTACACTCTCGCTTGCTATTAATGAAGAGGTAAATATCTGCAACGGCCGGATAAATCGATCGATCCGAGCTATGATCGTATGAAACTAACTAACGCTGCCAAGGCGGAAGTATCGTAGTGGAAACGTGTGATTAGTTTTGTACTTTGGATAATCGAAAGTGTTCTTTTATTGTTTTTGTTTAAACGATTTTAAGCTCAGGTTCATTGGAGTTCAGATATTGGAAAACTGATCGTAGATGAGAAACATGGATTGAACTATTAAAGTGAGAAATTCATTATAAACCTCAAACAAAAACCGTTCTTTTTATTTTTTTAAAAGCAAAACTTTCTCAAAGATTCAAATTGTTTATTTGGATCTTAAAAAAGAAGCAATGAAACAACACTTAAATTGAAACCTTTAAAACATTTGAAATCCGAGGTTAACAAACACTATAAAGGAACGTGTGTTGCTGTGATAGCTTGTAGCAATAAATCGTGGTTTATACTAAACACACATTTAAATGAAATAAGTGTTGATGTGTTTAAGGTTTAGTGTAATTTGTAAAAAAATAAATATAACCAATAAAATAAAATAAAGTTAGTCTTTATACTTAAAGCAGTCGAGCTAAGCAGTCACTGTGGAATAATACTTTCTTAGAGAAGTATTGTCTATAACTTTGATATAAACTTTGTTATAAATAAATTCGTCAAAATATTTTATTTTTTATCATCTTACATAATTTTTTGCATGGTCCAAATTTTAAATATACTAAATCATAACGATTGACATCTACGTACAAAACTGCAGTGTACACCGGGGATAAGGTTCAGAGAAGATTCTACGATTTGAAGAAAGAAATGTCATCCAATCATTGTGAATTTCATCCTAGTTTAAGTCATCTATAATTATAAGCAATATGGCATGGTTGTTCTTTACTTACAAAAAAAATGTGTCTGGGTCAGGGCGTAAAAGATTCACTATCAAGAACAGTAAACCTGAAATTCTATCATATTACTGATCGGTATTTATGCAATTCCTTTGTTTTATAATTTGCTGAAAAACTTTTCTCTTATTTTCCGATTACAAATTCCTGCTCTATTCGGTCCAGATTCTGTTCTTCAACTCACCCTCCCACGATCACATAATTCATCAATCAACAATTTATTAAAACGTTTACGATATAACGAGCCTTTAATAAACTTTCATAAACTATTTATCACAGTTACATGGAGATGAACAACGCACCAAACGGGAACGTCCATTGCTTGGTGAACGCACCGTTCGTTGATGGATGTGCGCTCCATAAGCACAATGTAAATATTTTCTTTATCAAACCGACATTTAGGATACATACAATTATCGCCATTTCTTTCCCTTCCATTTCCATAAGGTGCGCTTTCGTGTTGGAATAAATTTGCCAACTTTGCTTGCGCACTGAAAGCATTAAATAAACATAAATCAGATGGCTGGTGCGTATTCTTCTCTCTTTATCGATAGTACACAGCAATCTGGGCTAAATCTATGCCAGATTTTTCACCCAAAATTGGTACCCTAGAAGCAAACCTTTTGCCTAATTTATATGACACTTTTTTGCGTCTAATGATAACGTTTCCCATATTTATGGGCGCTTTCTTTGTGTGCATTATACAGAAAATTTGTTGCCGGCAATGCGAGTTGCAAAACTCATCCGTCATGTGGCCGGTGCATGAAAGGGAGACGAAAAATGTCAATATTTAGCATAATTGATGAAACAAGTTGAAAGCAAACGAAATTGTGCCTGCACAGCCAACCCGCACCACAAAGGTCTGCCCCGCATCTGGCACCATGAGCTCTTCCGGCACGCCGAACACCAATTGAATCTCCACCGCCGATGGTAAGGTCGACTGATTAACGACTGCAATTTACCGGCACCTCCGAACCTGTCAGGCCCAACCCATTGGGCCATTCATCGGAAACAGTAAAAGAAGCAACAGCAAAAAAAAACGTAACGATCGAAAAGGGCCCCAAACGACACAACAGGACGACAGGCAATATAACGGCAGCGAAAGCAACAAACCCCTCCATCATCAATCCATCGGTCACAAAACAGCCGGCCGGCAATTGGCCGGGGGAACATGCACATGCACATCGCTTTGCCAACCCGGCGAATGCGAACTTTTCTGTCACCTTTCGCGGGTTGGCAGTCCAACTATCCTACACAACACCGCGCGTCAAACAAGTCACCCCAAAATTCTTTCCACCGAGCCACTCTTTCGGCCAAACAAAAGACTTCGCCAAGCGACGAACCCCTGGGCTGGCAACAATCGAGTTTAATTTCACCGCACGTCCAGGCCGTGTGGTTGGTTGCATTGCACGCGAACATAAATCAAATTTCTCTCTCATCCTGACCCGACCCGAGATGCAGCGCGATGTGCACCGCATTCGGGACGATGCATCCCCGGGTCAGCGCGCGGTTACGATACTCCCCAAAGGGCGCACACGGTGCAGATGCTCCAAGCGTTCACTGATTGACCCTTTTCGGACGCGGGTTGACAAAAGCTTGCACGAGGAGCAGAAGCAACAGTTAATGAAAACGAACCTGACGCTTGAGAAAGTATCGTGACCTGCCAATGGACGAACGGGACGATGAACAGGGAAAAAGCGAGGGAATGAGAGGCAAAAGGGGAGAAAAATTAAAACACCTCACTAGTGGAATTTCAAAAATTTCTCACTCCACCACAATCCACGCATAATCGGCACGGTGGAATTGGATAGCACGCGAGTCGGTGACAACTATTCAAATATTTTTGGAAGAACGTCCCATGGTCTACTTATTCACGCGCTGCGTAACGCACCATTGTTTCCCAATCAATAGTGAACTTAACGCAAAGCGATTGTAGAAAACGAGAAACGAAAAGTTTAGCGAGTTGTGTGAATTTTCGAGGTAGAAACTGAATATTAGCTATTGCAAACGATTATTCCTTAAAAATGTTTTGTAAATATAAACACTTAATGATCGAACGACAAAAAAACGATGAAAGAAAGAAAGTTTAAACTGAAAGAATATACACCATAGTCACCAAATTTCGATTTCTTGAAATTAAATACAACTAAAATTTAAAAAAAAACTTTTTTAATCAAAACCGCCTTTTTTATTTGGCTTTCCTTCGGGTAAAGTATTACGACGCACCTGCAAATTTTTTTATTAAATTTAAATAATACAAATATCTAACAATCTTTCACTTCCAACGTTTGTCAACTATCAGGCCACTCCTTTCTTCTATGTATTATTAAATAGACAATAAAATGACTTTCCTTCCAGTACCGAAAACCAACCATCCACACACACCTGCATTTAATTCGGTTTTTGTGCTAAACACCATATATCATCCGGTACGGTACGGTACGTATGTTCAATACACACATAAAACATATGCGTACAAATCTCAAACGCCTTCGCTAATACTTTACCACCAAAAAAAAACTCTTCTTTCGATTGCCATTTTGCCATCACCGATCTCGAGTAGCGTTCATGCGGAACACGACAAGATGATAATTGTATGCGCGTACCACCCGTTGCTGCGCAAACCACTGGATGGCCTATTTTTTTCTGGGGGGAATCTTTCAAAACGACTAAACACGACGCAACATTGAAAGCCCTTCCGGACCGACCAGTCCTAGACAGAACCGGGGCTTAAAATGGTAAAGCATGTTTCGCATTGAAAAGTGTCCTCCCAAAAATTGACGTTCCCGGTGTATGTTTTCAAGCTTTTTCTTAATATATTGCTTTACCTTGTAGTTATTGTTATTTCTTCAGCTTTTTTGTGCATCTTTCCACCGCTCACCCCAAGCAACTCCGGCGTACGAGTGCGTAAAGATTGCGGATGGGACACGATACGGTGCTGTCGATGCTGATGATGCCCGGTCCCATTCCTGGTTGGGACCCGCCCCGGTTGCTTCAGCCATAAACTTTCTCCTCCGGCAAACAATCGACATTCCTGAACGCAGTTTCGTTGCTTCTTGCGTATGTGTGTGTGTGTGTGTTTTTTTTGTCTCATCCTGAGTTTCGAAGATTCATCACAAACCACAACCAACTTCGTCGATCACACCTGCGAGAAGCTTCCGATCAAGAATAGAAACATAGAACCAAGGGGAAGCATCATTCCCATTCCACTACACGAGTTCGTTTCAAATCGTATCGTCCAACTCTTCCGTNGAAGATTCATCACAAACCACAACCAACTTCGTCGATCACACCTGCGAGAAGCTTCCGATCAAGAATAGAAACATAGAACCAAGGGGAAGCATCATTCCCATTCCACTACACGAGTTCATTTCAAATCGTATCGTCCAGCTCTTCCGTTGCCGCAGTATGGCGTCATTCCGGCATTACAAAATCGATCAATCGAGTTAGGTAATCTGTGGCGTCCGTAGCCGTTGTTGCTGCTGCTGCTTGCTGCCGTTGCATGTTGAATCCCGCGATCGCGAGCACTTCCTGTACGACCTGGTCACCATCGGGATGGTCTACCGTGTGCAAGAAGTAGCAAAAAAAACAAGCATAAAATACCCGTTTCCCAGAGTGGTTGACTGGTCTGAAGCACGGATGGAATTTATCGTAACGAACGAAGCATTTAGTGAAAGTGCACTGACACATCGTTTGCGGTCTGGCGCGATTCCTCCATGATCCTGTTCGTGATCTGCAACAGCATAAAAAAATAAAACCAAGGTACCAGTCTCGGCACCAGACCGACTTCATGTTCAGGGTCAGTTTGTGTGGTCGTATCCGGGCTACTGGGTCCCGGCCCTCTCGTCCATTTACTCCCGTTTCATACGCGTTAGGGGAAAGGATCGTCGCTTTCTATGACGTATGTTTGGCCCACTTTGACACGGTACCCGTGTGGGTTGGTGGTTTATTCAACTTTAGTTTGCTTCCGTTTCAAGCTTATTGTTTCACGCTTCCGCGTATACGTGTGAATACATGTATGTGTGGTTCCTTTTCCAGCCGTTCGATTTTCGTTTCGCATTGATTCAAGTTTCAAAAATGTATTTTTCGTTGACACAAATTCCATCCCACTCAAACATAAGAAAAAAGAGAATATTAAAGAGTTGGGCGGCTAGTAGATGTCATCGTTTAACGAAACCAATCCCCACCATGAAGACCGAATGCTTCATTAGAATTTCACTTTCACCGTCTGATGAGTAAGACCACGGGTACCTTAATCATTGTAACCACATCCCAAACCGGACTTCTCATCCAGCAGAAAAAAAAACTTTACCGTCTAGCACACAATCGGACCGGATTGTATTGCTGTACAACCCAACAACAGACCAGTGTTGTCACTAGAGTGGTGAGGTGAGAAAAGGTTTCACCACCCGCGCTATTTACATTTTTAGGAAACTCATTGTATCGCCGTTTGGGAGCCAGCGACGGATCATTTATCATTCAGACGCTTTGTCTGTTTCCAACATAACATCAAGCGTCGGGCATATTTACAATTTTTGTAATAAATTTTTCTGTCTAAATACTACCAAAAATGAGATACAGCATGATTAACGACCAGACGCATAACATAAATTGTAGAAATGGGTTGCTAATTGTTGCTACTGCTTCTGCTCAACAATATACACAACAAGTGTAATTTAGTAAATGGGGTTTTCAGTTCATCCAGGAAAAGTTTCTAGCCATTTGTGGAGTTTTTTAGAAAGAAGTGGAATCTGTTTGATTATGGAATTCTTCGTACTTTTTCGATCTCGTTTAAAAAAGTGAATTCTGTAAAAGACTCCCTGAAAAACGAACTGAAAGGTTTGCACATAATTCAGACTTATATCTGACTTTACCAATTGATCTCGAAAACCTCGCAGTACCACAACCGCAGTGGATTTGACTTACGGTACAGGGTTTTTATTTTTAAATGGGAAAATTTAAGCCATCTCTAGCTTTTGTTAAAGTTGACCTAGAATGTATAGAGATAATAATTCTGTGAGTTTAGTAATTTCTGGAAACAAATGTTAACAATTAACACGTTGAAAGCTTTAAACAAAATTCATTTTAGTTTGATATGTTCAAGAAGTCTTCCCCATCTATCTCGACACATTTTACTTCATCTTGAAAAAAACTGAAAAATCTTCCAAAACTTTACGACTACAACTGTAAGGCCTGTATAGCTGCCAATGTCCTCGAATATAAAACCAAACCAGCCATAGACACTTTAAACTCTCCTATCCTTTTATTTTACATATCTTGAAAAGTTTAAAGAACTTGAAAAAAGATGAAATTTGTAGCAATTTCTCAGGAGGAGGTACTCGTAAATATTAATAAAAAGTTTCTAATTGTAGTAATGAGAAATTGGATAATCCATAGCACAAGTTCCACAAAAGGGCAGTGGTTGTACCAAACATAAGCCTAATGCATCCAAAGCTTTTTATACTATAAAACGGCAGTGGCTAATAAAATAACCAATAAATTACAGAAATCAACGACACTGATTTTAATACTTCATTTACTAACCAGTGGGCAAGACTCCCAGTCTTATGGCACTTTAAATCCGGTCTGTCCAATAAAAAAGAAAACACTAACTCCACCAGCTTTGCAGCACCTTCATTGTTTGTACAGATGCAATTAGAAACGGTTTTAACATCTCAAACCCCGCACCTGAAAACCACGCCGAACCCCAGCTCCCCGAACTCGACGTCCGGATCCGCTTCGGCGTGAAAGTGTCACCCGGCCGGGTCTGCTGCGCCCATCACCTCACACGATGAGCAAATATGACAATTTTCACGTCCAAACCGTGGCAAGCGCACGCACGCACGCACGCACGTGTACCAACGTGTCATCGGTGCTGGCCATTGTGAAAAAGTGAAATTGGTTTTGTTTGACCAATTGTTGAGTAATCGAAAACGCAAAACAGTGCGACTCACTTTCCCTCTTTCTCAGCAGTCCCGCAGGGGCAGGCAGAGCCCTTTGCCGGGACCCTTCCATACAGATCCGTCCGCTTCGGGGCACATCATAAATATGCAGTGGTGCGCACCGCTTGATGGAGATGGGTTTTCTTTTCGTCGTCATTTTTCCAAGAATTCACCAGACATGGGCAGGCGAACGACTGTTGCTCACTTTCCTATACTTCCGCGACAGGTACGCAAAGGGTGTGTCTCGCGCATCGAAACCGCACACCGACTCTGGGAGGGGCACAGTGCCTCCCATTCCAAGCCATCTTGTGAACTATCGGCTGGGGGATGGAATGAAAATGGGGAATGGTAGATCGAGATGTTGAATGGTGCGAGAAGGATATGATAGGACTTACATAACGTACCAATTGAAAGTGAGAGCAGCGTAGTTCTTTTGCGGCAATCTACTTGTCGGCGTATTTATTTCATACTCATGAGAAGAAGTGTTTGAACAGATCGGGAGTAAGTTGAGAAATTACATCCAACTTTTTTATTTACACCTGAAGTACGGACGTTTTTATACAAAGTTATGTTCAAGAGGAATCAAGGATTTTCTTACATAGGATGATATATGTATAGTACTTCAAGCTCGAACACAAAGAACATAAAAAACAACATTTCAAAAAATTAACATAAACAAATGGAAGGCAATATTGCAAATTGTCAGAAAATGTTTGACAGAAATTTGTCAGAAAAAACACTTTTTAAAATACAATTGCTTTGAAGACCACGTAAGGTTAAAAAAATGTTGGGCAATTTGGGATTTTTGTTCCAATAGTAACTCATATATTGGATAGAAAGATATCCCATTTAAAAGAATACAAGTGCACGAAAAAAGACGCTTTTCGTTGATGTTAAATTGTACAAGTATTACGTTTTTACATGCATAGAATAATAAGATAGTAATAATAGATAGCTTAATGAAAAATTAATTTAAAAAATCGATTTTTTTTTAATTTGTTCACTAATAAACTAATTATTTAAAAAAAATAAAAATTCGAATTAATAAATAATAATTTAATGAAATAAACAGCTGTTCATAAGAAAATGTAAAAAACAATAAATTATTCAGAAATTTGCTGCATTATTTATTAAATTATTTGTTACATCCATCACCTGGCGCATTTAGAAAAGATCATTTTCAATCAGTTCCAAACCAGAAGACACCTAAATGTTTTCAATTTCTACATTTTGATTATTCATCGAAATCGATGTCCATGAACGATTTTTTTTTCTTTCGCAATCAAATTTTCTATTTGTAATTTACAACAAACGTACACAATACAAACGCTACCAACGGTATGTTGCTCCATGCAGGAGCAACTGTAAGCAGTTTTATTTAGTTGCCTCTTTCGTGGCTAACGATCATAACCGTCGAGAATTCCGCCCGTTCCAAATAACTTTCCTATTTAATTGCACAAGCCCTTTCCCTTGCCCGGTCCCGGCGAACACGGCCTGCACCATTCTGCAAAGCTTACGAATATAATAAATAATTATAAATTACGGTGGGATACTATGGTTACGCTTGTAGTTCCTAGCAAAGGATCCTCCAGCGTGATCTATAAGCTTTTTTGATCTTGCTCTTTGATTTCTAAGCGTTCCTTACGTGATCAAATCATTCGTATAGCTTGACTTCTTTTGATAACAATCAATATTGTCCGTTTGCAAATATCTTCGAACTCCTTGAAGGGAAAAGTACCGCACAGCAACATTTCTTTCCATATAGAACTTCCTAACTTCAATTAATAAATCTTCAAGCTACTACTCTAATTTGTTTTTCGTAGCAAAAAATAATCTTGTTTTTCTACTACCCCTTTAACGTGAAATTTTGATCAAAAACGATGTTTCTCTGCACTTTCTTAGTTTGCATGTACTTCATGGTTCCATTCGTCTGTTTTCTTTCCAATGTTTTGAAGCTATGTCACATAAATGCTGCATTAATTTCAGCTTCATCGTTTCGCTTCAACGTGGCATAATCTGCATTCCCCTATCTCAACATGAACATGCCAGCATTTGCTTGTTTGCTTTCATCATTCGTCCTCTTATACTGTCTCTCCTTTTTTGTGGGGGTTCGTCGCCTACGTTAGAACTTTCGCTTTCTCCTACCGATTAGCTGATGCAGCCGAGGCGGGTTATTGGCCTGCACTGTGTGTCGGTAACCGTCAAACACTTCGCCGTACCGACTGCGATTAAGCGAACCGTAACCACTGTTCGTCGGCTGCTGCTGCTGCTCCGGAGCTGCCACTCCGTATTCTGTTCCACCCCAACCGATATAAGAACCTGTGTCGCTACTTCCTCCACCACTACCGCCTGCTACAACACCGCTCGCTAGTGCCGATGGTCCGGACTGCTCATACCGCTCACCACGGTTCCATCCGCTCCAACCGTCCCAACCGTTGTCCTGCCGATCAAACTGCAGCTCGTCTGCATCGTCGAAGAACTGTTCCACGTTCTGCACCGAGTTAAGGCCCGAATCACCGAAAGTGGGCCCCGAAGGAGTTGCATCGAAGTGGAAATGATTAGTTTCGTAGCCGAGCGGAATGTATTTGCCACCGAAGTCAGCCATCTGCTGGTGCGTGTGCTGAATCTGGTGTGGCGTAGAACCGACATACGGATCGAACAGCGAAAGACTTGAGCTCGGAGCCTTGGTCGTACTCGGAGCTGATGTACCGATGGATGGTAGCTTCATCTTGCTCGACGGTACTTGCTGCTGCTGATGCTTCTTGTGAAAACCGGCCTCTTTGCGGATCGGAATGTGGACCACCTCAAGCTTGCTGCTTTCGCTCTTATCATTGCTATGTGGCTGCTGCAGCAACAGCTTCAACGCAATCAACGACGACACTAGCAGTGATTTTTTACTCAGCAGCAAAGACAGTGCCGTTGCCATCACAAGCTTTTTCAGGATGAAGTGCAGCAGTAAAGCTTTCAGGGCGAGTATTCCCATCCCGATCGGGACGGCTTTCTTCATGTGCTTTTTCCATCCCTTGCGCTTATGCTTGCGATGCTTCTTGCCTTTCTTACCCTTTTTGCCCTTCTTGTGGCCCCCTTCCTCGATGCTGATCGAGTACGAACCATCGTCGTGTCCGCCACCACCGCCAGCCACTACAATGTTATTGTTACTGCCACCTCCGCCACCCTTCTTACGACCTGTTGGAGAGTGGGGAATCAAAACAAAACACCAAAAAAAAAACGGGAGCAAGCTGTGAAATTAAATCGATTTTAAAGTGCAACGAAAGACATCAGCGATTGATCAAGCAACGAACCGCACAACGAGCCAACGGTATTGGCCATGTGTTAAACATATTTTTTTTGCTGTTGTTCTTCATGCAATCACTTAACGTGTTTGTATCGAAAGAAACCATTTATCCTAACTGTGCCATTCGGGCGTCAAGATTTCCACTTCATTTCCTATCTCGACACCGAGCTATACGTAATGTATAACGCGCTCGTATGCTCGCACCTAAAGACCCAAACGGTGAGCAAGATTCACTCTTATGCTTCGGTGCATCTCACCGAGTTTTGTGATCATAGCGGATGCCCTGCATGTATGTATGTTCAGCGAACTGATCGTGGATCGTGTGCATTTTTTTCTATGTGTGTTCCATCCATTCCACTCCGCCATGCCATTTCCAAGCAATCACGCGTGGCCGAAGCTCGATGCGTGCCGCCGTTTGCATGTGTGGATGTTTGCTGTGTGTTCAGAAAGCGTCAAGTATGGGAAGTTAAATGCTGTTGCTGGAAATGTGACGAGCGATGATTATTGCAATTATGTTAGCTTTTAGTATCGGTAAGATTTATCGTTTTGCAGAGAAATTCTGCGTATACATTTTCATACTACGATCTACACTGGTAAAAAGTGATCTACACAATGGGGGCCCCGGTGAGAGTCTTGCTGGTGTATGTGATGACCGGCACCGATTCCACACGGGAGGATCGAATATCAAATTCCATCCAGACCGTCCCACTGAACAAGGACGGACTACGTGGTAAAATAAGACTAATAAGCTAGAAATGGCAGGCGTGTTCTTAGATGTCTTTAAGCAATGAATAAGAGTAATAACGCAACTAGAACGAAGATATAATTTGAAGGTGGTTTTTTGTTTAGACCTTCTTTATTTATTTTTTTGCTCGGTTAGAACGGCCTGGCCGTATCAAGACTTATTTTACCACGTAGCAGGCTAGTCAGTACATGCTATGGGGGGACGGTCCGGATGGGATTTGAACCCGGTCCTGCCGTGTGGATAGGCGCCGATTTTCACATGCACCACCTTCTTTAATTTTAAAATCCTTAAAAAGTGAAACAAGTGAACGACGAATATTTCACTACAAAGAAAATCAATTCGTACAACATATTCGTCGGTTCAAGAAAAAAATATTCAAAAAGTTTAATTTTTCAGAACACTAATGCTCAACACATCCTTTTGTTCTTCAAAAAAAAATGTACGACACTTCACTTCAATCGAAAATGATCGCATCTGTTTGATCACATTAATGTTTCCTATTGATTTTCACTACTTAAGGTTGATTAAGTTCTCATGCAATCCGAATGCAAGACAACTAACTATATGTAACTTTCGATATCATCAAACAAACCATCACAATCACCTTCAGCAATGGCCGTATCGTCCTGACCCGGTTCTGATTCCAGCGAAGATTCTTCCCCTTCCGATGACTGCTCTTCGTTGCTGACCCTGGCAGTGGGTTCATACACGTCACTTCTCTTTATCAGTCCATGCTGTATGGCAAGTTGGCGTAGTGAACGGAGATTTTTTCGTATATCTTCAACCCGCAGGTTCGTTATCCTTCTCAGAACGTCCAAATATGTTACACTACCAATTTCACTCTTGGCATTAGTCGCTTCACTCGAACCGTTCACTAGCATAACCACACCCAACAGTAACACTATCACCGTCAGCAACGGAAATCGCCCCATCGTGGCACACAATTTTGGGCTCCAGCGGTTGGCACCAAAGAACTAGTTGCTAGCAGATGCTTTTTGGTATTTTTTGCCTCTTGTGGTCAAATACCACACGCCCTCGGATTTGGATCGGTACGGGCTGGTGGAATCTGGTCCGCACTGGTTAGCAATCGGAGGTGAACTAAAATCGCAAAACTGCAACAATCAATAAAACCTATCGTTTTGCGAAAAAGGCAAAGCACACACACACACACTTTTTGCGCTACTCTTCGACCACAGATTGCATCCTTCACGCATTTTCTCAGACATCTGCTGGGCGCCCACTGCTGCTGGGATGCATTCAACCGTCCAGCCCGTCCTACACGCAAAGCCCTGGACCGTAGAGGACGCCTGCAGTTACGCAATTGTGCAGTTGTTAATTGGAAACCCATTTTTATGCGCTGATAAGACGAGAGAAATGCGCATACACCAGCAACTAGCGTAGCGTGCTATCATCGAACCGGCTCATGCTTTTGTGCAAATGAAGAGAAATGAAGAACATGCCACGAATGATCACTCATCACAACGGAAGACATTGTTTCACGTAATTGGCGAGTAGTGTTCTGGGCAGCGTTCGCTATACTTCCGTTATTTCGATGCTGTGTTTTAACAGACAGGAGAAAACCAATACAGGATGCATTGTGAGCAAAAGGTCCGATAGAGAAAGTGTACGATTCTTCTTGTAGCATCCACTACGATGGCTACGCACTTGTAAATGTTTTGCGCAATGCACAACGTGTTTAACAGTTGTACGCAATAATGAACAATATTTATTAGTATGCATAACAGTATATTTTAAATCACCTTTCTTACATTACAAAAAAATCGCTTCAGAAATTTACGATAAATCGTAATATTAACCAACGAAAATAGTAAGACAGCTATTCTTTTGTCTTACCATAAGCATGGTGGTACGAAAATCATAAAAAGTATGCCAGTAAGGTCTATCTGCTGTTAACAATTATCTCGTTAATAAACATTTCAATTATCTAATTTTATTATTACTTGATATTATACTACTTTTATTACGAAGAATATAAAAAATCGATTGAAACAAGATATATTCAAACATCGCAATCACACTCCGGGCTCGTAACGCTCTGTGATTTCGCATTGCATACGCTATAGGCGTATAGAGGGAAAACATCGAACTAAAGCGTCCCGTGAAGTTATACTTTATATGTAAAGAAAGCGTGATGCAGCATTTAATTTATTCGAAGTAACAATTTATTTATTTATTTATTCGTTACATTTATGTAATTTCCAGTATGATGTCGTTTACCGTATGGTCAGCATCGCTTGTACTGAATATTACTGAGGCTCAATTCGGCCAAAGCGCAATCGGTCGGGTGTGCGCGTTGCATTACACTCCTTTGAGCAAAAAAACCAAGACCTGCGAAGCTTACTTGCATACAGCATGGACTGATAAAGAGAAGTGACGTGTATGAACCCACTGCCAGGATCAGCAACGAAGAGCAGTCATCGGAAGGGGAAGAATCTTCGCTGGAATCAGAACCGGGTCAGGACAATACGGCCATTGCTGAAGGTGATTGTGATGGTTTGTTTGATAATATCGAAAGTTACATATAGTTAGTTGTCTTGCATTCGGATTGCATGAGAACTTAATTAACCTTAAGTAGTGAAAATCAATAGGAAACATTAATGTGATCAAACAGATGCGATCAATTTCGATTGAAGTGAAGTGTCGTACATTTTGTTTTGAAGAACAAAAGGATGTGTTGAGCATTAGTGTTCTGAAAAATTAAACTTTTTGAATATTTTTTTCTTGAACCGACATATATTCGTAAGGTTCGCAGGTCTTGGTTTTTTTGCTCAAAGGAGTGTAATGCATCGGTCCGGGGTGGGCGGTCCGGTGGTGCATGTGATAAACGGCGCCAGTCCACACGGCCGGACCGGGTTCAAATCCCATCCGGACCGTTCCCCCGTAGCAAGGACTGACTATCCGGCTACGTGGTTAAAATAAGTCTAGTAAGCCAGAAATGGCCGGCGTGACCTGTAAGGTCGTTAAGCCAAGAAGAAGAAGAAGTGTAATGCATCGCGCTCAATAACACCCGACCGATTGCGCTTTGGCCGAATTGAGCCATTGCAATCGCTTCGACGTTGCAGGACCTACCGTCCTACCGTACGACTTTGAGATATGCCTTAACTCTATTGCAGATATTCGAGCATATATCCTGATGTTGACGTCATCTTGTAACGTTTGTACGATCCGGTTCTATTGAGTGCTAATGGTGACATGGTATTTAGGGTGTGAAACCATGATCGTGGATTTTGAATCCAACCCGGGTATTCAAGATTATTCAAACATAGAATTAAACAGGACAAAATATAATATTCGTCTTCTTCTTGTAGCTCGATGTTGCATTTCCTATTTTCTTAAAAGCTTCAAAGCTAACATTTAGCGAAAATATCAACAAAACTTAATACTTACTTTTCCGGATCTAATAAAAAAATTGTAAAGGCAACAGAACAGATAACATTATATGTACTTACAGAGTCTTTGAGCTCTACAGATATCAATGGACGAGGAAGAAGGGAACAAAAAACGAAAGAAAGGATAGTAAGCGATGAATGAACATCGCTTTTCTGGTCAGTAAAATTTAATATGTCTCAAACAGAGTACTCGTACGCCCTTCGATAAAGGTCACCGTATTCAACAAGGGAAGGTCTGATGGTGTCAAACTCCACGCAATACCAAAACACGATGGTCCTGACGTTGCCAGTTTAATATGCTGCAAACATCCATCCAGTCCGAAAAGAGCAGACATGAGTCGAAAAAACATTCTGAAGGAAGCTCCATCAAGAGAGAACTCACCAATCTAAGGTCATAGAGACATTTTTAGAAATAAAAAAAAAGAAATCTCCACAAATCAATATGTTCGGCCAACAAGACGGAAAAATGGGCTATGGCGAACGTAGAACTTTTTGGGAATATATGAATTAGTCGTACAAATCTCCTTCTCTGACGTCTTCTTGTATGCGTTATATGAAACGCCTTGTTGGAGCCATTATAGACTTTCCAAAGAGTTTCCAAATAATTGATGTTATTTCCTAATTCAAATTAGACAACGTTGCAGCATTATGAACCCTAACCTAGTCGGACATTGTCACGATGTGATATTCATGAAAACTTCTAAAGGCTTACAACTATGATGCATATAAGAAGTGGCTTTTTACCCACAAAACAAACTACGCAGCTCGTTCGAACATTTTAACATCCGTTCCCACATCACTGACCGCTTGAATGCACGCGCACGTGCTCAAACGAAAACACAGCTCCACGTGTTAACGTGCTTCAAACCTGTCCGCACTGTCAGTGCACCGCTGTGGCCGCCAATCATTTGCAGAAATAATTTACCCTGGCTAATCCATAACCGTCGTGCATACGAAACATTACCCCTGTCATTCCTTCCATCTTCCCTCGCTCACGTCTCATCGATGGTGGCGGAACGCAACCAAACGGAACGATTGAACCGATTTTCGACCACCGTAAGCAACGACCATCCTCATCCTCAAGACTCATAATGCGTTCCCAACATACATATGTGGTAGTAGCTTTGTACTGCATTTTCCGCATTTCGTCCATCCATCCGCACACGCGTCTTCAGCCATTTAGTGATCGTGCGCGCATACTAACAGCAGCTACTTACCCTTACCGCATGGTATCTAAATTTTGACAGCCAAAATACCTTTCTCGCATGGCTGTGAACGAGCAGAATAATAAATATGCCAGACACAATTCAGGTTTCAGTTTTAATTATCTACACTTTTCTTTCGCGCACCACATTTTGCCTATGCTTACATTATAAAATAAAAACGAACTGTATCGTTTCGTTTCGCATCAACCTATTTTCCCTTACCGGTAGTCTTCCTTTTAGCCGGCAAACCATCCTTTTAGCCGGCAGGCAAACCATCGCCACACCATCGTATACGGGATAAATAAAAAAAAACAAAACAAAACAAAAAAAGCACCTCGACCTTTAAAGTCATACCTAACCTAACCTAACAATTTTACCCTTCTCGTAACGCTAAACGAGCTCAACCGGCTTCCTTCAAAGCATTGAAACCAAGCCCTTCCCATAAATGGGAGGGAGAAATCTATCAAAAGCGAAACACACAAAAGAAATCTGTTCGATGTCTACCATTCATCTACCCCGTCGCGGCTATTTGCGTTTTATTTCGGAACCTTTCCTGCTGGCGCTATTACCCAGGCACCCCCCCGTTTTCCGACCTGAGCGTCCAGTATTCTTCATTCGACATCGACACCCATCCATGTCCAGCTTACTTCCTACGCCACGCAATGCGTTTGCTATTTTCTAATTGACGCCGTCTAGATCTTCCGTTTGTTTTGTCCGTGAACTGGGCAAGAAGTCAGTTCCAGAGAGAGAGGCGGTACCCTCGGTTACACACGTCCTGTCCTATTAAGCCTACGAAAATCGATAATAAATTAGAGGACGAGCCGAACCGCTGGTACGGGATGCGAGTTTGCGATTGTCCGCCAGTCCGCCTGTGGAAAGAAAGCGTGCCAACAGTATATGGAAGGTTGCGGGTGAAAATCATTACGCGTCATACTCTTCTCTCTTAGATCATGCGTTTTTTTTGTGTGTATGCATTCTTCTGCTAACTTGCGTGTGCTTCTGCTTTTTTTTTATTGACCGAAAGTACCGTTGGTATCACACCGTTTTGGCCCACATTGCCGACACTTACCCGATGATCAACCGGACCGATGTGACGATCGTGGGCTCCCTTTTCTCCTTCGCAGCTTCCTTCTCGATTTGGGTGATGACAATTGTGTTCCTTCTTCTTCTTTCAGATCTCTTAGTACTTCTTCAGACTAACCACGGCTGTGAAGAGCGCGAAGAAGAACCCGGCCAGTCCGGCTGACTTTACCAACAGTATCAGCCCACCGATGATCGCCGGAACCAATGCAAGGAACTTTATCTTGTACGCCAACAGTAGAGGAATCAGAAACTTTTTGTACTTCTTCTTCAGGTGGAACTTCTTCTTGCGACCCTCCTCGCCTTTCTCCAGCACATCCGCTTCTTGACCGTCCGCTTCCACGGTGGAGATCGCCTTCTTGTCGATGCCTCCGACATCATCATCGTCGTCATCTTCAGTGGAGGCGGAAACGTCTGAAAGCGTAAGAAAAAAAACCCAAAATATTAAATAACCGAACAGAAGGTAGTTGATCATTTGTATGGGCTGAAGATAGTTTGGTACTATAATTGTTCATCAAATTTTCGACTACTTCTATGCCGTAACCCTATCATCATCAGCATACCGCATGCGTGTTTGCGTGTGTCAACGTCAACCCAGGCAGCACCATTCTTCCCAGTACGCGAGCAACGACTGACCTCAATCGATGGTCCGTCCCAGCCCGATTCCACGTATGCTTCCACAATTAAATCATGGGTCATTAAGTTCCCACAGTCCTCCTGTTCGGTGTACCCAAGGAACTTCTTCTATGTACGTACGCTCGCTAACGGTATGGTACACGATCACCGGGGATGGGAGAAAGGTTTTCACCTCGAAACAAAGAAGAAACAGAACCATTCCCAAACTTGCCGATGAGATGCCCAAAACCGGAGCCAAACGTCCGGAAGCGGGCCAGTGCGGTAATTAAGCGAGTTAAACTGTTTGTTTGGTCACTCGGCAACATGCGCGATTGCTTGAAGGCCAGTGGTTTTTTGGCTTATCGTTTCTGCTCGACGGAAACACTAACTTAACATCGCTATTTTTCCGAGCTAAAGTTCATCGGGGAAAACAAGCACATATGTTTCACTCGCTTTCAACACTAAACTCGTAAGCTCTGGACTCTACCGGTGCTGAGCGATAATTGAATCAATCGGAAAGATTGGTTTAGTATGTGAATTGATAATAATGACACGAATTAGGTATTCATTTTGTGATGAAGTCTAATCACGTGATTAGCTTTTCCTCATTAGTGAGCTGTTTTCCCAATTAACCATTGGATTTTCTTTTTTAAGTTACATGTCAATAAAAGTCGTTAAATGCAAGAAGATTAAAGATAGATTCAAAATGCTCATTAAAACATAAATGCGTTGCGTATCGTTGAAATAATCACTTTCAAAAAAAACTCTTCTCTTTCATTAGTTTAATTTCATTAGTTTAATATAACAATATAATGCCAGAATAAATAAGTATTCAAATAATGTATCTATCAAATTAATATCAACGTCCACATCAATAAATCCAGTCCTTATCGGTAATAACGGGTATTGGAGAAAAAACTAAGAAATTTTTGTTTTCAGCAATCCTTTGCATTGCTCGTTATGATAAATTTTTGATGTTTGTTTTTGTGATTGAAATTAATTTATTTGTAGTTTTCCCGAATATCGCTCTACGTTTATTTTATTTCTTCGTTTTTCCTTTAACTTATGCGTATTATGTCACGGAGGGAAGTACAAAGTGTACAAGTGTACAAATGTTGATGGATTTTTTTTAAACATTTTATCAAAGAAATAAAGTTTAAACAAACTAATGAAAAAATACTAAAAATCTAAGTTTCCAGATTTTTGCCCCAGTTAAACGCATACCACAGACAGCCAGGTGATTTTGTTGATCAGGGTTTGAGAAATGTTCAGCAAACCTTGTTCTAAAATGTTTGTACATAATTCGAGATACTTGAAATATGATTAAACATTCTTTCCATCGCTACTGGCCGTATAATTATGTTCTATAGAACAAATTTCGATCGCACAAAAATTATTAAATAATGGACGTAAGAAGGTTTTTCAATGCTAATGTAACTTCATAATCAATAATCTATCTCTTTAATCGTTTCTTTTATTTTAAAAATAAAAAAAAAACCTCAATAGTTATGTTGCCAAGTTCACGCTACGGGCCACCGATTTTCGGTGCATTAGACCAGAACTCAATATCTTGCCAAAACACTATAGACTGGATCACCGATTTATTCATTAATGCTACACTGAACAGAGTAGACCCTTGTACTATTTGTACAATGTTTGTACTCTCGTTTAAAGCAATTACGTTCAAATTTATAAATTATTTCAATTTTAATTTGTAGTAATGAAAAAAAGAAATTATCCATACGCAAAAAGCATCAGCCAAGCATAACAACAGTTGATGGGACCCCATTCATTATCGTGAATATTATTCACTCTAGCAAAACAATTTTTTATCACAATAACCGATATCGGGTTAATGTCGCAAACATTCATTTAATGAACTATCAATCAAAAATTGAGCTAATTAAATTTTAATACTAAAAGTAATTATTCCCTTTTTTCTCCTTCTTTATGACTTTCCTCTAGTCTTTTATTACTCAGCCTAGCGTACGAAGTCTAATAGGAAATTGGTATTAATCATTCCGTACATTTTTTTAAATTAACGATACTACGTGCAACGGGACGTCCCGGTGGTATATGTAATAAATGGCACCAGTTCCACACGACAGGACCGGGTATCAAATCCCATCCGCACCATCACCCCGTAGCAATGACGAACTATACGGGTACACGGTAAAAATAATAAAATAATAAAATAATAAAAATAATCTAGTAAGCCAGAAATGGCCGGCATGACCTGTGTAAGGTTGTTAAGCCAACAGGAGAGAGAGACGAGCAATAAATGAAATGACATTTTATTCAAAGTAATACCAACAAAACTTACTACTTTTTCACGAAAAAATTAAAAGTTGTTAATATGTGCAAATATGGATTTGTTATAAAATATTCTTGAAAATTAATTCAAAACATCAGAACATTAACTTAATTATTGTTTGGCATGAATTATAGAAATTATTCATAGACTTACGAAAAGAAAAATGGTCCTCGAAATTCTCAATGTCCTTAGCTTCTTTCTACCCAAATGGTCTGAGATAAAGTTCTAAACATACACCAACAACATAATGGAAAAACAATAACGGACCCAACCATGAGTAGCATATTCATTGGCCTTTGCTTAAGCCTTACAAACTTTAAAGCTACTCACGGCTCACGCACAATGCGTACGGTGCTCAACTTCAAGACCATTGTTGGGCAAACGGACAAATGTGTGCGGCTTCATAGTGAACCAAGCACCGCAGTATCCGTTATATCTCAAGATTCAATTCCGACGCTTACCATTATCGACGAAGTACTTCCAGAAGAGGTTCTCGATCCCGCGCGATCGTTCTGCACTGCGGTACAGCTCCACCAGCCCGGTCTCATCGCTTGCCTCCGGTCTCTGCAGTTCCGGCACGTCCAGTTGCTGCTCCAGTCCGGGTGGAATTTCGACCTCGGAGAAGCGAGTCATTGACCGATTGTTGATGCGGCTCCGACTACCTCCGGTGCCACTTCGCGATGGTTTTGCGAGCGGTTTCCGTACACCCCAGCTGCTGGCCAGGGGAGTGCTGACAGTAGCCGACATGCGCCAAGCGGCCGGTACAGCATACGGCAAGTGCGGTACACTGTTGGGATTAGGGAATTTTACACTCTGTCCCAAACCATCCGGTTCCAGCATAAGATGGTTGTGATGCAAGGTGGCTGTCCCGCCATGGTTTAGCTTTCGACCACTTGGCCCATGTTCGGTGGCATTACACACCCGCACCAAGAGGTGTCCTGCTGTCACTAGCAGGACCCATACCAGATGTCGATCCTTCGAGTACATANAACCATGAGTAGCATATTCATTGGCCTTTGTTTAAACCTTACAAGCTTTAAAGCTACTCACGGCTCACGCACAATGCGTATGGTGCTCAACTTCAAGACCATTGTTGGGCAAACGGACAAATGTGTGCGGCTTCATAGTGAACCAAGCACCGCAGTATCCGTTACGTCTCAAGATTCAATTTCGACGCTTACCATTATCGACGAAGTACTTCCAGAAGAGGTTCTCGATCCCGCGCGATCGTTCTGCACTGCGGTACAGCTCCACCAGCCCGGTCTCATCGCTTGCCTCCGGTCTCTGCAGTTCCGGCACGTCCAGTTGCTGCTCCAGTCCGGGTGGAATTTCGACCTCGGAGAAGCGAGTCATTGACCGATTGTTGATGCGGCTCCGACTACCTCCGGTGCCACTTCGCGATGGTTTTGCGAGCGGTTTCCGTACACCCCAGCTGCTGGCCAGGGGAGTGCTGACAGTAGCCGACATGCGCCAAGCGGCCGGTACAGCATACGGCACGTGCGGTACACTGTTGGGATTAGGGAATTTTACACTCTGTCCCAAACCATCCGGTTCCAGCATAAGATGGTTGTGATGCAAGGTGGCTGTCCCGCCATGGTTTAGCTTTCGACCACTTGGCCCATGTTCGGTGGCATTACACACCCGCACCAAGAGGTGTCCTGCTGTCACTAGCAGGACCCATACCAGATGTCGATCCTTCGAGTACATAGCATTGAGCAGTTAACTGCAACCGCGATACTCTTGTTCACTCTTGTTAATTTATCTCCACTACAAGGTACTCAAGTTAGGGGTTTAGTTCACAAAGCATCAACAAAAAAACCATTCACTCAAAAACAATACAAATTAATACAAAAACGACACAATAAACACAAGATTAACAGCAAAATGTTTACAGACAGCCGTACGCATTTCCACACATATTCCGTTTTATTAGGCAGAGCAATACACAGGCTCAGTGTCACGACATTTAGCTTCCTGCAGGGTTGATCACAATCACGGCTCACATCAACAGTGCTCGGTACACGATCCACTGCGTTTTTGGCTCTTTGTCGGTACCGTTTTTGCTAACCGTCGGCGCGAGTGCCAGAACGCGAATGAGGCGAACCTTTTGGGAAGTGATCTGTGAAGCTAGCGCGCGTAAACCGGGCGTACACCGCAACAGTCCACAGGGGTCCCGCGGTGCTTTTCCCTCGCTGCGTTTGTTGTGCCTTGCGCCGTTTTCCCGTGCTTTCCCGAACCCAAAATGTTGACGATCAAATGCGCGAGCATTTTGATTTGTCGGAGATCACACCAACACACTCGAACATGGTTGAGCTTTACAGACAAAACCCAGGTGAGTCGGTGAGGTAGCTAATTTCAACCGCAGCACCGGTCGGGAACAGGGGTTGGTTTCCATTAACGAAACAAAACAAAAAATCATCGAAACCATGGCGGAACAAACTCCCCCCAAAGTAAACCGCAAATTAAGAGTGGAAAAGGTAGAGAGATGTGCCAAAATTGAAATTCTCTACCGATAGTCGATAATACTACTAATGGACTAGTAATAGTCAGTCTTCAATCATAGGAGTGACCGAAAAGGAACGTGAAAAGTGCTTTCGAGTATTTTTTGCTTAAAAGACATTTGAAACATAACTCCTAATCATCTTGCTTTTCGTTATGAAATTCTGACAAGATGATAAGATGAGATAATTAAATCCAAAGAGAACAAAAAGCATTTCTCTAATAAGTTTCATACTTTCTACACATTGTTTACCCAAAGAGCCTGCAGAAACAAATAATTTAATACTCTCTCTAATTAGACAATACCATGGAGATTTGTGCGGCAGTAAACGACAAACGGCATTCAATAACTTTTACAATTCAAATATTCTTTATTTATTCGAAGAAGATTAATAACTCATAAATTAACAAAAAAAAAAGATTGAAATCATCCTGACAGAGTAGAATATGATCCAGATAAGCTGTAACGGGCATTCCAAGAAAACATAGCAGAAGTGTAAAAGCCGGCTTGGAGTCATCACTGACACAGATCTTGATGGTAGTATCATCTTAAACTAAAATTGAATGATAATATTTTGATTTATCTTTCCTTAATATGTAAGAAGGAAGGAAAGGAGTTGAAGGGAAATTGAAGGCTTATAGCAACATTTACACTGGCTGTAGGTTGGAATATATTTATAAATTTAATACAAACAAGATGTCTGCAAACACTCATACATCCGGTTTATAAAACACACACAGCCCAACATACTCTTTAAAGAACTAGAGAGTTCACTTGCGAAACAGCTGACGACATCAATTTTCCCAGCAAAACGCCCGATGCTATAAAACAATTCCATAGAAAAAACGACCATTTAATTCTGCGTCTCCATTCCTATGTACCTTCAGCCTAACCTATACCTTCAGTACACGTTCAAGAATCAGTAGCATTTTTTTAATTTCTACAGCATTTTATCTTCTTCTTCTTCTCTCTCTCTCTCTCTCTCTTTGTTATATATTTCAACCCAACGACACTTTGCGATAATTCCCGAACGCCCGGTGACAGCAACGCTGACAACCACACGACCATCACCCGGTGGGGGGTTTCATACTTTCCGATGGCGCGTACTACCATCGCCATTTGATGATTTATACCGCGGCCCATCATTTCGCTCATTCTGTGATCATACACAACAAATTATGTTAACGACTTTTCTTCATGCACGACCGCTAATCCGGAGCACTAGCGACGCCAGCCATTGCCGGGACAGGTATCATTTACCCTTTACATTCCGCGTCCCGGCGTGTGTTTGCTCAAGCGGGGCCCACCGGTCGCGAGAAGAGAGTTTCACTTTTGTTCGCGATCCGACGTTCCGTTTTGCCCTTGGAAGTGTTGTCATACGCGGGAAATGGCGCACGATCCTACCCTGCCGGCATTCGTCGCATCTCCTCCAATCCTTGGTTCTGCAACCGGTGATGCACCAGACTTTTGATTTGGCTTCACGAAATCGCAACGAAACCGAAACACATCCTCCATAGCATAATGCGTTGCTTCTCATTGTGTGAGTGCGATCACAAGATCGTCCAGTTTTTGGCCACGCACAAAAGGGTTCGAAAGCAAAGGAAAAATCTTTTTAAACTGACGCTGAAACAAAAGGAAAACCAAAGGGAGTTAAAAAAACAATGGTAAAATTAACAACATGATTAGGCCCTCGATGGACGAGAGAAAGTTCCTTCTCCAGTTGGGGTATCGAACCACTGCAGTGGTCAGAGAGGCATAGCGTAACCGCTTCCAGTAATGCGGTCTGATTAAATTCCCATTATCGAGGTATCAAGATTATCGGCACCGATACTGGTTGTTTGATTACTGATGACTGCCGTCAACCAAATCACTACAGCAAAACCTGAAAAGAGCTTCTTTTACTTTGGTGGAAAAGTGAAAATTGAGCTACAAATTAATATTCAAACTAGAAGATGCAAAACTATTTTTAATTTCTTTTTTTTTTAATAAGCACTTCGGAATAGGCAGAAAGTGTAGAACAACCTACATTCCTTCATTTTGGGTAACAATTTATTACACCATAAAACAAACCACGTCCTTTAACCATTACCGAGACTGGGTTAATTCCGAAAACAAAACAACACAAAAAACAAGAATGTGAATGCATTTGTAACAATGCCCCAATGGTTAGTGGTTTTATTGTATCAGTGAAAAAGAATGAAACACCCGAAAAGCGTTGCTTCCAATTCTTCCCCAAAATCGATACCCTAATGACCGAAGCGTGTCCATCGGAAGCAGCTGTACAGTTATCAACAAAATGGCTGCGGCATCTAGCGGTCCCGCTGTAATCGTATCGTATGGTTGCAACGGTTTCCAGCCGATCAATCGTACGATCGATAAGTGGAGAACGCTAATAGTGTTCTCCGCTTGGCTAATAGTTTCTTTTTGATTTGCTTCGCACAGCATGCACAAACAGCTTCCGAATGTGGCTCCACGTGAATCGATCCATTTGTTAGACTGTTGTTTGCTAAAGCGTGTTTCGATAAAAAGCGATAACATTTTTTCAATATGTAGTACTGTAATTGATTCTACACAAGTATGTGCAGGAAGTATATTTTTTATTTAAAGAGAAAAAAGAATTTAAAAAAACACCTGTTAAATCATGGCATTGTTCCAAAAAGCCCTATTTATTACTTTCGAGTTTTTTCCAGCTATTCAAAAAGATGTGACTGAAACTTATCACCGCTATCGGAACGGGAACATTGGGGATCGAACCATATCATTAAACTTCCGTGTCCCACTTTTTTACGCTTTTCCGATAACACAATCCCGTTTCTAAATGCCCAAGAGCAACCCGTTTCACCCATTTCCTAGACGATCTTCCGAAAAAGCTTGGACACATGACTTAGTAACCGTACCAATGAAGATGGAAGCCAGATAAAGGCCACACACGGTAGACGGGCGCAAATTAACATACTTTTCCGTTGCTTCACCTACGAAACCGACAATCTATTTCGTTTGCTTTTTTTTTGGTTTCCACTAGCGCGTAATTAACGTTGAATTTTGTGTGTTTCAAATTTTGCCCTCAAATTCCATTAATTTCGGACATTCTTCGCGTTCATCCCGATTTGCGAAAAATGTTTTCTCCCCGCTCCCCGTTCTAAAATGTATTGCAGAGGGGGGGAGGGCAGAAGAAAAAAGCTTCTAGGCCGTAGACGGTACAGTACACTTTGCGGATAATTCACTCGTGCGGTACGTTTTTTAATTTTTCCATTGCCAAATAACAGCAGCCAAATAATACCGGTGAAAACGACAGCCACCACATACATGTATTGCCTGTTGAAAGCGGAGCAAATTTTACGGTACCCCCATTTTTGGACGTACCCATCAATACGTATCGGATGGAAAGATTCCAGAAAAGAAAACCATCACGTCACGGCCTCGGGAGGGGAGTAGAGAATAGCCATTGAAGAGGAAATCTTTAACCAAAAGCAAAACAATAGCCTCAACTCACTCACTACGACACTAAATGGTTTTTTTTATTACAGACAACCAGGTATGCAGCGGGTGATCCGAAGCATTTTAAACAATAAGAAATAGGAAGGAAACAATAACGTCATCGTTTTTCATCCTCCGATCGAGCTGCTTTTCTTACGCTAGGCATTGAAGTTACGCCGTGCATAACCTTCGGGATCGTCGTCGACCGTATGCTATGTGTGGCCAGTGTTTACCGATTTCAAGCCATTGGATACACAGCATCTAACAAATGCCACGGTAAATTAGACTTTTCTTGCACCCCGCCAATGGTCGAGTCGGAGCTTGCGAAGGAATCATGCAAAGGAATGATTACGTTTTCCCTTGGGCGCCGTGTTTGATCAGTTACGATCTACAAGTAATAGATCGGTAAGAGACAGTTAGCAGCAAAACAAGATGTAACACTCGCTATAATGAGCTGGGAACGAAACCATTAGTGACGGTTCTTGGAGTAATCGAGCAAAATCAATCAATTTGCTTTCAGATCGCAAAAACTCGACAATCGTTGCAGTAGAACGAATGGGAATGGTAGCATCTTTTGCATTCTTCCTTACGTTCGGAACTCGTACAGCTTCTATGTCATCATTGGCTCTGGCCCTATTATTTGAACGTACGGGTTTGGTTTCGGTAGCCATGTAGCCTATAATTTAAAATAGCATTAATCTGTAATTGAATCTAATCAATCTAACGGACAATATCTTCATTGGTTCGATATACTGTTCTTGTGAGCAAATACACTTAATGCTATAATCATCTCTTCCTATGGAGAGGTTGTATGACAGTAAGATTTTCATTTAATAACGATAAATAATAAAGCAACTTGAGCTATGTTTCATGCAGCCCTAGGACGTGTTAATAAAATAAGAAAGCACTCTACTCATTTTCGGCAACAATTCGTAAGTTATTATATTTCGTGTTCAANAGTTTCACTTTTGTTCGCGATCCGACGTTCCGTTTTGCCCTTGGAAGTGTTGTCATACGCGGGAAATGGCGCACGATCCTACCCTGCCGGCATTCGTCGCATCTCCTCCAATCCTTGGTTCTGCAACCGGTGATGCACCAGACTTTTGATTTGGCTTCACGAAACGTCGCAACGAAATCGAAACACATCCTCCATAGCATAATGCGTTGCTTTTCATTGTGTGAGTGCGATCAGAAGATCGTCCAGTTTTTGGCCACGCACAAAAGGGTTCGAAAGCAAAGGAAAAATCTTTTTAAACTGACGCTGAAACAAAAGGAAAACCAAAGGGAGTTAAAAAACAATGGTAAAATTAACAACATGATTAGGCCCTCGATGGGCGAGAGAAAGTTTCTTCTCGAGTTGGGGTATCGAACCACTGCAGTGGTCGGAGAGGCATAGTGTAACCGCTTCCAGTAATGCGGTCTGATTAAATTCCCATTATCGAGGTATCAAGATTATCGGCACCGATACTGGTTGTTGGATTACAGATGACTGCCGTCAACCAAACCACTACAGCAAAACCTGAAAAGAGCTTCTTTTACTTTGGTGGAAAAGTGAAAATTGAGCAACAAATTAATATTCAAACTAGAAGATGCAAAACTATTTTTAATTTCTTTTTTTTTTAAACAAGCAGTTGGGGATAGACAGAAAGTGCAAAACAACCTAGTTTCCTTCATTTTGGGTAACAATTTATTACACCATAAAATAAACCACGTCCTTTAACCATTATCGAGACTGGGTTAATTCCGAAAACAAAACAACAACAAAAAACAAGAATGTGGATGCATTTGTAACAATGCCCCAATGGTTAGTGGTTTTATTGTATCAGTGGAAAAGAATGAAACACCCGAAAAGCGTTGCTTCCAATTCTTCCCCAAAATCGATACCCTAATGACCGAAGCGTGTCCATCGGAAGCAGCTGTACAGTTATCAACAAAATGGCTGCGGCATCTAGCGGTCCCGCTGTAATCGTATCGTATGGTTGCAACGGTTTCCAGCCGATCAATCGTACGATCGATAAGTGGAGAACGCTAATAGTGTTCTCCGCTTGGCTAATAGTTTCTTTTTGATTTGCTTCGCACAGCATGCACAAACAGCTTCCGAATGTGGCTCCACGTGAATCGATCCATTTGTTAGACTGTTGTTTGCTAAAGCGTGTTTCGATAAAAAGCGATAACATTTTTTCAATATGTAGTACTGTAATTGATTCTACACAAGTATGTGCAGGAAGTATATTTTTTATTTAAAGAGAAAAAAGAATTTAAAAAAACACCTGTTAAATCATGGCATTGTTCCAAAAAGCCCTATTTATTACTTTCGAGTTTTTTCCAGCTATTCAAAAAGATGTGACTGAAACTTATCACCGCTATCGGAACGGGAACATTGGGGATCGAACCATATCATTAAACTTCCGTGTCCCACTTTTTTACGCTTTTCCGATAACACAATCCCGTTTCTAAATGCCCAAGAGCAACCCGTTTCACCCATTTCCTAGACGATCTTCCCAAAAAGCTTGGACACATGACTTAGTAACCGTACCAATGAAGATGGAAGCCAGATAAAGGCCACACACGGTAGACGGGCGCAAATTAACATACTTTTCCGTTGCTTCACCTACGAAACCGCCAATCTATTTCGTGTGTGTTTTTTTTTTGGTTTCCACTAGCGCGTAATTAACGTTGAATTTTGTGTGTTTCAAATTTTGCCCTCAAATTCCATCAATTTCGGACATTCTTCGCGTTCATCCCGATTTGCGAAAAATGTTTTCTCCCCGCTCCCCGTTCTAAAATGTATTGCAGAGGGGAGGTGCAGAAGAAAAAAGCTTCTAGGCCGTAGACGGTACAGTACACTTTGCGGATAATTCACTCGTGCGGTCCGTTTTTTAATTTTTCCATTGCCAAATAACAGCAGCCAAATAATACCGGTGAAAACGACAGCCACCACATACATGTATTGCCTGTTGAAAGCGGAGCAAATTTTACGGTACCCCCATTTTTGGACGTACCCATCAATACGTATCGGATGGAAAGATTCCAGAAAAGAAAACCATCACGTCACGGCCCCGGGACGGGAGTAGAGAATAGCCATTGAAGAGGAAATCTTTAACCAAAAGCAAAACAATAGCCTCAACTCACTCACTACGACACTAAATGGATTTTTTTATTACATCCAACCAGCTATGCAGCGGGTAATCCGAAGCATTTTAAACAATAAGAAATAGGAAGGAAACAATAACGTCATCGTTTTTCATCCTCCGATCGAGCTGCTTTTCTTACGCTAGGCATTGAAGTTACGCCGTGCTTAACCTTCGGGATCGTCGTCGACCGTATGCTATGTGTGGCCAGTGTTTACCGATTTCAAGCCATTGGATACACAGCATCTAACAAATGCTACGGTAAATTAGACTTTTCTTGCACCCCGCCAATGGTCGAGTCGGAGCTTGCGAAGGAATCATGCAAAGGAATGATTACGTTTTCCCTTGGGCGCCGTGTTTGATCAGTTACGATCTACAAGTAATAGATCGGTAAGAGACAGTTAGCAGCAAAACAAGATGTAACACTCGCTATAATGAGCTGGGAACGAAACCATTAGTGACGGTTCTTGGAGTAATCGAGCAAAATCAATCAATTTGCTTTCAGATCGCAAAAACTCGACAATCGTTGCAGTCGAACGAATGGAAATGGTAGCATCTTTTGCATTCTTTTTTACGTTCGGAACTCGCACAGCTTCTATGTCATCATTGGCTCTGGCCCTATTATTTGAACGTACGGGTTTGGTTTCGGTAGCGAGGTAGCCTATAATTTAAAATAGAATTAATCTGTAATTGAATCTAATCAATCTAACGGACAATATCTTCATTGGTTCGATATACTGTTCTTGTGAGCAAATACACTCAATGCTATAATCATCTCTTCCTATCGAGAGCTTGTATTATAGTAAAATTTTCATTTAATAAAGCAACTTGAGCTGTGTTGCATGCAGCCATTGTGCAATACGTGTCAATAAAATTAGAAAGCACTCTACTCATTTTCGGCAACAATTCGTAAGTTATTATATTTCGTGTTCAATTACATTCACTTGTCATATTTTTGCTGAAAGCGTACGAAAGTGTCTTCAATTTGTGCTCGGTAACAAACAACGAATGCTCCTGTTCCCTTCTGCTCGATGTTGCGGTCAGGATCAAAGCTATAGAGCGCGCCTAATACTACCTGAATTCTGGTAACTGCGAACTGCACGGCCAATGGCAAAGAACAACACAGCTCCTTCCGATTACGCGAAACCGTTCTGCTTCATCAGCTGGGCAACGACGATAAGCACAAACGATGAAGCGAAAAACACCGACCCAGGGATCGAACAGCGAACGAACGCGTCCGGATCGCGTCCATCACCGATCAGCTTGACGGGATCACTTTCCGACACGGAGTCAAAGTTCAAACAACGATCGACAGCCATTTTCCAACGACGAAACTTCATATCTCTCTCTGGAAGTGAAGGAATGAAAATATAATCGATTTAAAAGGGAAGATCGGATTACGGTAACACAATTACAATCAACATACGACTAGAATTGAAAGCAGTATTGAATACATCGACCGGTGGTACACAGTTTTGGCGAAACTGATCGATGGACAGTATTTCGGTGGCCAGTCCAGCAGCGAGCATCGCGCCCAGACAGGCCGGTGTAGATGTTTGGGGCCGTTCCACCTGAAGCCCGTTCAAATCGGACAGCATCTGTACCAGAAATCGTTGTTCGCTCAAATCCCCGCCGACGGTTAGCTTCGTTAAACGTGGCCAGGTAGGACAATCCTTTGCCAACGATTCCAGCACCTCACGTACCTGATGGCAGATAGCTTCGTGCGCTGCGTACATGATCTGCTGTGCCGTTGTTTGTAGCGTAATGCCAAACATCATGCCACGGGCCTTGTATCGCCAGTACGGCGTATAATATCCACTGAAGGCAGGTACGAAAATAACGCCACCACGTGATCCACTGCTACTGGGGAGCATTTTTGCCTCGCCGTACGGTGGCACCGGTGAGCTGACGGAACAGAATGAAGCCACTAGCTGAGTATTAGCGGGGCCATCGGGAAACAGCCCGGAAACACTGTTGTTCATCGCATCACATGACGGTGGTTCCAGCGCTAGTGTTTGCTTTAGCCAACCGATCGATGAGCCAGCATGAGCGATAGCACCTTCAAGTGCGTAATATACGGCCCCACGGGGACCTAGCTGAAACGCTACGGTTGAGAGCAACCCATGGTCGGAATCGATAATTTCCTGGGCAGTGTTAAACATGACGAACATTCCTTCGTCAATCGTACAATTGGCTTGCCCTGCACTGGTGCACATTTGCCCGAGTAGGGCAGCCTGCTGATCACCGAGACACTAAAAGATATAAAAATGGAAAATATTAATTTAAAAAATCACATCCATTAATATACGGTTGTGCTGAAAACATACGCTGGCGATTGGTATCCCACTCAGCGGACCATCGTTAATGTATCCGTACACTTCCGAGCTGCTGCGTATTTCCGGCAGGATCTTGCTTGGAATGCGAAAGAACCGACACAGCCGTTCATCCCACACACAACGTTCCAGATTCATCAGCATAGTGCGGGATGCATTCGTTACGTCCGTCACATGAATGCCTGCCTCGACGCCGCCCGTTAGCATCCAGATAATCCAACTGTCTAGCGTACCGAACGCCGCCCGTCCATCGTCTACCGCTTGCTGCACGCCGGTCACATTTTCCATCATCCATCGAAGTTTAACCGCACTGAAGCAATTGCTAACCGTCAGTCCGCATACCGATTTAAGGTAATTCTTCTTCCCTCGTACACGCTGCAGAATGCTTCCAACCACGCTTGATGTGCGCGTATCACACCATCCGATTGCGTTGCACAGCGGTACGCCCGTTGTCCGATCCCACAGGACGGTGGTCTCGCGTTGATTGCACACACCAATCGCCACAATGTCGTGCGGATTTATGTCCAATATGATCAGGTTCTGTACCGCCGTTTCCAAGCACATTCGTGCCGTCTCCCATACAGCCAACGGATCAACCTCAACCCATCCTGACTGTGGCGAGAGACATTCGAGCGACGATTCATGGCATGTGAGCACCTCCGCATTTCTTGTAGCGTAAATCTGCAAAGGAGTGGACGTGAAAATTAAAATCGATAACGTCTTATCCTTGAAACGCACCGTAAGGATGCTGAGTGTGGGAGCAAGGACACTTACCAGACACTTGCAGCATGTGTGCCCAATGTAAAGGACGCCTATCAGCGACCCAAACTTACTACGATGCCCTCCGTTTCCACTCATCGTTTAAAAGGGATTTATTGGGGGGCGGTTAGTAAAATTAATTGATTACATTACACACGTTTAAAATTCTGCATTACACACGAGCGAAAAAAAAACAACAGTGCAGCAAAATGCACAGCTGATTTTGTTATGCGAATTTTCTGACAGTTGCCGAACCGTTTTCCGCTCCGATCAGTGGGAAACGCTTCGGAAACGCTTCCATCTCGGGCGAACGCGCTCGATGTCACAACACCGACGAAAACAAAAGCAGTGGGATCATCGATTCCGGGAGAAGGGATAACAACGACGAGCGCAACACAGCATAACGTAAATATAATCCCTCCCGATTACCAAATCAACCTATTTTCACCATATTTACCGTTGGCCTACCAGCCTGCTGCAATATCGCGCTACAACAATACTGCGTAAATTCAACCGCTGCTGCATTCGTTCGAAATAATGTCCGATCATCTTCACGATCAATTCTAAGCTGTGCTCTCTCCTCCGAACGAAACAAAAAAGGAAAGTAATTAACCGAAATGGCAGCTATAGCGCTAGGCATGGTACGTTTGACGTCATTAGGTGTTTCTAAGGTACCGAAATGCACTTCCGTCAAGCTGCTTTCTGTGGTACCACGGTACACATCCGGCAATGGATTCACCAGATACGTAAGCAGCACGTTGTCAGCAGCGTACATCTACAGCAACAACCGGTGCACCACGATACGCCAACCCGTTCCAACATGGTACACCAGTGTCCCAGTGCAATGGCACGATGTGCCAGTACGCTCATTCTCACAGGGTGACACTTGGGTGCGTCGACAGAAACAACCCGCAAACGAACAACAGCAGGAAAGCGACGAATCCACACCCGCACCGGAGAAACTTGGTCTTTTTGCTCGGTTCAAGAAGATGTACAAGGAGTACTGGTACGTGCTCGTGCCCGTGCACTGTCTTACGTCGGTTATGTGGTTTGGTGGTTTCTACTACGCCTCCACCAGTGGCGTCGATGTGATCGCAATCCTCGAATCGCTCGGTGTGTCCGAAGCACTCATTAACCCGGTGCGAGATTCCAGCCTGGGCCACATAGCAATTGCGTACCTGTTGTATAAAATAGCCACACCGGCACGATACACGATAACATTGGGTAAGCTCATACCATATGCCAACCACTTCTACCTCAAATCCCCAAAATAATTTGTGTGCTTTTCTCCTTCGAACGCAGGTGGCACAACCGTTTCCATCAAGTATCTGGAGCAGTGGGGCTACATCAAGCCGATGCCTTCCAAGGCGCGGATGGTACAGATGTACAAAGACAAGAAGGAAAGCATCCAAGAGAAGATAGCGGAAAAGAAGCAAGACTTCAAGGACCGCAAACAACAGCTGACGGAGAAGAAAAACAATCTAATGAGTGATTTAAAAATCCAGGATAAGGACAACAAATCAACCACAACGACGGCGACGACCAGTAGCGTAACCGATAACAAATAGCGCACCAACAGATGGTTGCGATTAAGCGGGTTAGGGTGGTGGTGATGGTTGCCTTCTTTCTGTTGTTTTCCCACCCGCTTCTAAAGCGAGGTTGTGGATGCTTATCGCTGCAGGAGCGTCATTATTAGCGTGTTACGAGCCTGCCTAGTGATTGGAAACCTAAGTGCAAATACACTTTGTCAACGTTAAGCTTAAATGTGAACAATTAACCGATTCGATATGCAACCCGTCAAAGAAAAGCAAACACCGTTTCTTCCAGTCATCATACTTTTCGTTCGTATATTTTCTTCAAACACTTTGTTTTACTTGTTTACCACGCGCCTATAGATTCTTAGTTATTTCAATGGTCATTACAGATGTTTCTCCTTCTCGTGCGACTAAGTTATGCTACGGCGGACACTTACGTCAATGATGGGGATGGGGGAGTAGGTCTATATGGGGTTTTTGGATAACATAATACCATGCTCCACCGGAAGTTCAGAATGATCTGTTGCATATGTGCACATGCGATCACGGATCTCGGATACCGGTGTTTTGCCAACGAACATTAAAACTANCTAAGTTATGCTACGGCGGACGCTTACGTCAATGATGGGGATGGGGGAGTAGGTCTATATGGGGTTTTTGGATAACATAATACCATGCTCCACCGGAAGTTCAGAATGATCTGTTGCATATGTGCACATGCGATCACGGATCTCGGATACCGGTGTTTTGCCAACGAACATTAAAACTATCGTATCACACACGGTACAACATGTCTGTGGTGTGGAATGAACCACGCGTTCGTTGCACGAAGTACGCCGGTACGAAGAACATACTGATGCTAATATACCGCCCCTTCTCTTCCGTACGACGTCCTGTGTTGTCCTTGCCGGACCAATGAGAGCTTATTGCGCAAAATGCACCGTGTATGAAATTGGCGGACACTGGGGCTGTTTGTAAAGGGTTCTTTCTGTGATGATGGGTGGGGTGTTATTCGTTCGGTGATCGTACGGAGGGACATGCGTGTACTTTCTTCCCGCGCACATCTAGCGCATCCGATAGTGGTTCTTTTCATGCACCTGCGACAGCTCGCCCTTAAAATGCAGATCGACCGTAAAGTCCAGATCCCTATTGTTGCGCACGTTCGGCTTCATCTTGAACGTGCCGTAAATTTCTTCACCCTTCTTCACTGTCAGATAGTCGTCAAAGTAAAACACCGTCTGCTTCCAGTGCGTGTACGGCGCATCCGGCGATGTGCTGAACGAGAGCCGCTTGTGGCACTTGGTAAACTCCACGTTAAAGTACGTCACGAGCGCCTGCACGAAATCGTTCCGCTTTATTAACAAATGGAAGGGCGATTCGAACTCCAGGTCTTCCTTCTTCACCGTGTACAGATCGATCTCCTTGACCATGTACGAGGTCGTGACGATCTGCTTCGGGTCCACCACGTCCACAAGCGGTTCGCTAATCGCTACCTTGCGAATCGAGCTCATGTTGAACCCGTACACATCATCCCACCAGTTGATCTTCTCATCCTTGTACTGTCGATCTTCGATCGCTGTCACGAATAGTGTACACCGGTCCGGGAACATCATGCCCGTGTCCTTCTTCAGCCACTTGTCCCGCGCATATATGACCGTGTCCAGCATGGACTCGTAAAACAGACAGTAACCCATCCATTCCGAAATGATGATATCCACCTGGTCGTACCCATCCGGCAGTGTTACTTCCTCGACCTTGCCCTTCACCAGCGTGATCGTCTCCTGCAGGTTGTTTGCCTCGATGATCTTCTGTGCGTAGTCGACAATGTTCGAACACTCGATCGCAATGACCTTCGCCGCGCCGGCTTTTGCCGCGAACATCGACAAGATGCCGGTACCGCAGCCGATATCCAGCACGACCTTCCCCTTGAATAGATGCTTGTTGTGGTACATCGCGTTCCGGTAGGTCAGCGTGCGTACCTCGTCCTTCAACATCTCCTCGTGGATGCCGAAATGTGCATACGAGTCGAAATAATAGTCGCGCGAAGTCATATCCTCGGCGTTGGTGGCCAGATCATTCCCGTTGCCATTCACTGTGTTTGGGCTCAGTGCACCGGGTACCGGTCCGGCCGTATCCACCGACTCCATCGGCACATCCGTACTCGTACCGGCCTGTTTGGATAATCAAAGCAGGATGCAGAATGCGTAAAAGAAGAAGCAACTACCTTCTGGCTCCCAGCCACATAACCTCAACACGGCCATCATGTACGCTAACTATTGATGCTTACCATTTTTTTTCTAGTTGTCGAAAACGATGTATTTCACACAATTTATCACCCGCAAAATGATATATGATTTGTAATCTTATCAATCCCCGTTACAGGTGGATAAATAGCTGTACTTTAAAAGATTTTCTATTCGATTGCAGACACACACAAAAATGGTGGCACCTTCGTCTCACATTCGCCGGAATCGATAGCACCTTTTGTTGCTTCGCCTATTTACAGTAATTCGGGCACACACTGTCCACCTTTTGAAACAATCAGAAACCTACTCAGTTTGCAGTGGAATTTGATACAAATTCTAACCTGTTCACACTTTCCCTGTTTGTGAAATGCTTACAATACTAATTTCTATTCCTTTTTGTTTGGTAGCGGACAGCATCTCACGAGGAACACCGAAACCGAGGTCAAGCTTTATGCATGCTTTGAGTTTTAGCGGTCTCGGACCCGGTCAACAAAATGTGACAAACGCGTTTTTCTCACGTCACTTAACGTCAGTTTACAGTCCGATACAACTGGTTAACTGACGTGTGCGCGCCATCTATTGGACAGTAGCGATACGAAATCAAACAAAACGGAATGCAAAACTCATTTGAGGCTGCATAAAAATTGATAAAATTACTACAACCTCAATTGAAAATATAGCTAAAACAAACGAAGCTCACTATTGCTCTTGTTTTGCGTATTACGTATCTCGCAATAGTTTGATAGGGAAAATTTCGTTGAATAAAATCTCAATATAAAAATAAAATATATTTGCAGTCTCCGTCTAGTGTATTTTTTCAAAATCTTGCCATATGGCTTCACTTGCAACGTTCTAGCACTGATCCTTTAAAAAAAACGGCATCGCAACAAACTGGCTTTTTGACAGATTATTGCAACTAAAAATCTTCCCCAATCGATGGCATGTTCCGTGTTTGCCTATCATCATGTTTGCTTTCGTATCCCTCTCCGTAAGCACACACCACACACATTCTCATATCGCTTTTCCCCCGCCACTGGGACGAGTTGTAGGAAACGCTACGGAAAAAAGAAAGCACCTGCGATTCAGGAATTCCATTCATCGAACCAAGGTTTGTCCCTCGGCAGCGTATCTCTCATCTGCGGAACGTTTCTGATTTGCAGCCAATTTCTTCAGTGATTTACCAGATCGAGAACGATCGTCACTCGTGGGGGCAGAAAAACAATCGAACGATCGATAGTGTTACAAACGATGTAAACAAAAGTGATGAGGTGGACAGAATAGTGGCGATCGGTTGGGGCAAAAGAAAGTGATCGAACAGTGCGCACAGAAGAAGAAAGCGAACTCCCCCAAGTGGTAACGAAATCGCGCGAATCCCTTCGGTTGCCATGGCGTTTTTATCATCAATACTACTTTTCGCTGCCTGCTTGCTGTTGGTACGATTAATACAGCTGCTTGTATCGGTACGCCGTGGTCAAAGTGGATCCGTCCTTTCCCCACGTACCACTCCTGCCCGCACAATGGTTGTGATGGGATCGGGTGGCCATACGGCCGAAATGCTCCGCATAGTCGACCGTCTAGATTGCGAACGTTATTCTCCGCGACAGTACGTGATCGCCAGTACCGACAAAACGAGCGTTGTGAAAGTTATCGAGAGCGAGATCCGTCGGGAACCGGATCCGGAGAAGCAGACGTACGAAATCATCACCATTCCCCGCAGCCGGGACGTTCACCAGAGCTACGTCAGCTCCATCGCAACGACCGTGCTGGCGCTGATTAACTGTGTACCGCTCGTGCTGAAGGCTCGCCCGGAGCTTATTCTTACCAACGGGCCCGGTACGTGCGTGCCCGTATGTTTGGTCGCATTTCTGGCTCGGCTGCTCTTTCTCAACACCAAATGTAGAATCGTGTTCATCGAAAGCTTCTGCCGCGTGCGCAGTCTTTCGTTGAGTGGTCGCATACTGCTCTACATCGTGGATATGTTCGTAGTACAGTGGCCCGAGCTGCTCGAGAAGACGTCGCCCACGCGAACGGACGTGCGTTGCTTTGGGCGGTTATAAGCCGCACCGCAATCTTTATTTATCTGATCAAAGAGGAAAGCTACAAATATAATGTAATAATTCACCAAATGTCCTGGATTGTCCCACGGTTCAATGAAAGAAATCCACAAGCTCCATGAACACACCATTGATTGATACAAGAGCTCTCTTCAGATTCTTAACTATAGATTTATTTTTCTTGTATAAAAGATTAAATTCAGTAACAAGCGCAACCATTCTTAAGAACAAAAACTTAAGAATAAACAGGCCTACCGTTCGTGTCGTAGGAAGTCTTCATTTTCTGAAATGCAAAAAACAAATACAGAGCTGCAAAAGAAACAATCGGGAACGATTGGTTAGCAAAATATTGGCCAGCCTTTTGTTCTAGCTACAACAGCATGCGGTATTCAAATACTCACTGGCCGCTTCCCATTCTTGTTGCGATAGTGTCCCCACTCGAAATTGATGGTGAGAGGACATTTGTCTGCCGTACTCTTCCGCATGCTTATACTGCTCCGGTTGCTTCGACTGATCATCTGCGTTCGCCCGACCGTACGGTGCTGGCGGATACGTTTCCAATGCCTGCATCTTCTCAAGCAATCCCTGTTTACGGTGGCCATGTTCGTCGAACAGCTCCTCGAAACGTTTCTTCTCCACCAGCCTCAAACCATGCTTTAGGGCTAACTTTTCAAGCGTCGGAAAGTGGACTAAAAACTCTGGACAATCAACCACCTCATCTAGCTGAAAATTGTACTTCGCTCCAAACAGCGGTGGATTATCCGTATCGCACAAGAATTTGATCCGATAGATATCGTTCCCGAATGTGTCCGACATGGCTCTGCGCTGCCGTTTCATCAGTTCGTTTGCATCCGGAATCGTACCAATGAAGTAGAACCCTTCGTCCAGACATTCAGCTGCATTCTTTAGCATACAGTCCGCCTGCTTGAATGACTCGAACGAATAGTGAAACGCAAACTGGCAGCTCACCAGGTGCAGCTTTAACGACGGATCGTGGTACTTCGTACGGAGCTGCTGCAGTGTAGCATCGGCAGCGAAAAACTCCACCTTCGGTTTCCGCTGATGTTCCCGTTCCTTTTGGAACATTGTGTTGAAACGATTCTCGCACTGTTCTAGGCTGACCTGCGCTATGTCCGTGCAGATCAGATGCGTCACATTCGAGTTGGACCATTTGTTCAGATCACCGCCCTTTCCACAGCACATATCCAACACCCGGAACGGTGAACCCAGCAGAGTCCTTCCCTTAACCAGTGCGGTATATTTTTCAATAACACAGCTTTTGATCCAGTTGTTGAAGTTACGCATAAAATATATGTTTGACTTTTTGCGAGCCACCAAACCCCGTTCCTCAATTTTATTGTAATGCGAGGCTACGATTGTACTATGTTTTGCCCCATTTTCATCGTCGTTGCTTTGGCTTTGCTTTGGTTCACTGTCGGAGTCTCTGCTCTCAGGCACACAGGTATTGGATTCTTGCGATTCAGACATGATTGAACTAGCGCTCAATCAAGCACTAACAAAAAAATAGAAAATAGATTGATAAACACTCAGCACACTTTAATTTGTTCCGGTACTGGATTGTTTGTTTCCTTTTTATTTTTACCTCGACGATGTAGTTTTTGACATTTAAACTTTTGACACATCTAATGTCAGTTTTGTGGCGGCTCGCGATGCGTACAGCATAAAAAAAATAAAACCGCCTAAACGTTGAAGCCGAATGTGTTCAATGTACAGTAAAAACACATTTTCCATTAGAATAAACTCCATGTACGTATCAGTGAACCACGCAGGATCGCTGTATTAGCAATTGCGTGTTATATTTCGCAGACTAATTTGATCATTTCCACCCCGAAACGGTTCGCTGTTGATGCTTGTGCAAAGTTGTAGGTTATGGTGAAGCGGTAAACCACACAACAACAAAACGAAACAGTTTGTGTTACTTCTTCTTCAACCGCCGTGTAATATACGTATCGAGAATGGATTTCAATGCACTCCTACAGCAAGCGCAAAAGCTTACCCATGAAACGCAAGTTTCGGATGATTTACCGCGCGTGGAACGCACCCTGCCACAGGTACTGCAAGCTACGCAGGAACTGCATTCCCGGGTAACGCAAACGGGTGCGCAAGATATGCAAGCGTAAGTAACCATTGGCAAAGCAGTACGATATCGGTACAACTAACAGCAGACGCATTATTATTCCACAGTCACATCCTTCTAGGATCGAACGGAATTGATCTGCCAAAAATTTCGCAAAAGCTCGAAACACTCAGTTCCCGCAAAACATTCGAACCGTTGGATCCCATCGCAACGACTGATGTGCAGAACTTTCTACGCAATGAAAAGGAAAATGCTATACTCGCCGTAATCGAAGAAGTGCACAAGAATGTAAGTCCTTCAAAGAGCCTCCATTAGCTAGGGCGGATGGTTGCTGCATGTTAACGGGTTTTTCCCCTTGCAGTCATACTTAGCTGCCGAAACGCAGAAATGGGACCACATGATGAACGATTGGAAGCAGGAAAAGGTAAAGCTGATGAATGCGTTGATTGGACCATCGCAGAACTGGATCGACATTCGCAAAGGCCCCGAGCAGACCATTCTCAACGAAACCACGTTCGGTGGCAGATCCTTGCTAAACAGCCAGGAGATGGCTTACGCTCGTGAGGTGCACGAGTACAATAAGCTTGTGTGCGAAGGTGCGATGCGTCCGTCGTTGGTACAGCGATTTGGCCAGGTTGCGGATAGTTTCAACGATTCGGTAGGAAGGCGCAAATGCGCCATTGCAAAGTGTTTGTCTTTCCTTGGTATAATTTGCGTTTTTGTTTTATAATTTTAGCGTGTAAACGATATCTGGGAGGTTGTGAAGTACATGGCTAATGTGACACCTATCCCCAGAAGCCAAGATCCGATGAAAGTGCGCTGCTCGCAACATCTGTTCATCAACCAGGCCAAGCGCTACCTGGAGAACCGATACAAAGTATTCATGCAAACCGTAATATCGGAGCATCTGCGCGAAGCGCGTCGCGGTGGCATACCGAGTGTACTGAATTTGGTGGGCTCGTTCGTCGGTCTGAAACTTGCTACACACGGGCTGAATTCGTCGTTCATCGGATTACAGGATGGACAAGTCGATGGGAAACCTCTATGGCCCATGGTATACTATTGCTTACGTTGCGGCGATGTTGCTTCCGCCCTGAAATGTATGCAAATGGCTGGTCAGGGCCACGAGGATTTGATTGCAGTGCTGGAGGAAAAATGTCACAATCCGGAGCAGAAAACTAACCCACGGTTGGAATTGCAGATACGTATGCAGTACAAGAGACAAATACGCAACGCAACCGATCCGTACAAGCGGGCTGTGTACTGTATCGTGGGCTGCTGTGACATACAAGAACCGCACGCCGATATTGCCAAAACGACGGACGATTTCCTCTGGATACAGCTTTCGCTGATACGAACTGAGGGCGACGACAGTTCCGAGCATTTGACCTGCTCCGGGCTACAAAGCATGATCCTGGAACAGTATGGTGAAAAGCATTACAATGCCAACGAGCAGCCGCATCTATACTTTCAGCTGCTTGCGCTCACTGGACAGTACGAGGCTGGCATCGAATTTTTGTCTCGCTTCGAGAAGTATCGTGTCCATGCCGTTCACATTGGGCTGGCACTGAACGAACTGCACATGATTGGTGGTCCGCGCAATCTGCAGGAACCTTTAATATCGGTTGATTTCGAAGATCCACAACCGATGCGAAGGTTGAACATTGCGCGCTTGATCATGTTGTACGTGAAGAAGTTCGAAATCACCGATCCACCGGAAGCGTTACACTATTTCTACTTCTTGCGCAACCTGAAGGACAGCGAGGGTCGAAATTTGTTCCTCGTGAGCGTAGCAGATCTAGCCATCGAGTGCCGAGACTTTGATCTACTGTTCGGCCGCATGCAGCGCGATGGAATGCGTTCGCGTGGATTGATCGATCAATTTGAAACGGCTCATATCGATGCGCGGATCGTGTGCGAAATGGTGGCGGAAAAATTCGTCAAGAAGGGTATGTTCGAGGATGCGATCAAGATGTTCGATTTGGCTTTCCAGCAGGAGCAGACGCTTCGCTATACCTCCATACTGCTGTCGCAGGTGGTTCATCACGCCAACAAAGAGGGTTCACTGCGCGAGCGTGTCCAGCGTATGGCAAACGAATTCACGGAACGGTACACGGGCGCGGAGAAAAATTGTGACTCGCAGACGTGGACCACGTTTAATTTGCTAAAAGATTTGGCAGCCTTTTTCGATTACTATCATGCAAAAAATCATCAGTCCGCGATGGATATTCTCGAATGCATCAAACTCGTCCCGCTTCGGATGTCCGACCTGGACGTGGCAGTAAACAATTTTAAGCGATTGTCCGGAGAAGTGTCTAAGGTCATTCCAGACCTGTTGCTGGCTACGATGGACATTGCCTACACCAAGTTCAAGGCTATGAAAGGCAAGGATGTCGCCAAGTTCGATGACCTCGGCAAGAAGAACGTAAGTATCGTAATATATCTTAAAGCACACGAGTATTAGTGTTAATTATTTTTTTGTTCTTTTTAAACACAGCAACTAAGCTATCTGCGCGAGCAAGCTAAGGCCCTAACTAACATGGCCGCAATGGTGCCGTATCGCATGCCCGGAGATACCAATAGTAGACTTATTCAAACGGAAATCCTCATGCATTGAAAGCGATAAACGTCTACAGTGTACATTTTTAAGCTAAATGTCCTCCTTACAATGAATACAATAAATGCGTAATCACGACCGATGCATAATGATACCTCGTGTGCGTATTTGTGTGAGAAAGGGAGACATAAAAGCTGCGAGTCTTTGCAAACGATGATCTATTTCTGAAGACCAGTAACGCTGATTCCTTTGCTCAGATCATCGTACGCACCTTCCTTGAACGCCTTGTAATCCAGCACCATATCCTTGAAGGCGAGAAAGTCCGTCAGCGTATACAGCAACTCAAAGATCTCCCCATCGAGCTGTGTTTTCTTGTTTTCTAGCTCCATCGCAAACAGATCCATATCGAAGCAGGTCATCTTCCGGTTCAGATGTTCCACGATGTGTGCTTCAATCATGTTCGTATACTTTTGGTAAATCTCCGTGTAGATGATTTTATTTTCTTCACCCGGTTCAAACTCGTAGTAATAGCACTCCATAAAATGATTGACCATACGCTGACGAGAGAGCATGGTAAGGATTAACTTCCCACGTGGTTTGAATGGGACTTTGTAGCTATTTACTCACCTGAAACTCTTCCCCAATCACGATATCCTCAATGTGGCCAATTACAGTGTCGAAATATTCGCTTGAATTTTGTCTTTTAATAATATTTTCCTCAAAATCCATCTTTCATCGGGCGTCATAGGTGACGGAGGGAGTTCGTTTGGTAAAAAACAACCGTCGTCATGTTACCGTTGTTTAGGCTTCTGGAGTCATAGTTACAACGGTTTTACAACAGGTGGTTTCTATTGAGTGAACGTTTATACTTTCACCGTTCATTTCGATCACTGTACAAAGTAAATATTAAATTATCTAAATTGCTGTTGTAATAAGATTATTCCTATTAGTACGTCGAATATTAATGTCTCAGCACCGTTGAACTGTAAATATTCAAAATACAATGAAAACAAGTGTATTGAAATATTCTATATTAAAATTCTTACACATTTGGTATAGTTATGTGTTCTACCATTTATACAATTACCTACACGAAATAAATGATGATTTTTAAACATTGTATTGTACGGAAAAAACAATTTTTTCCAAAACTCCATTTTTTTGTTTTGCAATTTTTAACGCACACACCAACTGTCAAACAACATCTGGTAGGGCGAAAATGGAGCGAAATCTGGCTGTCATTGCGTGTAATGTTTTTGTTTTGGAATTCGTGGAGGTTTAAATTTTGTGCAAATTTCTTGTAAATCTTCCAAGAAGTGATACAAAAGTCTGCGGTAGTATCGAAACGTGCAAAATTTGTGGGATGCTTATTTGTGGCTAGTAAGGTGTGCTCGTCTCGCTTTCATCGGTTATGCAAATCAATCTTGGCAGCCGGTTTGTTGTTCTTTCTGTGCATACGTGTTTGTTTGGCCGTGGTCGTAAAAGACCAGAACTCTCTTACCCGCGGATATGTCGTGGCTAAAGCTAAATGATAGCCTGAACAAGGTGAAAGGATCCATCACCTCCTTCACGCAGGAAGTGTTTGCGGAAGGAATTATCGGCGAGGACGAAACCGAACAGAATCCGGCCCGGGAGCTAAACATAGCTCGCGAAAAAATCACCCAGCTATCGGATCTATGTGCGACACAAGACCAGGAGGTATGTAAACAAAGGCTGTGCCGGAAAGACAAGAGGCAAGAAAATGTTAACAATTATAGTCTATTTTAGCAAATACTCTTCTAAAGGAACTGTATATTCAAACATTACTAATTTTTACAGGAATTGCATAATTAAAGCCCATTGTCAAATGACGGAGGAGACGGTATAATCGAGATCTTAATTTAAACCAGTCGAAATAATATGACTCTTCGATTGATTCCTATCTTAAGTTGTTGGATTATTCTTTTGGATTGGATTAGGAACTAAGCTGATCTATATTGCTTATTACATACCCAAACCATGCTAGTTAGATGGTTTCATCAGCCTAGTCTATTTCTCAAGAAAGCCTAAGTAATTTTCCCGAAAGAAATCTTTTAGGTCGTTCGATTGCTAATCATGGTGTGTCAGAGCCTGTGTTTGGTTGGCTTTGTTCTCAATTACCCCCGTCTGTCTTCAGTAATTTAAAATTAGATTTATATACAATCTACGCATTTGGAATATCATTTTTGATTCTAAATTTAAAGATAATCTGCTCCGAACGAAGAAGTGCATAATTACATGTTTCCATGAGAGTGATGTTGATTTGCAGTTAATTACAACAGCAAACGATCGATGAATTGTGCAAAGTGTCACCGAGTTGTTCGCTGGATGCACCGGACAAATAAACTCCCTATGAAAAGCCATACTGGCCATACTGGTTGTAGCTGCAGCATCAAACATCAGCATCATCATCATCATCATCGTCATCATCATTCTGCAGTGCATACAATATTTCATAATTACTTGCATACATCGGACGGTTTTGCGATGAGCTCAAGGTTTATCGCTTCAGAGCTTCCCACTCTCCTCTAGGTACGGTGACCATTGCTTCGGATTGTGTCCACCGGACAAACAAGGCTGGTGTGTCGTTGTTTCTTTTTTCTCAACCCCGCACTTCATGCGGTAGTAGAACACGGTGAATGAGATAGCGAACGGCCACAATTGATGTTTTCAGCCACATAGATCGTGGTTGGTCCGTCAAAACGTACGAAGTACCCATTTCCTTCCTGGCTTTTCGCAGTGGCAATTACACGGCCCATGAAGCTCGCTTTTGTGTGCCGGTGTGCGCATGTGATCTGCGCTGAAAATCGGTTGTAAATATGATTAATAAGCCATGGCCGCTTACCGTGAGTCCGTAACGTTGCGCAACGAGCCTAACTCCCGTACCGGGGGCAGGTGGCTACTGTGGCCAAGCAGTGGAGATTGGGTTGGAACGTCGGAAGCATCGATAATCGTCGCCCTCCCGAACGATCATACTGCTGTAGCCACATATTGTTCTGCTCACGCGGCCAACGCGGCGGATGCAGATGATGATGGTTGACGTTTTAACACTCGCAATGTGGGCCCTGGGTCTGTGCACAACGAAGGATGGCGGTAATGAGAAGAAAGGGGTTACCTTATAAACATACCCTCACCCGCACTAACAAAAATACTGAAAAATGGGCACGTTTTACCTTTGTTTATTGGTTGCATTTTAGTAATGTTTGTTTTTGTAATATATATTATGTTTCCAGTCTAGAATATTTTTAAATTATGATTTATGTTTTCCTGTTTATTGCAAAACCTACGGAGTTGAGTCTGTGGTATTTACGGTTACTAATTTTTAATTTATCCTTTAATCAATAAGCTTCATTAATTAAATTAAAATTTTATTCATTACTAACGAACGACGGTTTTAAAAGAATTCCTCTAACGGTCGAAGTGTTTCGACAGGACAAATATCGTTTATATCTCCTGCATATCAAGCTTACCGACCGTAATGTAAGAAAGTTCTTTTGCTTCCCTCCTGATGGCCTTTTATCTAATGGACATTTATTTTCAAACAAAAGCACTAACAACCATATTGTACCAGCATGTTACATGTATGTTACCGCTTAGCCGACGTGGCTTGAGCCAGTTGGCCACTTCACGATCGTTGTCGCCGACTGCAATGGTACCGTCAACCGAGGCGATGGAAAAGACATTACTGTTATTGGATGTACGTGTTTCCGTTTAGACACTCGGATCGGAATGGGTACATCCGCTGGGGTATCTCATTTGCGCGCGGTTACGAACGGCGCAGGGGACGTTTGTGGACACAAGTGTGTTTTGTCGCGGATGCTCCGTCGTGCGTTGTTTCGTCTCCCGTTTCCCCCTGCTATGTTTCCCCAAGTGTTGGTTTCGGTTCATTCTTCTCGTGCCCGTTAGCATACTCCTTATCAGCCGCACCATGTGCAACACGATATATCGTTTTTAATGGAAAAACAGTCGTAAAAAAATGTGTCGTGGGGGAAAATGTAACACTGCGTGGAGGTAAGAACTACAACATGCACACAAGGTGTACTTTCTGTGGACCGATGTCATTGTACGTTGGTAAAGTTAATAGGCCGCACACAAACACACGATATTTTAAACGCATTACACAGTTTTCTTACAGCAGTTTAAAATCTCTTTTAAAATAAAATAATACCTACGTAACAATCTCTTTAAGGTGGTGATAATGTAGGTATATATTTTTTTTATTTTTTAAACATAAAGTTAAAGCTTGAACTTTGCATGATTACGTCCATTATAATTTTTTTGCCCTTTTAATGATTCCTACTAGGTATTCACAATAAATATTGTAACACAGTAGCACGTGATGTATTTAGATTTAGCTTGAAAAACTAAATTAAACAAACAAGTAACTTAAACGCTATTTTTATTTAACAAGCGACGAATGGCATAACAACATCACAGAATAATTATAACTTAAAAAACTCTATAAATAGTCGACAAAAACTAGCTGACGATACAAGAAAATAAAAAAAAAACGTAGAGAACATTCGACATACACTGATAAGTTGGGATAGGATCGGGAAAAGGATGTAGGAAAATTTGAGAGCTTGGCTCAGCACCCGTTAATGAATTGAGTAAGATGACCATGATGAAATATGACTGAGTAAGTCTAGAAAATCTTACTGGATAACAAAACAGACTGGATAAACAGACAAACTAAAATAAAGTTTTTTAATATTATTTTTAAAGCAATTAAATAATTTCATGGAGAAGCGAAAAAAGCTAGTACGACTTTGCATTATATTTTCTTCAATTAACTTAAAGTATTTGAATGGTTCACATTATTTTTATGTAATGTATCCATATTTTTCATAACAACTGCTACGCCGCTTACGACTTTTAATCTTGCTATAGCGAACATTATATATATTTTACATTCAACCATTCGATTTTTTGTTGGAAATGCGCTGTTGGGAATTACACTAAGGTATTGTTAAAGTAAAAAAAATCTCTTTGACACTTGCAGTTTTTTAACCTTATTTGTTATCTGGAAAGCTTTTTTCTGTTATTCCTACACGTTGAACACGTTTTAATTTTAATCATTTTATTTATTCGCTGTTTTCCACCGTCGTATAGTTGCGCTCCCAGTGGGAACATACCTGCACCAGCGCTTTTGATAGCATTATCGATACTAGTCGGCCTCTTGAGCATGCGTAGTAGCAGCAGTAGACGGCATATGGCCAACGACCAGCGCCGTACCGGTCTCCATTGTTCGTTTGATCGACACGGCCGCAAATGGCACTTGCATTGGCCGGGGGAAATAAACAGAGAACCGAAATCGGAACAAAACACACCACCCCGTCTAAATGCATCGTTGACGATGCTGTTGACGCGGCCCAAGCGATAGGACCCGGCGCAGTTTGAAATAATGGCCCTGGGAATGGATATTAAATTCAGCACCGCGTTTCGGCGAGTGTGACTTACGCCAGGCTTACCATTGGCTTCGGCTTTATCATAAAACAATTTCAACAAAACCCCACACATGGGTAACGCCGATAGGCACCTGGCATCCGAATCGGCACCGGAGTGTTATGCTACCATGCATGCGGGAAATCTAGAGAAAGAGAAAGAGAGAGAAAGAGAGAACGCATGTGTGTTTGTGCTTGTGGTCGGTACCGAAACCAGAACCGATTAGCATGTGCACCGTTCCCACGTCCCTGACGCGCACGGCTGCGCGCCATTTTGTGACAATAGAACACAACTTCAACCCGTTAGGTAAAGGTAGAAAGAAGTGGAAGAACCAGAAAGGGAGTGGGAGGTAACGGTTGCAGACGGCATATCTCTTGGGGTCACAAACTATACCTTCCCCCGATGGATTCTTCTTTACACCAACCCTATCCAACAAACCAACCTCCGCCGGGTTAACCGATTGTGGTGGTTAGAACTTTTACGGTGGCCACTTTTCCAGCCAGTTTTTCACGATCCAAACAGCACAAAAACAAAACGCAACGAGACAGAAGGGACGTAATCATTTTGTTTTAATATACCCCACATGTACCGGTGGTGTCGCATTGTTGGCGAACAAAAGCATAAGAAAACCACGTACGTACGTCGTAATTAAGACAAATTGTGTGTCGGAGAATACGCTGTAAATGGGGCGGTGGGTGGAATCGGGCGGTGGAAAAACCTTCGTCCGGAATCGGAACCTAAATTACACAAAACAGTCAACTCAACTGACGTCTTTGTCTTTTTTTTTGCATCTTTTCAGATTGTGACCCTGCGCAAGCAAGTTGCAGAATATCAGCAACAGTTTCAGCAACCATCCACATCCGGAACCCAACAGCCGGGTTCGTCGCTTGCCTCCAAACCGCCATCGGTAGAGTTGCTTTGCGCGGCGACCTCATCCACATCATCAAAAGCTGCTGGTGTAAGTAGTCGATCGTGCATTGTAATGATTAGCTTGAAATTAACACTGCATATTTTATGTTTTCGGCTGTAAAACATCGGTGTCGATCATGCCGTGAATAATTTGATCGATTTATGATTATTGCAATGTGGTGACGAAACATGTCACCTATCGCAAAACTTCGTTCCCCAATACTTAGTGCTTTGATAATGTTCAAACCATTACGGCACTATAACAACGTGTGAAACTTGGCAAAACCAAAACCTTATCTGAAAGGCAAATAGAACTGAACCCTTTTCGAGCGAACAAGCGTACGTGTGAGGATCAACAAATTTGACGCCAAACTCCTCGCTTCCTAACATTGTTACCATGAGATATTAAGCATTTCGTCCATAGTCAAACTATACAACTTACGACTACATTGCAGTTGCTTTTGACCCGATCGATAGCATCGGTTCTGAAGCGGAATCAGGAATCGATCGCAATTACACCGTCCGATTGTATACGGGTGCGTGCAGCTATCGTCATTCACTTCTTCGTGTTTGCTGTATGTTTGTTGCCCTCCACACAGCCAAACCTTTTCGTTACATGCACGGCCTTTCCGTATCGTACACCGTGCACCTTCTTCCCTTATCGCTCGTTATCTGAACACAAATATTTGTGCTCGAAAAACAGTTCACGCACGCAGCACTCTCCGGACCCTTTTACGATGTGCGTGATCGTTGATACTGAGAATTTGTCCATGCCCAACGGTGGTAGACCATGTTTTCCCTCCCTGGAACACGGTGGGCTTGGTTGCGAACATGCGGAATATAAATGTTTCCCGCCAAAAAAAAAGCCCAAATCATTACGGCTAAGCTGTGGCCTGTTTCATTCGGCACATCCTTTTCTAGCGTCGTCTTTCGCTGTTTCAAGACGAAACTTAATGTGAGGAAGATACAGCAATAGCACCACTTTCGTCTCGTTCGCTATTGCGTTTCTCGCTGTAAAGGTACAAATTCAGTGGAACTACTTGAGTGTACAGGAGATAACAGATAGTGCTGATAGCGGCTGTGTATCGGTAAGTTTCTGGTGTGTGGTATATCGCATATGGTCATATTGGAAAGCGAACTCACTGATCGCCGATTATTTTAAAAGCATATTTTGCTTCTTTACCTTTATTTAAATAAATAATTTTACATCCTTTTACATCGTTTAAAAACACCGTACCGCAATAAAAAAATATTTTTACATTTTTAAATGTTTAAGAGTAATTATTTGATAATACGGCAAAAGCCTTAATGACTAAATAAATAAAATAAAATAGATTAATCATTTTTGCTATCATATGTTGACCTAATCAATACCACGTGCCTTAAAAAAAGTCCAGTGGTTTTTTTTATTTATTTATCATTTATTTAATTACTTTTTTATGTATTTATTTATTTATTTTCATTTTGGCTACAGTATTTGTTCGAACCATTTCGGATGGGAAATATACTTGCAGAATACAAGTTGTCGCGAAAGTTGGCAAAATGTGCTCGTGTTTGGACTTATCATTAGGTACATAACTTACATGAGAAAGGTAACATTTTTGTGTATGTTTGCTATCACAATTGATAGTCGATTTTTTTTACAATTTATTACAAAATTGCAGCATTAGTGCAGCCTTTACTGTACCAAATAATATCGTTTTGGTAAAATCAAATGAGATGATCATTCATTCAACTACAAATTTTCAAAGTATGAAATGTTGTTACAGACCCCTTATGCTGCTAATGTGTTTGAGGATCAATCTCGTTTCTCGAGTTTTGAAACCTTTTCATAATTTTTCTTTTTATTAATAACAGTAGGAATCATATTTTATTACGCTCACATTGTTATAATTCATATTATTTGTTAAAATTAAGCGAATGCTTTCAACTTTTCCTCCCTGAGTTTGAGTTTGTGTTTATCTGACTCATTACAATCTAAACAGGTACCTAATTATGTGTTTGAAATGGATTTTTTTTTTCTATTCAAACTTTCACGATATTGGAGAAATTATTTTGTTATGTGTTTGACCATGACACGCAAGTATCACACAATACCTTGTTTTGGTTCCCTGTCATGTCCATTTTCCAAACACCCGTTCCTGGAAACGTTCCACGAGACAATCAAACAGAATCTATTGAAGGATCCAAATGCCATTGCTCCCATGGTCCATTGATCGACTAAAGAGGAGTCTATGTATATTCGAAATTTTCTATATTTAAGATTTAATTTTCAGGAGTGATGTACTGTATTGATACCAACAAGTCGGAGTCGGTGCCATACTAAGGGCTTACGATTGCGAAGAGTTTTGATGAAGAAATGCCTACAAAAGTCAGAATTTTTGGGTTGAAAAGGTGATTTTCTTGTTCTTCAATGTTTATACTTTCAAATGATTCCGTTGATTTGTTGAATATTACAATTCGGTTACTTGATCGCCATGAAGTGATTTGCTTTCTTTAACAGGGAATGAATTTATTATTCCCTGAGCATGCTTCTAGAAATAGAAATTCACGATGTCTTCCAAATATCAATTTCGATAACCAAGGTGCACTACTAAGTTTCTAAAATATGTCCAAACTAATAATTCAGATTTCTGAATGAGTCAACAAATACCTATTTTCAAATTCAAGGCAATTTCAAGGCAATTTTGATATTGAACTCATGAAATATTTTACATAATATGTTCAAAATATTCGTGATATATCTACACTTAATTTTAAAGTGTTTATAGTTTCTATGCTATAAAAAACGAGTTGCACCCTAGTAGTCATATACACTGTCTTATCTATTGATTTCATGATTGTACCCGATATCTATCATGCCTTGCCACTCCATCCGATAAGCTTCCATTTGCATACTCTGTTCTATCGATTTTTCTTCGTGCGCAGTGACAACAGCTCTCCACCTGTACTGTACATGCGCACCATGCCCAAACGGCCACGATCTTATCAAAAATCGCCCCCACACAGGATGAATATTCGTCACCGAATCGATAGGGACCGATAAAGAATCGGATCTCAGCCCGATCAGAGGTTTGTCCTTCCGGTATAAAAACGATCCGTTGCCCTTTTCGGTGACCTATAGTGCGTTAGTGGATCACTGAGTGAGAAGTCGTGCTGTGACGGTAGCCGACAGTAACGAACAAAAAAAAACAAAATACTTTCTGTCCGGAGGTTTCTAACATCAGTGCGGCATCATTCCATCTCGCAACAGGTTCAACTGTGTCATCGTGGCGTCCTATACGCATCTACGCACCGGTGGGTTATTCATTCGTTTTTTTTTTCCTGTGTTGTTTGAGCTGTGTTACTCCCATTACATTTCACCGCTGCCCTCTCAGCCGACAGTCGTCCAGCATTCCTCCAAATCGTATGGAGTAGTAAGTTTGTTTGCTTTTTGTTGGCATTCTGCTATTGGGTTGTCAGCAATTTGTTACACTGAATGAAATGCGTTGTTTTGACAACCTTACGCCTATGCTGGTGCGTTGTGGCAGTCTTGATGGTGTCCCTATCGTCCCGGTGTACTGCCATAATGCCGTTGCGCTCGAAACTAGCCGAGCTGATACAGAGCTGAGGTGTGTCACCGTGTGTATTGTTGTTGTTGTTGTTTTTTTTTGGTCTTGTCACCTATTCTCCAAAATCTCTTACGACCAACAAAGTACCACATCACAGGTACCTCATCATTTTCGTTTGAGGTCAACCTGCCTTCCACCGGCCGAGGTGTAAGGGCTTGACGGTGATATTATGATGCTCAGATGCTTCTGCTTGTGTGATACTTTTTATCCGTACGTTTGCTAGTACTTTTCTGCTCATTTATTTAAGCATATGATCAAGGATGACGCCATAGATCGTTCGGCTTACGCATCAGTCAACCCGGGTAGGGTTGACTCGCATAAGGGGGCGTCCTAATTGATTGGAAGCTAATGGTGTGTGGTTTTTTGCACTTCATGACGATGTCTGTTTCTGCACAAACGTTACCAATCGCCGATATATACTGAACGCCGTATGAAACATAGCATTTTGATTCATGGTTAAAAAAAAAATTCTCCATCAAGTACAGTGGCTGTAGTTTTATCGCTTTGTATCCTAACAGTTTTCCGATCGATTTTTTTAATTAATTAATTAACAATATAAAAAAAGAAAAATCTTGAATTGATTTTATAATCGAAATGGCTGCCATTTTCTTAGGGTTGACTAAATGCTGATAATTGTGTGAAATAAATTGTATGTTAGCAAAGATTACAAAATTATTGGTCTACTGATCGTCCCACAAAACAACAACCAGCGGTACCAAATCCAAAGCTAAGAATTACCTATCAGCGGCCATCCTATTGTGCTGGGTAGCGTTAAAATATGTTACACGCTTGCTTGCCTCCCAAATTTCAGGATGCGTTCATAAAAAAAAAAATACCACTGCCATGTTGCTGCAAGACAAGCATGAATTATAGCCGAAAGTCGTTCGAATTTGAATCGTTACGCACACTGACAGTTAGGCCAGAGCAGAGATAGAGAAAAAAGTGGGAGAACACAACAAAAAAAGCTACAAAAAATCACAATCACCCGTTGTTCACACCGGAACCGTCATGACACAGGGTTGGACAGTTGTTGGGTTTTGATTGTCGATTATCGTGATTAGTGGTGTGAAAATGGGGTTACCCATGTGGGAGCACACGTGTGTCTGTGGTGTACGATGCAACTTGGCGTAAAAAATTGTGATTGACCGGTAGGATTATTAAAACTAAGTTAGCCCATGAATGCATACCATACGGGGTAGCTGGGTTTACTGATTCGTATGTTTTCACCGTTGATAAAGTTATTTGTCAGTTGGCAGCAGTCTCACGACCATGTCGTGTAAAAGCATAAACTCTTCCTTTATGAAATTTCCGTACTACTACACTGTATTCCAAAATTGTACCCAGTTCTTTCTTCGATTGATGCTAGTAATTTTCCAGTTCTTTCTTCGATTGATGCTAAAATTAAGTATCTTAAACAAATTCAGAATTTTTTTTGTATTCTATGAACTCTTTTCTAATCAAATTTTGATAAAAACAAATTAAATTGAATGAATTAATAAAATAGAAATAGTGATGATAGTGTCTCGTTTAAATTTTTAAATTGATAGCGATTTGATTTGATGGATCATAAGTTGACGAAAGTGGACAAATTCCTATAATCAGTAGGACTTCCATTACAATCAATTACTAGATGGATTCGTTTAGACATACCTTTTGTTTATCCAGGCACAGCGGACAGGAACTCTCACTCTAATATGATTAGTTAGATTAATATTTTGAAATAAGGCTGTCGATATAGATTACCTCCTTTTTAACAATGTAGAATAAAATTGATCATGAGGTGTAAGATGTTTTAACAAATTTCATTTGAAACATTCATCATGTTGCACAGGAATAAAACTAACATATTTTTAGTGATTTTTGAACATTTCTTGTAACATAACTTGAGTGTTCGTCATTTGAGCTTTGCCAAACAAGTATATGCGTTTATATTATACTATAGATGAGTTGTTTGCTTTTAAAGCTTAATCAATTAAACTTACATACTAAGTCTTATTAACTAACTTAAACTAATGTTAAATTAGCAAGGATAACGGAACACTACCCGAAAAATACAGAAAAAGGATAACATATTAGCAAGAGAGTAATAGGCGACCCGAAAAGAGGCCTGGGAGATGAAAAAGTCGAAGAGGTGTGCCGAGGAGTTAAAAGCTTGAACAACTAGCAGAAGAGGTTACGACTTACTGCAGTGCGTCGTACAGGTTACATCAGGGGAGTACGAAAAAAACGGAAGGGAACATGCAACAGTATTGAAGAGAGCAGAGCTGGAGCATCAGAAGGAGCCGGGCACCAACAAAATGGCTTGGGTGATGGGTTGACGGCATCTATCCTCGTAACAGAACAGAACAGAAGAGCGACCGACAAGAATTTTCCTGCTGGCAACTGTACTAAAGGATTTCTGCTTCCTGTTCTATACGATCCATATGAATCCTGGCCGAGTAAGACCAGATCTCCGAGCAGTACTCCAACAACGATCCGGCGAATGAGCAGAACAACGTTTTGAGGGAGCGATGGAGTCTCAGGCAACACGCTTAAACAGGTTTAGAGTCCTCCTAGCCCGCCAAAAATCCCCTTTTTCTGTAAAAAAAAAGATCTTTTCCTTACCGGTCTGCACAACTTAAGTATGGAGTTCCAAGAAAAGTCATAAATCCGGTTTATCCAAAGTTGGACCACCCAACACATTTCCGAATATGTCTTAACATTGCCCTGTTCTTGTGTATTTCTGAAGTCTCTATGAAGTTTCTGAACGTTATCGGAACACCAAGTCAATGCACACACAGTAGAGACACATCACAGCTCATTTCCCCTCAAATATTATTCCTGGGTTTCGGCTTTGCACCGGAACATACGGTTGGTCCTCCATATGTTGTGGGGTCTCCAGAGTTAAGTTAGGTGGGAGGTCCTCGTTTTTTCTTATTTTCATTGAAATACGTTCGTCTTATTTTGCGAATGTTTTCTTCGAAGTTTCTGAAATACCTAGCAAATGGACGTACAGTTAGAGACACATCACAGCCCATAAAAAAGCGACACTGCCCCTCAAATATCCTTCGGCTTACGCATGTGCACCGGAAAATACGATGGGTGTCATATAGTTTTGAGAAGTCTGCAGTGTTATGCTTTGTTGGAGGTCTTCAGTTTTGTTATGTTCACTACAAAACGGTGCTTTGTCGATAAGCAATATAGAGTGGACCACCCAATAATAGCTTATGAGCAAAAAATGCGTTTCTCTACTTTGGAAGCACATCCGTTGGTTCACACGCATTCCAGAACGTCTGTTGTGGATATGGTGCACCATATATTTTAACGACAAACCGCACATCTATTGTGTCTGTGTTGTATTTTTTGTTGTTGTTTTAGTCACTTTTTATAACATTCGGTTTTACGCTTCTGGGTGTCCAAAAGTATTTCGAAAGAGAAATATAATAACGAAAGGAAAACACTATTCTCAAGAGTGTCGCCAACAGTTTTAGACATTGCCACTGTGTAATATTTGTTATCCTTATTATATTTTGTTTTAAAAATATTTATTGTAAATTGTTACCAGTAACCAGGGTTAGGAAAATAATAATTAAAAAGTCAATTATACAATTGTTTTGCGTTTCGCTATGTTTCGTTTATACTTCATCATTTTACGATTATATTTCATCATTTTACGATTACGACTTATTGTCGTTGTATCATGTACCTCTTATCTTTGGAAAAAGAAAACATTTCTTTGTTCGAAACAACTCACTGATGAATGTGTAATTTTTTTATAAGAACTTACGGTATTGCACCACCGGTCTGCTGTTGTGAATAGTTTAGAAAACAAACGGAAACGTTCTTATTTCGCTTGATACGACATGGAGAAATATTTCCATTCGTACAGTGCCCGTTGCAATAGAATGCATCTTCATGGTGCATTACCTGCCGCAAACCGATAGCCGATAAGAACGACCGAGAAGAATCGACCTCCGGGTTGCAGGCTGGTTGACGAAACTAACCTGGTAGAAATTAGTTACCATTTTACATCGCGTCAATGTCGATTCGATCCATCGATTCAAAAACCACTAACGGTCCAACGCTGAACAGGGCCCCGTTCGCAGATAGATCGACGCGACTGTAGAATGGTTAGGTTTTTATTTATCGCTTGCCACCTTTCGGGTGATTGTGCTCGGTTCACGATAGGTAGCAAATAAAACTTTCTAGGTTCCTGTCCGTTGAGCAAAGCGCTGTTATTACAGGATGTGTTAAATTATGAGGCTTTTAGATGGTAGTAGAAGCAAACAAAAATGTTAAGGAATTGAAGAAAGCGTCGAGAATGAGTGATGATCGCCTTCCATGTAACATTTGTCACAGAACATTTTGAAAGCACTGATCGCTTATGCAACATTTGCACGAAGAACTGTGTGGAAGAACATTAAATAACTTTTTGGGAATGATATTCTAAGAAACGAAACAAATATTTGGGGAAAATAACTCGAATTATCATATTTTCCCGCGTGTATGACGAACCACAAATGATCTTGGACTCAGTGATACAATTAGTACTGGCGCCGATCTTCCCACGACAGGACCGGTACAAAATCTCTTCCGGACCACATTCCAATTGTGGTGACTGTGTTCTACTATGTGTAAATAAAGTCCACATATGTCGCTTCTTCATTTAGTTTATTCCATTAGCATAGAGCTGCTTTTCTAATCAACTGCCGCGCACCATTCATGCAACTATCGTTAAAATATTACGTTCAAATACATTTACCTTCAACGGTAGCGTATACACACAAATTCAAAGTGTGGAATTCGGTTGTTGAAGAATACCTAAAAATTTGTATAACGCTTTCAATATACCTGCAAAGCAGCTGGGATCGGTGAAATGGACGGGCAAGAGGCATATATGTAGCATATCTCGTACATATATAACTACAGGGAAGTACGTCTCGCGCATCTCATCTCCCGCCTCCAAGCTCCCCAAGACCAGCGGATCACCAGCGGTTCCACCAAGCCCAACGGTTTCCGTTCCCATTTCGCTTACTTTTATCGTACTTTCTGTTTGTTTTTCCCGCCAGGAGTACCTCCGGTACGCTTTCGGTTGTTCGACCGGCAGGTCACACACTGCCAGTGAAGCTTTTAGGGTGTCGTCACTCCCTATAGGGAAACCACTACTGTCCGTGAGGGTGCTCGCCCTTTCCGGAATGTTTCAAATGTAAAGCGATGCCAGCAGAAATTGAACTCGATCACACACACTCCCTTAGCACATGAAGCACACACAAATTTGTGTCCGTCGAGCCCGTATGAATCATCCACCATTGCCAGATGCTACGGAACGATATACTACGCGATGTGACTTAGCGAGAGCCAAAGCGGAAATTAGCATAGTAATATTAATTTTCAACTCATACTCTCACCATGGGGACGCGTATCTCACCGTGGCACCGACGATTACACGTTCTTCGTAATGCAGCAAGTCGTAGCAATAATAGAACATAAGGTAGATAAATGCAACCGATGTCTTGGGACATATCAAACGTGTCTACTCCAAGGTTTGCCTGGTTCGAATATCTAAAAGCAATGTCTTAAACATCCCGTTCATTCCCAGCTCGATGGCAATTAGAATTGATACTGATTGGGAATCATTTATCACAACCGAACACACAAATGTCTCTACTGTCCGGTCCGTTTCCATTTGTTACCCTTTTGGTCAACCTTCGAATCGAGCCTTCCCTTTTTCCTGCCTTTTGTCCACCAAAGGTCTAAACTATGTCTCCGATTGGGGGAGATGACATTGTACCGCTTACGAGCTGTGACACAGTTGCAACAGGTGTAAATCCATTTACTAGTTCTGCGTCAGTGTGCACAGAGACATATGAATGCAGTGCGGCCACGCGGTAAACTGCAACTGCACGACAAGATACTGCACTTGGTGGAGTTTTTCGGTGTTTAATAGTAATTCGTTTTACTACTAGTCACCTCCTAGACTGCGATCGCACGATCGGTGGTAGTTTATAGATGCGTTCAGGGTTTTATTTTTTATGTACTCCCTGACAAATCATTACGGAAGCTAGGTGATCGGTTATTTGTGAAGGTAGTCTATCGGGTCGGAAAGTAGCTACTTTGTTATAAGTATTGTTTAACAGTGGAATCGTTACCTACAAATAACATCTAGTGTAATTTAATATATACAGCTATTTTATTTCGAAATTGTACTTGCAATTAAATAATTCACTCTGGCAATTTTGCAAAAATGCAAACATATCATACAATAGTCACGCTGGTACATAAATCATTCTTTACAAAAAACGTGCTTCACCAAACGTTTGATTTGTCCACTATCTTCGACGGGCTTAAGAAGCGCCATCTTGTATCCTTCGAAACTTCGGGCACCGGATTGATTAATTCGTTCGACCCTTGGCGATCGTCGACAACACACGATCGGCAAACGATCTGCTACGATTTCGCAAAAACCAAAACCCACACTTGCAACCGTCCATCACAATTCGCCACGCCACCTGGGTCAATCTCGTGCGGTGATTAGTTTCCCATTTAGCTGATGTACCATTTATCTTGCTGTACTGGCGTGTCCCAGACGTGGTTGTGAAACTGACTTTGATACTGTTTTCTCTGAGAGTTAGCACAATAATTTGTGCAGTTGCATCTGGTGATGTGTTCTTTCGTTTGTGTCTTGTGTCTTTGATTTTCTGTCTTCTCTTGCCAGTAAAAAAAGTGTTCCAAAGCAAAAGCAAAGTGAGTATTTGAATATGAACAAAAAATGGTTATATTTTTATCACCTTTGCGTTAATTTTACATTCATTTCGTGATCTCATAGTTATTTGATTTGCCAAATCTAAATTTTTATTCAAATTCTTCTTGTGTACTATATTTTACTTTTATTACTTCTCATTATATTTGTGTTTTAATACGGAAAAAAGTTAGCTTTGACACATCATAACTGTATCACTGTTTTTTTTTATTAACACTTATACTACCAAGCGTTTTAGTCGTTTTTTAATGTGGGATTACTTTATAATCATTTTTAAAGAGTTTTTTAGTTTCGTGAAATGTTTTTTAAATAGCTGAAGAAGATAGTGGTTTAAATATGCCGACGAGAAGAAGTATCAATTCTATAAAAGATATGTAAAATCCATACCTTAGTTGATACTAAGACAAAATTGCTTAACCCCATAAATTTAAGTAATTAAAATGGAACCGTACTGTCGCAAGTTTTAAGATCTCATTTATAATTATGATAAACCCGTAGTGAATGATTTTCCTCTCATGCTTGTGTACAATAGAAACCTTTATTGAACGATGAAATACATGCACAATATGCTTAGAATCTTTCAACAAACAGTAACAACGTAACACTGGTTGCGAAACGAAGGAATGCCACTGTTTGAATGACGCTAGCGGATGGCAAAAAGATGGACGTCATTTTTCTACGGCCCATTTGTACAAACAGTCGGTTTTTCATTTGTCTTCTCGCGTTTGTAGCTTTGTAGCCGATCACAAGCAAGTAGTTTCTGTTCTCCTTTCTATCTTTTCCAATAAAACAATAATGCTGTAAAAAGGGAATTGGGTGCAACAAGATAAAATTTACCCTACTATTCGACACAGTTCGGATAGTAAAATGGTTGTAGAAGGATAATTTATATTCTTCACAACGCACCACAATGTACCGATTATCCTCGCCCATTTTATATGAGAGCGTAGCACATTGAAAAGCGACTCGCAGCATCACTGTGTGCGACACCTAAGAAATGTTCTATTTGCACAAGCTGTTTCTACGGGACAAAGGCATATTGGCTCTCGGAATGCTTTGGAACCTATAGTTCCAGCTTCCAAGTCCACCAGTACCTTCGTAGCATCTTCATTTTCACGTGTATTTGTCTCCAGATGAGCTAGTTTTTTTTCGTCTTCTTAGACTTCGTCTATTCGTTACGATATATCGTAACTTTCACCCACATCAAGACAGAGGTTATGGTTGTAGTACTAAGTATAGTAGTTTGGATGAATTATATAAAAATCATGCGAACGCACTCCGTAAGGACCAGGTCTATCGGTCAAGAGTTTCATCTCTGAAATATTTTCAAATTTTAAAACGTACAAATTGTTAATCAAACAAAAAATTGTGTATTGTGAGTGTGGATGTGTTTTTGTAATGAAGTTCCGGTGCNGATGAATTATATAAAAATCATGCGAAAGCACTCCGTAAGGACCAGGTCTATCGGTCAAGAGTTTCATCTCTGAAATATTTTCAAATTTTAAAACGTACAAATTGTTAATCAAACAAAAAATTGTGTATTGTGAGTGTGGATGTGTTTTTGTAGTGAAGTTCCGGTGCGACATTTTATAATAGTAGTAAAATCATGTTTATCTATTGTAAACTTAACGCTGAATATCTACATTTACAACAACAAAAAATCTCGAAATACTTCACCATGTGCAGCGTGGAGTAGGTTGTGTGTGAGGATACCTTTTCTCGCGGTCGCGCCTTTTGATCCTGCCTGCGTTATTATGTTTGTATATGGTCTTTCTTCGTGCGTTACCGGTGATGGGTCTGCCCTAACGCATACAAATGTTGTCCTCACTGGAATACGTCTCAACATCGCTTCGTATCATCACCGTCGTCTTTGACTAAGGTGGTCCCTAGTTCCTTCTCCTTCTTTCTCTCGTTCTCTCTTTTTCGCTCTATCTCTCTGTTTGGTCGTCTTACAAACACATGCGTGCATACATAGAAAAGTTTGAGCTTTTGCGGGTATATGATACAGTCGCCATATATAACGCGGCTTAAACCACGATGCGCACCCGAGTTATTTCCCAACCGTACAGCTAGTTGCATCTATTCTCAGTCGATCGTGCCCCACAACAATAGAACTTTGGTTTCCACGTGCCAAAGCTTATCTATTGAGCCCGATCATATTCGTACCTTGTCAGAACAGCATCAAACAGTTTAGTGTTTAATTTTTTTTATTTTTGTTTTGTCATTGTCGTTTACTCAACTTCCGATCGTTTTGGGTGCTTCCCCGGACAGAACCATTATGTGTCCAGTGGCGTTTGCTGATCGTCTCTGATATAGTGTTGGTATCTAAAGTAAAGCCGGGGGTGGAATTAGTGTCGCGGCAATAGTAATGACGTGTGACGGCGTACGGCTTGTACCCATCCCTTCCCTTGATGGTGGAGTGTCTGGCCAGTTTATCACAAACACCATTCGTCCAATTTCAAATGTTCAAGTCTGACTGTGTGTAAACGAACGAGTAGGGATATGTTTCGGTGTGTTATTAGCGTTGTGTTCTCAAACATTACGATCGTTCTTGCTTCGAGTGCGTGTACGTGAGCAGTTCTCGGTTAACCCGCTATAGCGTTAGCATATTCGTGTGCATGAACTACGCGATATCGTCGGTTTGTCGCTGTCGTCGTTGCCGACGACATGGGAAAAAAATGCGATTACTAAGCACCGACTTCGAGGCAGACAGCAACGCAGCAAGCTTGCTAGTAGGTTCGCGAACGTGCTTGCGAACAGTGTGCCCTGTCTGATCATTACCGTCCAGATATTTTATGGCTTGTTTGCTACTTCATTAGGATTGTTTCGTTTTCTGAAGGATTTTGTTCTTCCTCTACTTGTTTGCTACGGAGTGCATATTAAAGTGATGTGAATTTCGTTAAACCCCTATCCAACGGTGACTTACGGTACGAACGGAATATATACTTTAACGTGCCGTTAAGACTTGGTGACACTCACGTACCAGCTACGTCTGATAATCGGTAACGGAGTTGAGGGTAGAAACGCCCCAGAAAATGTACAGCACAGGCAGGAAGCTTAAGCGGCCGGAAGAAAGGTCCACACCGCCACTAAAACGGAACAAATACCGTAAAGATAAGAAACCTTGCGGTGGTGGCTACGATGTTGGTTAAACACAGTACCTGGAATATAGCCCCTAGCATTGGAAGGAACTTAAAATAACTGGTGCTACATTGAAAATGTTTTATGTATGCAAGCTGCCGGCTGTTGGCGGCAAACATAAACGAAGATGTTCAAAAGATGGTCATACATAAAAACAAATCAAACTAAAATGAAGTCTTCGGATGGTGTGAGAAATTCAAACCGCAAGCTGTTCTTTACTTTCTGACTAAAACCGTCCAAAAAGCGATCCTCAAAATGGCGCGCGCTTGAATAGCGTCCAATTTTTCGTGCCGACAGAACGGTGTTTGACCGGGATAAGGAATACTGGCAGCGATGGCAACGACAGCACCCAGTGAGTAAGTAAACATTCATATCAATCAACAACCGATGACGAACAAGACGGTTGCGTGTGCATTGCGCAATGCACATGTTTCTTTTACGCATGCCACGAGGTTTTGACAAGGAGAAAATGGCGCATTTAACCGTGCGCCACCAGAGGATATTATCACGTTGCAATGTGATATCAATATTCGTGGAAGTACATCCTTCCGATCACTAATTCCCAGTCAAGGAAACTTCTTCCTTCCGTTGTGTATAAGTTGTCTCGGTAAGAAATAAAAACTGGTGCAAGATCGAAGGGGCTTGATTGTTTGGCTCCAGGTTGGCGGTAGGTGAGCGAATGCGTACCTACAACCATATCTTTTGCTGTCGTCAGCGTGATGTAACGAAACGTGCCATCTCGCGCATACGGTCAAAACCGTCGCCTCGCAACTCCGGGAGGACTTTTTGGTGTCTTTTTTCCTGTTTGCGCAATCCATTGGTACCTCTCCTTGACTGCCCGCTTCCAACTGTTCTGGCCGATGGGGCCATGTGGTATTTATGGTTGTGAGCGTTCTTCGTAAGTTGTACTGTTTTTTTTTTCAATCTTTCACACGTACAGCTCTATCCCTCTAAAGGGGATTTTTTTAAAGTAATGCTGTTGGTATAGAAACCATTTAAATTCGTTGTGCGTTTGTTTACACCATCGTCACAAATTTTCGTCGTACAAATGATTTTGTGACCGTAAATTAAACTGAAGTTTTTGAAGTTTTTTTTTACTTCTCTTAAACATCTGTTTGCATTGAAGATAAGTTTTTGATTAAATATTTTTTAACTGTATCTACAGCACAAACTTTTTTTAGAAAGAATAAGCAATCAAATTCACGTCGACCATTTGCTAAGCATTTGTCGATTGATCTGCCGATGCGTTCTCTATCAGCGCAATATTTATCTTATCAGCAATAATGTGACAAAGACAGCGATTTCATCAAGTGTATGAGTCGTATTTTGAGGAGGAGGAAAAAAAACCATTAGGCTTGAGTCAGTTAGTCGAATCGTTTCGTGGAAGATATACTAAACCAACCAACAAAGCATAAACATTTTCTTAAAGTTCCCCTTTTTTAACTATATTCTGCTAGTATTTGAAAGAGATCATTTCCATCGATCCTCTGCTAAGGGAAGCGTTTGTACCACATCTTCACGACATGGAGATGCATCACGAGAAACAGTTAATTTACACATTAACATGGTACGAACTGCGTTCTATTCGGGTCAAACAGATCGAACGCACCTTCTTGAAGTCGAAGAAGATCTTACTGAGAAAAGCGTTGAGCTATTGGTTTTGGTAGAGGTTAACAGCCTTAGTTTTACTGCTGGCATATCCTATTCTAGGCAAGCAGTGCAGGAAGTTCCGTTCCTTCCAACTGCGTCGCACCATGCACGATGAGTGTTATGAATTATTTAAAATACGACCAAATGCGGCCCACAACGCTACCGACTGGCGCTAGATCAGCGGTAGCAAATGTATGTATGTTTATGAAAATTTATATAACCCTTAGACGAACTCGTGATGCATTCTAATTAACATGTACCTACTAAACAAAACCATCCAGTAGCACCACATCGGAGCAGATTCTGTGGCCCATGGTTAGGGAAGAAGAGCGTCAAGCAAAAGGTAACCGTCCGCTGAAGTCAGCTGCAAATGGAAGCTCTTAGTTCCCTGCCGGTAGACGTTGCATAGTTCTTGGCGAGCATCGTTACCTCTAGCAAACGACAGCATATAAAACGCTAGCAAACCCGTATCGCAACGCAGCTCGGTTTCGGGTTTAGCATACATTTGCACTTTTGTGCCGGCCCAGTCCTTTTGTAGGGAGCCTGCAATAGGGGGTACAGAATCGGAAGGAGGAAACCATCGTTCAGCACCGCCGCCAATTCATTCAACCGGAGTGCATCTATATACTCTGCGCTCCGGTGTACCCCAGGCAAAGGTGCGAATAAGAAGCGCTCTAGCGAAAATGTGGGTTAAACAGGCCGAGCATATTCAGTAGAACTCGGAGTAGTAGCAGCTGCTGCTGTTCGGAAATCCGAACTTCGCATATCGTGCTGCTACCCACCTTCGAAGCATGTACGCGCAGATCGATCGCACCCTGATGGTGGAAAATTTGGAATTCTAATTTGCGGCTTCCAACACCTTGATGTGGTGTGTATCGTGGCCCTCACACTGGTTTCCTTTGCAACGACATTACAAACACTTTCAATGACTGTGTATCTCCATTGCAGAATCGAGATATAATTGGTATGAAAAAAGGTGATATTGCTTCTTTTCACAAATTTTAAATTTAACATTAATTTTTATTTTACTTGAGGGAAACTCAACATGCTCGATTTGCTTACAATCTATCTTAAGCTTAAGATCTTGGGAAAATTTTGTAAATCTAAATTAATTTAATATTTTCTCGTACGTCGTCTCGTGTTCTTGATACTGTGTATTTTTCAGGAAAATACTCTCAATTTCATTTTAAGTCAAATTCAAAAAATTAACAAAAATTGCAGTTTTCTAGAGTGAGTGTATTTCTTTCCTTTTTAGCGCCATTAATACGAAAAAGTTATTATATTTAAGATTCCGAAAAAGATTGTTATATCATGAAAACGGGGGGAAAAAATATTACGGTACAAAATTACCCAACCCATGTATTTGATAAATATGGCGAAAATATTCGTCTTTCTGCTGCTACATAATGGAATAATAAATCCACTACACTACACTTACGGAATGACATTTTGTGCTGCTACTTACACTCATCAATCCGATAGAAGCATTTGGGATTAATGCCGCCGCTACCCACGTTTGGTTTTGCCACTGAAGGGCAACATAATTCCGCTATCGCTTCGCGCCATCGATGGATGTGCATCGCGTCGACATGGGACAACAGCTAATATAGCGCCTTGCCAATCGTGACCAAGTGACTGTACTCATCGCATGCATTGACGATTGCATAAAATTAACTAACATCTTTAGCGCGCGCGCGCACCGGTGGACAGATGACGAAAATCGTGCGTTAGGTCCGTATGCCACGTCGCCATGTCGTTTGTTCGCGGCACGCACCACGCACCGATATCGTCTTGCCCGGTGCACCGCATGAGTTTATGGTGTGTTGGGGAGTTTTGTCCGGCCTTGCACGCTTGATTTGAAGGTGGCGCCATGCACCGCTCTCTGCTCAAAGTGCCGTCACGATGCGCCTCTGCCGCCTGACGATGGTCGGATAGGAAACCGACCGTTTACGGAATCGGTGTGTCGTGTCTAAACGTAAACATCATCGTCTCCATTGCGCTTTCCTTCAAACTCACCATCCCCCCATTCCGTGTCCACTCTGACCCGAAAAGTTAAGGTGGAGCGCGGGACAAAAAGTGCAGCGATTAAATAATGGCTCACACTGTTGCATTTCTAGTGTACTTTTGGTTTTTGTTGCATTTATTTTTTTCGCGTTTCGTTTCGTTTTGTTTTGCATCGGCCTGCACTTTAGCCACCGATTACTGGGGTGTGTACTGTTGGGAGGGAGAGGTGGTGGCAGATGGTGATGAGAAATGTGCACTTGCACACGTTGTCAGGCAGACAGACACATTTTATGCGTTCGCGCATATGTCCGCACACAACTTACGCTATGATTGTGTGTGCTGCGCCATTGCATGCACATCGCTTATCGTAAACTGATGACCTCGGTGACGAGGCCCTGCTGTGCTGTGCAGGTTTGTAGCTTAGACTGACCGAAAAGAACTTTGATCTGTGCACGAGTCAGAGTGTACATTACCACCAAAGTGCTTAGATTTGTTTTTGTCTTCTCTTGGGGAAAAAATACCTTTTAAAACAGTTTTGTATACTTTCGGGTTTGGCTTACAACCGCGAGGGAAAAACACATTTGCATCTTCATCCTGTCACGTGTGACAAATAAAAGGGCCCACCTGCCATAACCATAAAAAGTAACCCACCCGGCTTTACGGTTGCATAACGATTGACATTTTCTTCGTCCCCCCAAAATGGATCCACCGATCACTTCTTTGCGGATTTTTATAGTGTACAGCTGATGAGTGTACTGTAACCACGCTTTGGAACCCGTACACTACGCAGCTCTTATAATGATTTTTATTATGATTGATTGGGTAATAACAAAAAAAAACAATATAAATATAAGCATGCTTGAACCTTGAGCCTTTAAGCGTCCTGTTCATTGAGGCATAAGCATATGCTTCTCCGCACATTGAGTTGAAGCTTTGTTGACATTGATAGCTGACTAAACCACCAAGGTTTAGCTCATTTTTTTGTTGTAATATGTCTTTCCTTTTAACTACAAATGCACACACTTTGTTCTTCCCCATGCTGTGTCTGGTGGTTGAAATAAAACGGGATGAAAAAACTGCAATATTGATGAGAGAACATGCTTAACGGCTTGTAGCGTTTGTTTTTTATTTGCACCATCAACGTAACGTTTGTCTGCATTGGTTGTGCAGTGAAAAATGAAAGACTTCAACGCTCGCGACGCGACGAACGTAACCGCGGTCAGATCCGTACATTCGGTGACCGCTGTACCAGACGCGCGGGCCTTATATAATCGTACCTGTGTGTTGCTTTGGCAAGGTCAAGAATCTACCACGAACGGTGACGCAAATAGCGTGTTGGATCGTCAACTTCGTGACACACACACACAGAACACACGTGCAGCTTTATTGTGCGTTCGTTTATAATAATAGGCGAAGGTATAATAATATACAATGCCATATTAATGCAATAATAATTAAGAAAAGAATATGTATTTATAGCAAAATAGTATTCAAATTCATGATTTTTTAAATAGATGTAAAAAATAAGAAAAAAAAATCATTTAAGCTTTAAGTATCGATGCAATTGGTTCTTCCATAGAAAACACTTGTTGTGAGAGGTTTTCCGATTAAAATCGTTCCCTAGCACGGCATACACTTTTCTCCCTTCCCTTCAACAATGATTAAGCCATGTACCGTTCTTGGCTTAGCCGCTGCTAGCAGATTTAAATCAGACAGATTGTTTGCCCTTCAAAGGTGTCACTAATCGTTCCACAGGTGGTAAACCAGCACACACACACACACACCTCACAGCTGCCCACAGCGGTCGTGTACTGATGACCGGCACAAGGTTGATCCGCCGGTGATGGGAAGAAGCGGTTCTGTGTGCTAAAAATAAAGTCAACTACTGCTCTCACGTTCTAGCGGTGCATCTAGCTTGCGAATACACGGCCATTGATTCACAAACGATGACGTGCACGTGATGTGGCGGAATCGGAAGAACCCAATCCGGGACCCGGCGAGAAACGATTAATCAACTGCAACTCCGTAGGAAACGGAGAACGATCGATCGCACGATTCATCGAAAGAGAAAGGAAGTTGATCGTTGAAACAACTCGTACGTAGTTCAGCCGTGCAGCAGAAGTAATACATGATCGCCTCCAATCAGCTGATAATGATGATGAGTTGTAGTATGACGCACGAAGCAGCATAAAGCATGTAGCAGTAACAAACAATGAAGAAAAAAAAACACTCAATAAACGCGTCCAAAATTTAAAGCACGATCCACGATTTACTTTCATATTCTTGGAACGATAGTAGTTCCTTTGATCAAGAGTATACTACACTGTCTATACAACGAAACAGTCATCATTTGTTTATTGCTAGGTGGGCATTCCCCAGAGTTGTCTTTCATTAGGTAATTTCCCACTGCAAGTGCAACGATCAGTATGCAACGATCATACGCTAACTTCCCACAGGTTCCAAGTATTTGTGCGTATTTGTTGTTTTTTTTTCTTCAACTTTTTTCCAAGAATTCATAGTCATTTGTATTCGGTACAATCGAGAGGTACCTGGAAGGTTAATTTTTTTTCTCTCTAGAGTTAATTCTTCAATATTTGAAACAATTTGAAACGATTATCTCTTTCACTGGATATGTTTTTTTCCGGGATCATTATCATTCAAACGATCGGTTAACGGTACTGAAAATGCTAAACTTTACCTGCACAGGTGTACAGTAAAACAATACGACACCTTGACCACAGGTTCGTCGCTTTACCTGCGTTGATGCAAATGAAGGACACGCGTAAGTGACACAACAACAAAACCTCCCCCTACTGTGTCAAAACCGCTCAGTTAAAGGCTTCTTTACGAAATTGCATTTTGAGCAGCCCTCCCCCCCACCGCACAGGAGCTTCAATTGCTTCCTTTCGGGCTTAAACATATTTTCCACTTGAAGGAAGCATTGAGCGGCCAGCTGCCAGCTGCTCATCAAGTCCAGAAGCAATCCGTGTGCTACTGGGCCACGGCATCACTTTCCAGTCGCAGTGTACAGCGGCTACGTAGAGAAAACCGTTCGCTTGTGTGTTGTCACGTTTCTCGTCAAGGTCTTTGCGGTACGGAACGGAATTGTTTCGTCTGTACGCGGGTCATAGAATAGTTTTTTTTTTCACTCTCCCACATCACCGGTGCAACTTTTTGAATAGCATAATCAACTGTACACCCACAGCGTACGTATGGCCACCGTACGACCTCCACGAGAGCGTTCCTTGCGCATTGCGGAACACGGCGGCACACACGTGTTGCATAACAATTCTTCATATTTTTTTATGACAATCGTCTCCACACGCCCTCGCCCTCGTCATCGTTGTGTGTTTTTTATGTGGTGACAAAGTGCAACATACTTGCGCACCCTGGCAGTACCCCCATTGCAACAGCGTTGCATTTTAATGTCTATTTATCCTTCCCGAAACTGCATCTGAAGACGATCGGTAGCCCCGCGCCTAATATTGATGGATGATTGTCGCCGAACGGTTGTGAAAGGTATGGTTCCATTATTGTTGTATCGCTGATGATCATACGCCGGCCTGTATTGCATTTGCCCTATTGCTCACCGAGTTGCACAGGTGCAGTGATTTATGCAGGCAGCGCTTTCCTGTGCGATAGGTAGCCTGTGGTAGAATGTGATTTTATCAACAGGAAAAAAAAAACATATTGTACATCGCGTACGTCGACCATTATTAGACACGCCAACCTCAAGGCTTTTTAGAACTGTAAAGGTATTTTCCGCGAGTTTTGACGAGTGCGTTTATTTAATTTCGCATATCGAAAGTACGGCTATCATTAATCGCAAATCTGACATCCGATGCAACCCCGTTGTCGCATGGCCTTAGGGTGAGGATGCACAATTGTTGTGCTGCGCATCATTGTCATCATTTGCGCTGCAACATGCAATTTTCTGCACGCATCATTTTCCTCCACTGCGATGCACCCGTACATGATACGTGTTTTGGCCGCGCGTGTTCCGCCAGGCTGTGTCCGTTAAGTGCGGGTTACGGTTTGCTGCGGTTCGCTTCGGGTTAAGCAACCGACTAGATCGATCGATGGGGACACATTCTATCAGCGAGGTTTGTTTGCGGCTTGCTGTACGGCATTAAAGAAAGCAGCGCATGGTCGACGGGAAATCACACAAACCGGAACCTACATTGGGCAATATGAGCTGATAAGCAACGGTCGGTCGGTCGGTCGGTCGGTTGGTTGTGGCGGTGTTGCAGGCGTGCCCCGGTTGTGATGAGCTGTTCAACACACACAGAACATCAGCGTGCCTGACGGGGAGTGGTTCGCTGGGGTATCTTGCTTATCGCTCTAAAAAAATATTATGGTTGGAATGTATAGGCCACGTAGTACCCTGGTGTCATTGGATATTTTCGCAAATTTGTACACTGATTCAAGGAATTCTTGCTTGCATAACGTTTGCACACCTGTAACTGACATCATTTCCAAATTTAAATTTCTTTGACATTGAGCAACGCGTGTACTCTGGACGTTCTAAATTACACGCAAAATGTGAATCACTGATGGCTCTGATAGTAGATGAAACAGTACCTACGCGACCGTTTGCAATTGTTTAACCAATTCGTACACTTTCCAACGTCTTATTGCAGACTCTTGGTCCCGATCAGCATCATGTTGGCACAACGACCGTCACCAGCACGTTGGAGGACAGTTGGTTCTGGGATCCCGAAAACAACATCTCCTCGACGTCGTCCTCCTCCAAGAAAGACGACAACGATTCCCCTTCGTCCGGTCCAACCGAGCTGACAACGATCCCGCTTGAAGCTCCGGCGAATGAAAGCGAAATCATCGATCGACTTCAACGCCAGCTGAACGAAAAATCCCAGCAGCTCAAGAAGCAACAGCTCGAGAACGCACTTCTGAACGAAAAGCTGGGCCAAGTGAGCAGCGAAAATCGTGAGCTTAATGAAAACATCGAAGAGCTAGACCGCCAGCATGAGGTGGTGCTGGAAAACTTGGTCGCGAGTAAGCGCGATCTGCAAGCGCAATGTGGTCGGCTCGAGGCGGAGCTAAAGACGAAAGCGGTCGAATCCCAAACATCCCTGCAGGAGCTTCAAACGCGCTTTGAACGGTTAGAGCAAGCTCACGCTCAAACTGACCAGGATAATGAAAAGCTGAAAGCCGACACGGAAAAGCTGAAGGCTGAGCTGGAACGAATTGTGTGCGAGAATGTAGAGGCAGTGGCTGCGCTCGAGACACAGCTCGAAGCGAAGCGTCGCGAACAGGCAACTTCGGACGAGCTGTGCCGAAGTTTAAGGGCGGAAAATGAAGAAATTCGCCTGCAGCTGAACACTGAAGAAGCTGAGTTTGTAGTAGCCGTGCCGACAGTAGAAGAAAAAGAAACACACACGATCTTGCAAGCTGAACTAGAGGAGCTTAAGCAAACGTTGGAGGAAGTTCGTACGGAGCGGGACAATTTGCAGAAGCTAACAGCTGAGCTTGATCGCTCCGAACACATCGGTCAGTTGGAACGAGAAATAGGAGAGCTGCAAAACGAACTGCGCAGCGTCATCATCGACAACTCGGTACAGCTTGAATCGAAGGAAAAGGAGTATGACGAAAAGTTAGCCGTACTGCGCCACGAAAATCAGGCACTGCAAGACAGGATGGCTAGCGAACCCGCTCCCAAGCCGGAACCGGATCCGCGTGTAGCGGAGATTATACGGCAATTTTTCGATCTGGATCTTTCCAATCCCGAGGATCTGGTCGAACGATTCCAGCAATCCCGCGATGTGGAGGCAAAATTATCAGCCATAGAAAAGAAACTGATCGACGCAGGGAAGGAAATTAATTTCCTCAAATCGGAAAACTCACGCATCCAGCACGACAAGGACACGCTGACCGCGGATTTAATGCAGTACGAGAAAGAGTGCGCCAGTTTAATGAAGAACAACGATCGCCTGCTGGAGGAGCTGGAAAATGTTAAGTGCAATAAGCTGGAGACGATCAACGAAAATGCCGAGGACAGTATCGTGGTGCTTGAGAAGCAGCTCGATGATTCACACCGTCTAAATCGTACGCTGGAGGAAGAGTACCGTGAAGCTCACCGAAAGCTGGAAGAAGTGCTGGAAGAGAAGGAAGAACTGCTGATGAAGGTAACATCGCTTGAGAGTTACGAAAGTGATAGTAAGGCTAAAGTTCGGGACTTGGATCAATCCCTCTCGGAGGTACGAAAAGAACGTGACCAGGTCGTCCAGCAATTGGAGCAATTACGGCAAGTCGGTGGACAGGAAGCAGATCAACTCCGTACCGAGCTAGAGAGTGTACAAGGACAGCTGACAACGATCAATGAAGATCATGCTAATCTGGTACGGAAACTACAGCAATTACAACAGACTTCATCCGACAACATTCGCAACTGGGAGTCAAAGTTTGAGGAGATGCGCGCGTTGCTCGAGTCAAAGGAATCAGATCTGCAGCAAGCACGCGAATCGTCCGCGGTTGTCGAGCAGCAGGAAGAGTTGACAGCGGAAAATGAACGTTACCGGGCCGAGCTTGAGAAGCAACGGGAAGCACTGGAAAGTCTTACCCAGCAAAAGGAAAACCTAGTGCAGCTGGTCACGACCAAACACAACGAAAGCGTCCAATACCATGCGGAGATTCAGCGATTAAACCAACTGCTGCAAGCGGAAACCGAACGAGCCGCACCATCCTGCCCCGACTGTCCGTTGTTGCGCGAGAAGTTGCAGGATTACGAACGNGCAAAAGGAAAACCTCGTGCAGCTGGTCACGACCAAACACAACGAAAGCGTCCAATACCATGCGGAGATTCAGCGATTAAACCAACTGCTGCAAGCGGAAACCGAACGAGCCGCACCATCCTGCCCCGACTGTCCGTTGTTGCGCGAGAAGTTGCAGGATTACGAACGGCTCACGGACCAGATACAGTTTCTGCGCGAAAAGTCTGACATCCTTACGGCGAATCTGATGACCGAGCAAAACAACCAGCGGATGGCGCTGCAGCAGAAGCAAGAGCTTGTCGAACAGCGCGATGGTTTGCAGCGCGATTTGGAACGGCTGCGTCAACATCTGCTTGAAATCGAAGAAGCGCACACGCAGGAAACGGTCGAGTTGCAGCGACGGTATGACGATACCCGTCAACAGTTAGCATCACTCGAGCGCGATGTAAAACAGTCCACCAATGCACTTACCTCCGCTAGCATTCGAGCGAACCAGCAGGCAGAAACACTGCAAGCACAGTACCAATTGTTGCTGCAGCAGCGCGACGAGCTAGGAGCACGATTGAGCGCTGCGGATGATCGTGATCAAAAAAATCAAGCCGCCCTGACAAACCTACAGTGCGCGCTGGAACAGTTCCAAATGAGTAAGTGCTGCCGATGTGTGGTTGTGTCCCTTGCACTTGGGTCTACCTCTAACCTTTTTTTGCTTTTAGATCGAGAGCGCGACATCGAACTGGCCACCGGCAGTATTCGCAACGAGCTGGAACAGTCGCGTGTACGTGAAGACGGCTTAAAAGACATGTTGAAGCAGATTCAGCAACAGTTGACCGATGCAAAGACAGGTCTACTGGCGGCGGCACGCATTTCCGATCAGCTGGAAATTTCACAAGTGACGGTCGCCTCGCTAAAAGCGGAATGTAAGTATACTTTAGGTTTGTGTTTGTTTTGCACAGTAGAGTAGAGCCGCCACATGGTGAGATTGTATTATCGCAACCCAGTGTCAATTAATTAACCTGCTAATCGTATAATCGGGTAATGGAATCGATGATAAAATGTTACACAGCACGATAACAACGAGACGATAACGCGCGGGTGCATGTAGTGTTTGTTTGTTTTACACTTTATTCGGGTAGCGACAACAAGATACGGTGCCATAGAATATCTTTCAGATTAATTTTCCAACTTAACCAGTCTTTTTGTGGCTTGTATTACGAAAACAAATGATTGTGGACTACTTCATATAACACTTTTATATTTTCTCACGCTGCCATTGAAATGCTTGCTAACTATAAACAGTACTCTGCGGTAGTATCATTACTAATCGTCCTGGTAGTGCAGAAAGGGCCCCCAAACCACCATTTAGACACATTATAAAACATTAAAAGGAAACTATTAACATAAAGCATTGGCAAGACTCTTTCTAAACCATTGCAACAGCTCGAATCAACCTTACTGTGTGAATGAGTGTTTGAAAAGGATTCTCCTACCATTACTCCGGGAAAAGTTTGCTGGGCTTTCTAGTTTGTACCATGAAGACGCAACTGCTTGTTACGCACATTCTACGATATAGTGCTATCTGATGTTATATTTAGTATTGTGTGAAACCAAAATTTCCCCATTCATAACAACAGTTGTGTTTCTTCATCGTACTGCAAAACGGATCATTCACATCGTGCCTTTATATACATTGCAAAACAAACGAGAAAAAAACGCCTCCTCTTCCGGGACACTGTTCTGATATGCGTGTGTGTTGCGTGTGTGTGCAACCACACCGGAAACCAATACCAATCACACATACATGCTCTGGCGCGCGCGCGCACACACACACATAAACACACACACACACACACACGGGGCTGTACAAGGTTCAAAAGACACAGCCACACACGCACGCGCAGAAAGGACACTCGTCGCACAAACCACATACGATCGTTCGACCGAAAGGTAAATATCAGCTGGTAATTCTAGGCTATCCTACCTTCGTGCATCCCGGGATTTCAGCTGATATCCACTTTTCCGTCGACAGTTTGGCAAGCAAAAGGAAAGCAGAAAAAACTGCTTAAAAGCGAGACACACACCACCACCACCACCACCACCATCGTCATCATCAAATGCGTGGAAAATATAAAATCAAAAAAGAATACGTCGGATTTGGATCCTTATTTCTGCCACAAACATCTCATCGACGTTATCGGATTCATATTTGTATCAGCACCGCCCAATTCGGAACGCTAACGCTTGCTCTCGCTGTACAGATGTAGTCAAATTCGCAACTAATCTTCATCTCGTAAGTGAGAAGGGACACACTACACAGACAGTGATGGATGATTCATGTAATAAGCGCATATAGTGGTTCCCATCATGTTTCTTCTTTCATTGCGTGTGGTAATTGTGATAGCGAGTAAGTATTTGCACTAAATGCACGCGCTTTTATTCCACTTATGGCACTTGCACCAACTCGTTGTGTTATGCATACGAAAGGGATTTAATAGTGTAAAAGTAGCTTTGTTTTTTGTCGTCGAATCAGTAAAAAAAAAAGGTCACAAGCGTGTAAGTATAACAGTGTCCTTCGTGACTCAGACTTCCGATACCAGTGCGTTACAATGCTAAACGCTAAATGCTCACCCTCCATGTTAGGCTCACTATTGTTTAACTTAATCCTACCCTCATTGTACGTTTGTTTGTTAGTAGATTAGCGCAATATTACCACGAAGCCGCTTATCGTACATCGTACGGTGTACTGTGGCATTGTGAAGCTTGGGCGCCCTCTCTTATGGCTTACCTCCATTATCTGATTCTTTCTGGGGTGATTTATCCTTATGTGTGTGCGTGGGTATTATGTTTTAAACTGTTTGCTATTTATAAAATCATTGCTTGGTGTTTGTTTTTAGCCACGCGCTTGTAGCTCTCCGTTTTGTGGCATGTAACAAAACGTGTCCCATTTATNTTATCTGATTCTTTCTGGGGTGATTTATCCTTATGTGTGTGCGTGGGTATTATGTTTTAAACTGTTTGCTATTTATAAAATCATTGCTTGGTGTTTGTTTTTAGCCACGCGCTTGTAGCTCTCCGTTTTGTGGCATGTAACAAAACGTGTCCCATTTATGTTCATGACTAAGCATGATTAACGTGCCTGAAAGTAATACAAGTACAAGATATTGCATTGAATATTTTACATACAGTTTCATGTTATACCGTTTTTTTATGGAATTGACCCAATACTAGAGAAGTCGAAAATGTCATACAACCACAGAAGTTTCGGATCCGAAAGCAATCCTTGGCGTGGATGGGCGGCAATCTCAAATTGTAATAGTGTGTCACTGTTTGGCAGTGGACCACACCGGTACGCTTAACCGTGGTCCACCGAAAACACACATTACAGATTGGGATTACCCCGTCCATGTCGCGCTCACCATACCTACCACCACCACCACCCCGTGCGCCCGCCTGCTGTTTATACTGTTTTGCTTGTTTATTGTTGCTGCCGTGTTGTTCGCTGTTACTGTTGTTTGCTGTGTGAACTTTACTGTGTTTTATTATGTTTTTTTTTCTTTTATTATTTTATAAATGATTTTCATTTTCTTTTAATTCTGGTTTTGTTTTATTATTTTATTAAACATGTTTTAGTATCAATACAACATGACGCAAAACTGTTTTTAGCCATTGTTGTTAGAGTTGTGTTACTTTGTTCTCTCTTATTATTACTTTTATCTTTGAATGTTTGTCGTTTTGTCGTTCATGTTTCATTCGCTATTACAACATTTGGATTGTGCTCCATTAGATCAAACAATAAAATCAAACTTTCACCCACACATTACACACAAAACACTTTTACTCACAACTACTCACATTCTCACTAAAAAGCTCGAAAGATCGTTTAAGCAAAGTGTTTACTGATCGGGTTTACATAAAGTGTTCAAACTGTACGTGTATTTTTTGTTTTTAGTTCGCCAGTAAAAGAGAAATGTTCCGCCGGGGTGAGTATTACATCAGGTACTGGTGTGATTTAAAAAACCCGGAACATTGATTTGTTTCCCAGTTGCTGGGGAACTATCATCCGGTCAACTATCAGTACTTGTGTTATACTCTCTCCGTCGGCATACCGAAACACAAAGTGGCTCGCTGGAAACGCATGTGCATGTTCAACGGACTCATTCGTACATCTGGTGCAAGTAGTGAAACGAAAGCAATGGCAAACAACGTGTTAAGATTTCTGTAAAAGCTCCATTCGCTGTACGAATCCGAATGTTATATTTAAAAATATATTGCTAATTACTATTGTTCTATTTCTTCCCAAACAAACAATATTTTCGTGAGCAAAACAATCTAATGCTGAATGTTACTATCTCGTACATTTTTTCCATTTCCATTTGCCACCCGGGTTACATTTGCTGCAGTGGCCAAGCGGGACGAAAGGTACGCGGCGCTCGAAAATCGGCTACAGCAAACGGAGGCAAGCCAAGCGGACAAGGTGGAAAAGACTCTGGTGAAAAATCTGATCATCGGGTACACGGTTGCGCCGAATGCAACCGACAAGCAGCAAATCATGAAACTGATCTCGTCCGTACTGACGATGGACCAGGCCGAATGTATCAAGGTGGGGCTACATCATAAGGGTGTCGTGGGAACGAGCGGTGGATGGCTGAACAGCATCCTTGGCGGAAGTGGTGGTGAAGCGGGAGGAGGTAGGTTTTATATTTTACGTTTACCTTTCTACTTCTCCTTTAAACTAACATTTATCGCTTCGATTTCGCTTTCTGTCCAATGTTTCATCCAGCCAACTACAACAAAGAATCACTTACCGAAGCGTTTGTAAAATTCCTCGAGAAGGAATCGGCTCCCCGAGCAACGGCAAGCTCTAGTCTACTGAACATAGTCACGTCTCCCGCAGCAGGAATGGCTGCCAACGCCTCCAACATCACCGGTGCAGATGATCAGCAACTTTCGGGTACGTCCAGCAGCACGGTGGCCAATAGCAGTGCTGGAAGCAATTTGCTTACTGCACCACCGGCAACCGTACAACCGATCCTAGTGCCGGAAGCGATGATGATGATGCAGCAGCCCGGTTTTGCACCACCACGAAGCTCCAGCTCCATACTCAAGGATATATTGAGCGATTCCTGATACACTTACGGCGATCCGTTGCTTTTTTAATCGCGGAAAACCGTGTGGCTCGGAATAGGTGGCTCGGTAGCAAAGGTGTATATATTCGTATTCGTAGCCCTGACGGTGTCTTGGAGCACGCTGAGCGTTAGAGCATTTTGTTATGGACATCCATTTGATATGGGCACCACACACATAAAAACACACAATATAGAGGAAACATAATAAATCTTATTCGAGACGATACAACCCTGTTGCATAGTATTGTTTTTTTTTGTTATAGTAATATGATCACAGGTGCAAGCGCAGTGCGTTAACGCTCTGCGTAAGAAATATGTGTAACTATCACAATTTAGGCCAATAACTATATGATTTAAGCGTCCTACTTGACTCGTGGCTCATCTTCATCTTGTGTGGTGGCCAACTACACACACGAGGAATACATTAAGCTGTATTTTACTTGTTGTTTCTGCACAACTGTCCCACAATTTCAACGAAGTCAACGATGTGGGGATGTTGGGGGATACCATCGGAGTCCCATAGTTGCACCGTATTGGTTATATCTACCATAAATGTGTAGATCAATGAAGATTGGGGCTTCGTAGTTTGTCGATTTAACAAAAAAAAGTCGGAAACAGTGCATAGGTATACAAAATGTGTTCGGTTCGTTCTTTCGAAATGACAGTTTGAATACTGCGGAATTAAATCAATCAAATTCAACGATTACCGTTGAAAATCAATGTATACATTTCTCACTGACCATATCCCTAACGTCGCTCATTTCAACATTTCCTTTAACAACTCAACTGCCCTCGCCATATCGATCTTCTCTTCACTATCCTTTGCCACCTCCCCCGCCAACGCGTACAACATTTTCTCCTTACCTTTGCGATACTTTTCAACTAGCTTTGGATGACGCTTAATTACATCCTCACAATATTGGCTAATTTGTGCTTCATCCGTTATCAGAAACCATCTGTTGGTGGAAACAATTTCCCGCGGGCACACGGCCAATCGTTCGTCGGCCGATGCCAATAGCTCCTGCAACACTCGACGGGCGTATTGTACGTTTAGTTGGTTTTCCTGCAACATATCCACGATGGTTCCGAGTTGATCGGACGTTACGTGACAATCCGTCGTATCTAGCTTATTGCGGTTCAAGATCGTAAGCAGTTCGTTGATGAGAAAATTAGCCACCAGCTTCGGTGAACGACCGTTGGACCCATCTAAGATGCAACGGAAATATTCGTGTAGCGTGATGTCATTCTAAAAGTATTGAGATTAAATAGAATAGATTCTTATTATTCAAAAGTAATCAAACGCACAAACACATACCACAAGTGTAATGGCAATCGCACTAGATAGCTGATGCATTTGAATAATTCTTTGACGAGTTTGCTCTGGCAGTTCGGGAATCGTATCCCCTAGCTTGGGGACGTCTATCACATCATGTTCTGACTCCTTTTCGGAACTTTTGTGTAGCCTCAAATGCAACGGTGGCAAGTTGGGTTCCGGCATAAACCGATAATCTTGTACTACTTCCTTGTCTCTCATGGCCACCGTTGTCTTCGCGGCAGAGTCCCAGGCGCGTGTTTCGTTGTGTATCTTTCCGCCATTATCCAGAACAGCGATTTGCCGTTGTATTTCGTAATCAACAGCTTGTGCGACGGCACGAACGGAACCAATATTTTTCACCTCCGTTCGCGTCCCGAGAGGTGTATTTTCATAATGCACTGATATATTTGCATCCACACGTAATGCACCGTCTAGGAGGAAAGAGGATAAAAAAATACGAAGTAATTATGTAATCCATAACAACATTATAATAGAATATAATTGTTTTAAACAAAACCATCTCAAATCAAAATATAAGGTAAACAATTTAGGAACAATGTTCCTATGCGAAGACTTCTTCTCTACAAGAACAAATATAAGCAAAAAAAGTTTTTCTCTTCCGTGACAGTGTTCGACATGCGCACACTGCCGTGACCAGGATTCGAACCTGGGTTACTACGGCCACAACGTAGGGTCCTAACCACTAGACGATCACGGCTATCGAGATATACTCTTTTCTGCCCACTTAACAACTATAATAACCAGCATGATTTATTAGTTCAAATACAATATAAATTAGCACATATGTGACAAACAAAGTTATATCATTTTTAAATATGAAATTGAATTTAACATATGCAAATTTAATGCTCAAACTCGAAAAATATTTTTACTTGCAAACAACACTTCTCATTGTTTCAATGTTTGCAATATTAGGCAAATACATTAGACAAATCTATAAATGAAAAGCATACAAATGAAAATTCGCGATAAATACGACCAAGATTAAATTACTCCCCACCTATGAGAGAATAAAAATTCATTTTTTATAAAAAAAAGTATCGTGCGTCGGCCGGGAATCGAACCCGGATCAACTGCTTGGAAGGCAACTATGCTGACCATTACACCACCGACGCACTCTCTTGCCTGCACGCTCAGGCCTATACCGATTCTCCATTCACTCACCACCGCTAACTTACCTTCCATTTTGCACGTGCAGCTTTGCAACCTTGTCAAGATCAGCATCAGCTCCTTCACCAGTGCAGCGGCTTCCTCGCCGGTTTCTAAATCTGGTTCAAACACCAACTCTATCAGCGGTATTCCGGCGCGGTTTAAATCTACCAAACTTTTCCGCTCGATAGGATCGTGCAAAGATTTACCACTGTCTTGCTCCAGCTGCAACTGGTGCAGCCTTGCCGTCTTATAGTACGGAGTCTTCGTGACACCTGGAACAAATACCGGAAACGATAAGGCGCCACCTTGCGCCAATGGTGCTCGTTGTTGGGTGATCTGGTATCCGTTCGGAAGATCAGCGTAAAAGTAGTGCTTACGGTCGAACATTGATACCGCGTTTACATTGCATCCTAGTGCGAGTGCCGTCCTTACACCAAGTTCTACGGCATTTTTGTTCAGCACAGGCAGTGTTCCGGGAATGGAGGCATCGAACAAGGCTACGCACGAGTTTGGGGCTGCTCCGAATGTAGCACGGGCCCCGGAAAATAGTTTGGATTTTGTGTTCAGTTGTGCGTGTACCTCCAGCCCGATGACGCTTTTCCATTTTGTCCTGAAAAAAGTTAATAAATTGCGATGAATAGTAAACTCTACCTCAGGAGAAATGGAGTTCGTCCAATTTTACCTTGTATTCTTCGCCGGATGCTTCGAGGACGAGAAATATCTGCACAGCAGCCGGTTGGATAACGACATGGTTTCCAAGTAAATGTCAGCTATTGTTTACAACACACACACACACCCACACATACGAGTTTGACAGCGGTTTTGTTGTTGTCTGATAGAAAGTTTGGTAGTACGGTTTCTTGTTGATTTGAGGGCCGAGCATAGTTTGAGAACCTTCTATCATTTATGTAAATAAATTTATCGGTGTTCATGCATATAAAAGTGATAAAACATATTGTGCAATAGTTAACCTTGTAATGATCGAAGAAATCATCTGAAGATAGCATGCGGCCATAGAGTTACATGAACGAAACTGAAAGTTGAAGGTCCCAAAACCAGAATCATTTCCCAGAATGGGTAAGTGCAAATTTTATACAATTCGAATAGTTTCATACCTTCGAGTACTAACATTTCTTGATTCCCTGATGATTTTATCAAATTTATCATGCTAACATGCGCAACAAAGTGTTTATAATTGTAAACCAGCGTGATACGTTTCTAAAATGATAATTTGTTATACAAATCACGAAATGGAATATATATAGAATGCGATTTACTTTACTACGCTTTGTAGTTGTATATAGCATAACAGCAAACATAATAAATACTTGTGTAGTGAAATAATCACGAAAACACATCCCACAAAGCAGCCGGCGTTCTCAGTCGGTTTGTTTTGAAATCTGTTGCCAACGGTTACTCATATGCAAAGCAGTTCCCTGGAAATTGACAAAAGAAAACAAAAATCCTTCGATTTTAAATATTTCTTTCGCTAACTTGTACAACACAAATAGAGAGAAGCGTGAACCACCTAAACGCATACTATTGTTTCATGCATTTTTTTTCTGTTGAAATCTTCAAACTGAGACCACTGTCATTTAATTGCGCAATGCGAAATGTTCTTTGGGAAAAACAAAAGTTGGCTGCATGTGTAGGCTGCGTACGTGCTTTTGTAGAGAAAGAAAAGAATAGCAAAGGAGGAAAAAATGGTTGTCAGTGTATAATGTAAACAAACCGTTGCCCCGCTGTTGTTCTGCTGTAAGATATCCAGTTACTCCAGCAAAAATTGTATATTTTTCGGTTCTCTGTGCCCGTGAGAAACATTTTACCTGCATAACCACACGCTAAATCCTCCCAGTGAATGGATTTAACAGTCTACAATGATGTGTAAGTACGGAAGTGCCGGAAAATAGCTGGAGCGAAACAATTTTTTGAAAAAAAAATTATTTCCTAATTGCCATTTTTGTTCACACGCACAGACCCAGTGATACGCCTGGCACATATTGTCGCTTTTGCTTTCGTGAAACCAGCCTGGTACCGATCTTTCATCCAACCACTAGTGAACCGTTGAATCTGGAGTTGATAACGGTAATCGTGGACTGTATTGGCGTATTACTGAAGCCCGAGATGGATTTTCCATCCGCAGCCTGTCAGAACTGTCTGCAGCTGATGCAGGAGTTTCATAACTTTCGAAGACGCGCCCGAGAATATGATAAAATCATACGTTCCAAGATTCTACCACGCATCGAACCGGAAGTAATTATCGTGAAGCAGGAAGCGTCCGAGCTAGATAACGTGTACGACCATGAGCAGGGAGCGGATAAAGAAAGCAGTAGTAGCAGTACCCTGACCGCCGATGAATCTCGTGACGCCTCGATCGATGTCCTTGATCAGTTGCAGCAACTACACCAGCAGCATCAACTACATCAGCAGCAGCTGTTTCTACATCAACAGCAACAGCTGCAGCAGCTGCACCAGCAATCGCAGGATCAAGACCAAAGTGAGGAACAGGAACCAAAGTTTAGCATGAGTGCCATTTTCAATGCGCAAGCAAACGCCTTGGCTGCCGTGGCAGCTGCCGCCGCCGTTACTCCGATACGCGCTCAAACGCGTAGCCAATCGAAACGGCAATCGGCATCCGGTGGTTCCATGGCACCGGCACTGGAAGATAACCGGTGCATGGTGTGTGGTGAAAAGTTTCAGTCCCGGGACGTCTGGGTGGCACATCTAGCGGTGCACACGGTCGAACGTCCCTTTCAGTGCCACATTTGTCTGGCACAGTTTAAAACCAAATACGTACAACAAAACCATATCCGGACGGTACACGAAAATGTGCGCAGCTACCGATGTCCGATCTGTACCGAGCCTAGTCGAATGTTCAAGAGCAAGCGCACGCTCGAGGATCACATGCGGTATCATACGGGGGAACGGCCGTTCGTGTGCTGCATTTGTAAGATAACCTTCTCATCCGGCAGTGTACACCGCAACCACATGTACCGAGTACATCGAGAAATGCGCAAGAAGGATCGTCGATGTAATTACTGTGGCAAGGTGTTCGATCGCATTCTCGACCTGAAACGGCATCAGACGAGCTACTGCGAGAAGATAGTAGGTCGGGAAATAGCCGGTCGGTTATAGGCCGCTAGTGCCAACGTAAACACGAAGGATGGACCTTCGAAAGATGATTATTATAGGGCTAGGAAGAAGAAGTGGAGAAGTATCTATGTGCTTACATTGTGCGATCTATTATGTTGAGTGTAAATGTATTAATCTAAATTTGTACCTTTTTTTTAGCTAAAATCGATAAAACAAAAACAACAACATTGGCCACATTATGCGTACGAACGCTAGCTGTTGTAAATAGCCAAATATGAACGATGTGAAACATGTCAACCGAACATTCAATTCTTGATGTCCTTCCACGCGCCAGTGGATTTGGCCGACACGAACGAGCATGTGATATATCACCATCTTTTTTTAACGTCACTTCATTTCATTCAAGATTACGGTACTATAGTACCACCTTTACACGCTGACGTACGGGTTTCACGATCATTGACCCGGTCTGTTCGTTGTTTGGACCGTTGATGATTACTTGATGGAATGATGGACAGCTGGGCCTGTGCGTCGTGACAGCAGCTATGGCTCCGAAAGATGTTTTTTCCACGATATCACACTTTCCAGTAAACAAACAAAGAACAAATGATGGGAAAAGCACGTATACTGCTGTGTTCTTATCGCTTGGTTTATGGGTCCATATTCGTATTTTTCCATTCTATATGTACATTTACATTTGCCTTATGAGTGCATACTAACAAAAATGTCTTATTATACAAGTACACCAAACATTCTAAATCTACCAAGGGCCGATAGCGGCCTACACTGAAGCCCACGCATCACCCCAATGTCAGGTGTGAAGCGAGGGTGATCGAATCGTTGTACGGGGGAATCAGAAAATAACACTCAACAAAATCAATTCAACATGATTCGCTTGAAAGAAAACAATCTTTTCTAACCTATGAACTGTCGGTACCGCCTTCCAGTTTGCGATAAGAGCACCGCCAACGGTTGGGGTTTTTTTTCTTGAAGCTCTACTTTTTGCTATTGCCGTCTCTCGTTTCATACTTGGAGGTGGATTAAAATTCCGCCTGTCCATTTCATGTTGCCCAGCAACAGAAACAGGACCAAAGTGTGTAGTTGCACATTTGTTAACCACACGCCCCAACAACCACGATTCAAAGTTCGTATGTACACCACTGTGCTGGATCAGTTGTGCTTGTGCGATCCAACGAATCGCTTCCAAAGCTCGTCCTACGAGCATTAAGTATACAAACATATTATTAAACGGTTCCCAAAATTGTATCCTTACTATTAAAGTAACATCTACTAATGCCAGCTTCCATTTTGCACACGGTTGGAATTGTAGTTTGCTACGAACTTATTTGTTAGCCTTTTGTCTCTCAAAACTCTATCACTGTTTCACGCTCATCATTGATTCGCTAAACCGAATGTTACACGCGCAGCGCACGTACACGCGGTTCCGCGTGTCACCATGTTCCCGTACATCATCTGTACTGTGGATCAAAGTCTATTGATTCTCTCTCCATGCTTTTGTATGTTTGTAATCACTTTTGCTGGTGCTGCCATCTTGGTTCCGGTTCGATTGGTTTTTGCACTCTCCTCCACCGTACTGGCGATTAACCGCCGGGCGAAGGATGTTTTGAGTTTTGTTCGACCTGTTGCTCCCACTATCACCGTCCTTCCATGTCCTGCTCTCACGTTCAAAAAGACATCGCCAAGGAGTAGCAATGGAAGTGCACGTGTTAACCATCGTGATCTGCTATGTACTGCTAATGCCCGTACCACTACAGACACATATGTTCAAGTAATCGAGGAAAGGTAAAAGTGTCCGCATGGTTGATGATGATCTCCAGGCTCCGAACCAGGCTGTGCTGCTGCCAACAACCGTCTGCACCAGACATAAAGCGCCATATCTCATTGTACCGGCGCAGCCATGGCAGGAACGGACGTTCGTGATGCTTGCCGTTTGTGCAGAAACCTTTTAACCGAATTGAAAGGAAGCTGGAAGTGATAGTACGCACAGTAAGGCAACGGATCCCAGTACACGAATAGGGCTTCTCGCTGATCGATCACTGTACCGATCAGGTGTTGAACCGCGTCAACGCTCGGCTTTCGCAGTGCATTGAGCACCGTCTCGTGGATCCAGTAGCGACCACCCTCCTGCACGAGTGGACCAGAGTTTTGGCGGCTAAAGTGCGGACAGGGTTTGCAGAGGACACGCGAATGTACGCCGGTGTAGCAGATGTACGGGAGCGAAACGCCAACACGTATACCGAGGGGTAATATCTGTCCGCTGCACTGGCATTTAACCAACCGGAAGCTAATGTGACCATTGATCGGACGCTGAAGCCGTATGCGACGGAAAAATTCCTGCAACCACCGGTCGATGGCTGCGTTCTCCTCCGGCACCAGACTACGCGTATCCGCCTGGATAGCACACGTTACGTTCGCAATCACGGCCGAATCCTTCACCGTGGTACAGGTGACGTAATGCGACCCGATCACATCCCGTATAACAACCCACTTCTGTGCCTCACTCACTTCGTAGCTAAGCCGCAAATCTCGACGATTAACCGGCAGCACGTACTTGCTGCGTTCGAGCAATCCTAGCGCACCGGACGCGACCATCACGTTCCGAAAGCCGGCCAGCCAACCACCATCGTACAGTCGGTGCAGTTCCTCCTTCGACGAGACAATCTGATGCGGTGGCAGCAGTATTTCGTTCGCCTCACATTTACGCATCACCTGCAGGATGTCATCAAGGACGGAAGTTTCCTGTGCGCCTGGAATGAAGCTGGAACATCCGCGCAGTTCCAGATGTGGCTTTGCCAGTGCATCATAGTGTGCCGGGCTGGTAGCGCATACCGGTATGTAGTGAGTCGGTTGTTCCTTTTCCACGATCTCACACAGTGCCGCTATGTATTCGCCGGCAGTTTCCGGCGTTGGACGTTGGATGGCATAGAACTTGCTGACGGCTGTGGAGAAACGTGCGAGTGCGAACAGACCCTCGAACTCGAACACGACCACGCGCGCACCGGACTTGTAGAAGTTGCGTGCCAGATGCAGTGTTTGAATCGTACTGCCACAGCTGATGAGGATTGTGCGCTTCCGACGATTGCGCTCATGAGCCGGAGTATGCAGTGCGACTAGCGCCCATTTTAATCCTGCCAAAGGTAGCGCAATCAGCTTCCAGAACATCCACAGGCACGCTGAAAGCCAAAAGGCTGGGGCTGCCATCAAAAATGGCTTCCAGGCAAGCTGCATGCAGCACCCAAGAAGCCGCTGGGCGACGGCAATTAGTAGCAGCGGCCACCAGAGTACCAAACGTAGCAGGATGCGTCCATTTGACACACGTTGCGTTTCGGGTTCGGTCGAAGAGCTCGGACTCGACACAGGCTGAACAGGTGGTTGCACCGTATCAAGTTCGCGATCCTCCGGTATAAGCGTGAAGGTGCTCGAATAGTTTCGACGCAGCGTCGTCGGGGGAGATGAAGATAATGGTGAACTCGGCATCGGGGGTGAATTATGTCGCGACGCGTACGGTGTCCATCGCGGACTCGATGGAGCCGTGCGGGAAAACATCTTCGCCAAGTTGTCGGCCGTGTTGTTGTTCGAAAGATAGACAAAGTTACCGGTACTTTCGCTACGATTCCAAGGGCCAAAGATTTTGTCCTTGCTAGCGGAAGGCATGGTTGTTTGTTGCACTCAATATTGCACTTTATGTTCTGCAGAAACACTTTGATTTGCACCAAAGCACCGAGAATCGTCCCGAACTGAGAATATCTATAACCGTAGTTTTAGCTGTTCACACAGACATCACATTACACCCACATGGCGAATTGATCAAATCCTTACAATATGATTTTATGTTCCGGCACGAGGGAGCTCCAGAATTGGATCCTAGAAGCGTTCTTTACGCACGCGCACACTCGGGTAAGTACTACGCGCAACGTACAACCGTATACTGACTGGGCAGCCGGGAGCGTGATGCCTATTTAAAAACTGATTCGTTGCCCCTGACAAGACCCGTCCGATAATATGCCGGGTGGGCTTCGCCCCTGCCCTCCCCACCCGATCACTGTGCTGCGCGGTAATCGCATACAGACGGAGGGAGACAGAGAACGCATTAACGAAAGCAGAACCCAGAGGCACTGTTATCAGCCGTTCCGTCTATTGAGGATCGATGTCCATTAGCGCAAGTTGACAGCAGAATGTGCATTGTGGGATCGAGCAGGTACGGACGGGATGTGAGGCCAGAGTAATTGGTTTGTATGTGCCCCTGTTCGTGCACGATCACTACTACCACTACGACTTTCGGGAGACAGCAGCTATCAACACCTCCGCGTTTAACAAGATCTTGGCTGTATACCGGACAAGGCAGAGAAGTTTTCGGATCGCATCCGAACCCATGACATAATAATCACTTCTAGATCACGTTCTGTGATCATGTACATGTAGTCGCAGCGAATTTGTTACAGCCCCCGGCGACCTTTGAAGCTTTGGTTACCTCGCCATTGCTTGTACTACCACCTCTCTACAACAAAAGATTTGCTTCCCAAACCAAATCAATCGCTCAAATGGCTAAATGTTGTTCTATCGTCACTTTTCACGTTCCCAAACACCACCTCCAGTGTCCTTGGCAGTGACCGTAAAATCTAACCGTAACGGAGAATGCAGTCCCTCACGTACGCGCACACCAAGATTTCGCTTAAAGCGTAATGAATAAATTAATCAGAACCTGACGGCGCTTTCATTTTTGGGTGATATGATTTTTGATGCTGAAAATAAAACATTAAGCTGGAAGGAAAACACCAAAGTTGTAAACATGTCAATGATTGAAACGTACAAGTATAAGCTGCACTACCCTGTATCAACGGCTGTGTCGATTCTTTAACATTACAAAGTTGTAAAAACTAATAACTTTTGGGAGTCTTTTTTGCACGTTCACGCTTCTTTCTTTCTCTCTCAATTGAAGTTTTGTTGGTTTGAAGATCTAATAGATCAGGCTTGTTCTTTAATGTCTCTTTTGGATGCATTTGTTCAATCCATTTTATGATTGTCTAAAAAAAAGGACAATGTGTTGTGTAGCATACCGAAAGCTTTACACAACGATTTCTCAATCAAAACAAACTTCTACTCGATCGAATATTCTTTTGCTTTTCATTGGCAAACGCAAGCCTAATTTATGTGTGAAATATCGCCATACACCACGCAACATTATGATGATCCTGAGTTTGGTTTCATCAAAACACGTTATTGCTATCACGCGTTTCCCACATTTGTGCTGCGCCAGGATAAGATTGCCTGAACTGGAGGGCTCGGCCTTGACAGCTTATCATGTGTGGCTACCATACACACCTACCTTTCCTTGCCATCCACTCAGCAAAGAATGACGTCTTGCTCCAATGCTCCCGTATCGTAAAACGATCGCTGGAGAACATTCCACACAGTACAGTAGCGGTGGTAGCGGCTGGATTTGAGACGGAATTTGGCTTGGTGTGTGGTGTGTGGTGTGTGGCAACATACCATCATGAGCGAAACCAACATGGCTACATGGCTACCGTTAGACAAACCAGGCGTCCCCATCGTCAGGCTATCATGGCTACCGTTAGACTAACCAGGCGTCTCCATCGTCGATACAGAACAGGAAGTAGTGTTCCACTACGAACCGTTGCCGATTATGTGTGCGCCTTCATGACACATTTATGTGCTTTTTATGCTTTTATTGCGTGCAGCGTGAGTAAAACCGAACATTCTGTGCCGCTTCCCATCGCATATCGTACCTTTCTCCCTCTCCTTTGGGTACCCAATCAACATATCCTTCTTTTTCTTCAGTTGGAGGCCGATTTTGCCTAACAATGCAAACGATGTGCAATAGGTATAGCAATAAATAATTTCAATAATTGTTTCCCCTGAAGATCGTTTCCTTCTTTTCCTTGCATTAAGGGATGATATACACTCGAAAGTTCGAAAAAAGTCACAAGCTGGTTGTATGTTGAATATCTACCTACTTTGGAGTCATATATATGTTTTGCTCATATAAAGGACTAAATGACGTATGTTGCGCCATGCAAGGGCGCGTTAAAAGTCACTTTCTGTGAGATTAAACCGCGCACTGTGGTAGAAGATTTTAACACAGCGTCAGAATAAAAAAATACAACTGATAAAAAATAACCAGTTCTTTATCTCCACTAGTTTATTAGTACGTATTGTATGTTCCAGCACGTTCGAACAATTTTGATGTAATCTGTAAACTTTAATACTACGGTAGACAACCCGGAGGGGGCAGAGTATGTTGACTGACCGATTGAGTTCAACTAACGACAAAACCAAGTCGTTGAACTCTCAAAACTTAAAATGAACATGCCTTTATTTATGCTTGCCATTCGAATGGCTTTTTTGCTGTTGTGAGGAATATGTTGTTTACTTTGTGCCTGGAACAACCATCTTACTTCTTCCCGGGTCAGCTTATATTTGGCTTATCAGCACGTACGTACGTACGTTAGAACAAAACACTAACCGTCGCAGGTGCCGGCCCCCCGCCAGGGCCGGATGTTTTGTCCGATCACTGCTAGAAAGTACTTGCCGAGTGTCGAAAGCTGTATGACACAGATCATCAGCACCGTTCTGGACCAATCTCGCACGGAATGCGCAACCAATGTGCGGCAGCAATTCGCCACAGACGGATAGTTGATAAGACTTTGCACAAAAATCTTGACCGGAATGCGTGTGCGAAATATGACACCACGGCACCCGGTTGTGGTGTCTGGTGAAGTTTTGCATGACGAATTGCGTACGGAATACAGCCGGCGTCAGCCAACGGATTCAAAGCCTTCGCCATCGAGCGCAGGGATGCCGTAGCGAATGTTGTTATCTGCTGATTCATCATCGTCACCTTGGCAGCTTCAAGCAAATACGAGGTGTTACCGCTGACCTAGTTCACCGGATCATTCCGATACATCATCAGTCAGCGCTGAACCTTCGGGAGTGAAACCTGCCGATACACACTCAGGTTCGTTTTTATCATTATCAAGTTTTTGTTTGGTTAATGAATGTACAACCATTCTCACATTAATTTCGGTTAAGTTTAAAATTCAATGCTCTGCGCTAGTTGTATTTGCGTGAGTGTAGTTGTACGCAAACCGATCGTTATTCGCTCACGTGAATCCTGCGCCTCCACTCAAGGGTGTAGAGTGACGGTTTAAAAGTTTCTAAATTACTTTTGAAGCACGTTGCCTGCAAACTTTTTAACCTACGAGTTGGTAACCCATGCTCACTGCACGCGGCCAACAAGGATCACGTGAAAATCGAAGTTTTCTTTTAAAAAAAAAGTGCGAACAAGGAATACATAAAACAACCAGTACAACCTGTGTACGAAATGGAATTTCTCTCACACACGGTGGCCAACAGCGACCACCATCATCATGCTCATGCTGTTGCTAGCAGTGGACGAACCAGTGCTGCCAGCAGTAACCACAACTGCGAAATCACACCACCGGAGCGAAAGGAATTCTGCCAAGCAACAACGCACCGGTTGTCAACAGTTTCCCCCACGGCATCGGGCATTGGAACGCGTTGCCTGGAACTGTTCGAGCAGGCCGTGGCACTGGAACGGCGCATGTCAGGAAGTGATGGTGGCGACGTAAAGGTGTCGCTGGTTGAAATCGGCGATCTATGCTTCGCTACCAAGGTAAACGATAAACAAATTATCTTCTGCACCAAGCGACGCCCAGCGAGGGTACCCGTAGCGAGTGGCAGCAGTATCGGTGGTGGCGCTCAGGACGTTAGAAAAGGATCCGAATCGGCCGCGGGTGGTTCAGTTCCTCGTCAGTTGTCAGCCGGAGCGGACCGGCAGCCTCGAGCAGAAGTAGTGTGCAGCGTTGTGGCAGCGGTTGGTGTGGACAGTAGTGGTGAGCTGGTGGATAGTTTGTACCTAGCACGTGACGGACAACGGTGGTTACGGGTGCCAGAATCGGATCCAGTAGATTTTGCTGCTAGTGTCGACGGTAGTGCAACGGCCGCCCAGTGGAGTAGCACCGGTTCGGCCGGTACTCTCGGTCACGCTGATCCGGAGACCGCGGTTAAACTCA
>CM028104.1:12422862-12448264 GCA_016170015.1 Anopheles longipalpis | reverse complement strand
GTTCCGGGTCGGACCAGTTTGAACAGTTTTGTGTCAAGTGCCGTGTGTATCTCTTGGAGCATTTCGCAAAGTTTCGCAACAACGTCGGCGTGATGTCGCGCGTAAGTTTACTGCTAAACGATATTTAGATGTAAAAAATGGTGACTTGTGTATGGAAGAAGCGGACTTTTAGGTGCCGAAATAATACTTCCGACATTACAAACATTGTACCATTTGGATGCTACAAGAACAAATGGGAAAAACGATTTCTACAATTCGTTACATACCGAACACATTTGGTATTGAAATCAGAAACACTTCTGCCCCGCTAATGTGGTCATGTGCACGAATGAACATAGTTTTTTTTTCCACAAACGACCAGCAAACATGATACAGACCAGGGCCTCGTACAAGAAACATTCACTGCACCATGTTTATCGAAACACTCACGACGAACCACGGCGCAGTCGGTGAACCAACACTATCTGTGCCCGCTGGCTGTATCGATTATCAACGTGAAAACTCGAAGTCTTCACTTCCTTGCGGAACCAAACCGCACACGGTCCGCTAAACGGTGGCTAAACAGGTCACAGACATAAATCCTGCCTTTCTTTCTTTTTGGAAGTTTTGCAAATAGTTCGTTAGTTTTTGGGGAGGGTTTGTAGGAACGAGCTTCAGTGTCTTTTTTTTCTTCTTAGGGCACTTTCTTTACTTCCGAAAGAGTACATTTGTCAACCGTTCCTGCGGGAGAGACAGGCCTATCGTTACCCCTAAAACAGTTCGATGTTCAATGATGAATAACTTACAGTGACTAACCCTAACACGAAAGTACAATTTCGGCTATAGGCCTACCCTCTTACCAACAACTACGAATGGGTATGAGGTATGTTTGTGGCTTTATGATAAATTATATTCATTTATCGTGTGCGCTGCTCGGTGGTGTTGTGGTATCGGTACAGGTCTTCACACGAATCCTGGTGAAATGAAGAAATGGAATGTTAAAAGTGAGCAAAAGGCTCCCGAAGATCATCGATGGCGTTGTGTTGCTAAAAAAGAATTAAAAAATAGGTATTTTGCTTGATTTGCTTGATCGACAAGCTTGATCAGACCAAAAAATAAGAACCAACCTAGATGAGGATACTGCGGAGAAACTATCCTCAGAAATGAACACTTCGAGGACCATCTTCAATAAGTCAATCCAGATCTTGGCATCTGCTGATGACTTAGATAGCATTGATTTCCGGCTCGCATATGTAACGGATGCTTTGCAGAGGATCGAGCGGGCAACGCAATAACTTGAGATGAAGAGGCAAAAACCAAATTGATAAGTTACTACACTTTTTAAGTTGTCCAAAACTTCACCTATCTTGGGTCAAATGTCCGCACCGAAAACAACATGCCGTCGGCCAAACGGGTTTTCTACAGTCTGAGGAAACTTCTCCATTCAAAAGACCTCTCGCACGATCGAAGCTGGAATAAGAATCTATATAGTTTCAGTATCCACATACTACTCTGAGACAAGACTCCTCCTCTGTCCAAAACTGATGAAACTCTCTTAGCTGCGTTCGAGGATTTTGGCTCCCTTATGCGTGGAAGGATAATGGAGGAGTCGATATGACCACAATAAGTTGTATGACAAACTCACTATCCTACAGTGAATTAAAGCTTGTCATGCTGGGTTCGCATGACACCGGGTGACCCAGTCCGTAAAGTACTTTTAGATCGTCCATATAGACAGAGCAGCATGTGCACCGTCAAAAACGCCGGGAAAATGGTTTGACAGACGACGGTGCCTGATCGTAAGCAGTTTAGAAGACTCTTGCAGCAGGCCAAGCTCGCAAAATGGTTGTAGCGCCTGATAAGTAAGCAATAAGTCACGAAGTGTAGCACATTACTGCCTAGTGTCACGAACGAGAACAAGTTACTACGATCAGTACTTGATCAATTAATAACCCCAAACATTGATAAATATGGCCCGAGTATCAGCATCAACTCTATCCAAGACCCTCCGGAGTGGTTAGCAATGCCTAGCAAAACCTTCTAGTGCCAAAAAAACGAAGAATGTTGTGTTGTGTGGAAACACAAATTTCAGTAGGAATCGTTTCAATATGAGACTTCTAAAAATAAAGAATCACTGAATATTAGAAAAGCATTGTAGCACATGTCGCTGAAGACAATCTACGCAACACCGGATCGAAGTCTCCAAACGTACTCTAAACGCTAAAAGCGTTCATTCCCATCCTCTTTACGATGATTCCACCGATTAAATAACACCGTCAGTCACACGTGATCACCACGAGGTTGACGATGTGCCGCAGAGGGAGAAGATCTTTGCACATCTTTTACACGCCATGTTTGCCGCTTCACTTCAGGATGGGGCCGAAGTGCGAACGATAAGAGTCCGCGCTATGTGTGGTTTCCGGTATTCCGAGGCCGTGCCCACGGCCCACGGTAGAACCAGCCAACTCCGGCCTCAACCGGTTGCTATGCGCCAGTTTCAATCCCTACCCGGTGTGCAACTCTGCGTACTTTGGTGCTGCGTACAACAGTTGACCGGCCTTCGCAATCAATTCTTCTGCAGGACCGAAAGGCCGGCCGGTAGTTGTGCTAGGCGCGTTTTGTACACTTTGAACTCGCACTGAAGCACTACTGCAGTGGAAGACCGAGTTGATATTGGCTCAGGGGACAGATAAGCGCCACAACAGACAGCAGCAGCAGCAGCAGCATCATCATTTGTCGATGGTTTAGGATGACGGGTTGCATCATCGTCTACGTTTCGTTGGCTTTGCTGTGCTTTGCTTCGCAGTTGGTGTGGTATGCCGGTCAAAGTACACACGGACTACGTCTATGTTTATTCTAAAAGTTACAATGACTTTAGCTGTAAATGAACGAATACGATTAGCTGCAAGGCGCGTATATTATTGAGCATAATGCCTCAAGACAATTTTCATATTTTAATTTCGTTACCTATTTTCAGTTTTCCTTTCATGGAAATTCTGTTTATTACTGCAAAATAAATCACTCTTGATCTGCTAAGTAACGATTAGCAATAGATAGTAGAAGTTGCAGCAGATTTACTGAAAATTTCATCATATGTCCAAACGAGTTCTAAACCGCCTCAAAAATTATTAACCGCAAATACACCCAAATTGTTATCACAACGAATGCTGCTGCTTAAATTTACAGCCATTGAATAAACTTCAAAAAAGGTTTTTTTTCTAATACAAGCGTTACAAAAAGTTCAAAAAGCAAAATGTATTATCGCCCACTACTATCGCCCGCCGGCAACAGGCCAACGATCTATCGATGGAATCTGTAGAATAGTATCGCCATGCAATACTATCTGTCGGTTGCAGAATAAAACGTTAAACATTCATTTTTACGATTAGCCACAGAACCAGTACTGCTGCGATCAAACGATTTCGGTATAATTTTTTAAAACGATTTTAACCGCCATTTCGCGCAAGCACGTGCGCGTGCGAAACAAACCAATCGGACACGTGCTTCAGTGCGTGGTAGTTAAGCTTTTGTGGGCACTGTTTTCACTAACGCCAGATTAGCAACAGCGTTCGATCTGAAGGATTGCAACACAAAAGTTTAAAGTCCGATTCCGTACCGATGACGATGATGGCGGTTGATGATGACCCCAGACGGATGTGTCGCTGCGTTGTTGTGATGATGTTGGTTCGTGCGTGACCAGCAGTTTCATCAGCTTGGAGGCATTTTCTAACCAGTTCGAAGTGGAATTCACAAATCCAGCTGATAACACTAAACCCTCGCTTTTTCCACTTAGCCTCCCCGATCGTTGAGGAATCCTCCCCTCACCGGAGTGGATGGTTAGACAAACAAATGCGATGACTCTATTCGGGTAGTCGCTAAACGCCCAGCATTGGTCAAAAGGAAAACGAAGTTTAAAATAATCCACCAGCAAACTCCACACCTGTTGCTGGATTCCGCTTTAAACGTCATCTTTCGACATCGCACGCCAAATGCAAAGTGAATGCTGTCAGTGAGCTGTCAAATATAATCCTTGTTCGTTTGGCCAGGGAAAGGGAGAGGGGGGCGAGGGGATAGGAGAAGTCTTCCCCACGTTTTCGTTTGGAGCCCGAGCCGAATGGGGAACGTTTGTTGAAGTTCAATATTGAACTCCGGAGCATTCCACTACACCAACCCTGCACACTTCAGTTCCAGTGCAGTTCCAAGCATTTGCTGCAGAACAAAATGGAAGGACGATATAGAGTGTGAGAATTCCGTAGCATTTTTTTGCACTACTTTTTCCCACCCAACCACGGTTGTTTCCCGTTGATTGCTTTTCCCGTGTTTGTGGTGGCACGCGATGTTGTACCATCGTCGTGCGCTAATTAGCGGACACGGTTGAAACCAATCATTATTTCATCATGTTCATCATCGTTTGTGCGCTGCTCGGCACCTTCCTTCCTTGAGGAAGATCGCTATAAGGAAACAATTTTGCATTGCTTATATACCCCACGGCCACTGTGAGCCCCAGTGCGGGGTCTGAAGTCGGAAAATATTTGAGACCGTTTGAAACAGAAGAAGGCAAATATTTGTTTTTGTTTGTTTAGTTGTTGCATTTGTTCTATGAGTGTTCCGTTGAATCTATTTGCCTTTGATTTGATGATTGTGATAGCAAAGTACAGTGGGGCAAAGCAGTACACCGGGCGGAAAACTTTGCAGACAGCTAATCGATGCAAAGTTCGGCTATGCGGGTGTAAAAAGCCGCTGATTGTAATTGCTCGGGGTATTGCACTATTGTGAAAGAAGTTCCAATCATTTCCTTTTTGCATTTTGATTTTGGTCATAAATAGTTCCGAAGCGAATGTTACAGTGCTATTAATACTTTAACTATTTTGTGTACTATTCATTGCTTCAAAATTGGCATTTATTTTTACCATGGGTTCAGGAGTTTGTAGTCTTAGTTCGAAAAAAACGAGCTTCTTAAGAAGCTTTTGCACAATTCATTAGTTTTCTCACATTTCGATGAAGCTTGCTGCTTATTCCCAGCCTTTCAGAGCAATAACAAGAACAGTTGATAATCTGAAACTTTCAATATCTATCTAACGCCCGAAGTCAGTTTTCCAGATAGATTTTACAAACTATTATGTTGAAAAATAACCCATCCGATCCCAGGCCATTTTTCGTCCAATAAAAGGTTACGTTTCACTTGGTACAGTGCGAAACATTACTTCGCTTTGCTTTCGATCCTTTTCCTAGCGTTATCGATCAAATTTTGCGCACCAAAACCCGATCTCTAGTTCCCGTACACCTGCACACACACGGCCTCTGTTGCCCTACATACCAATTTTGGTTACTCCAAAATTTCGATCCCACAAAACTTTTACTACTTTGCCACGGGTAGGCACATGGACCCGTAGTTATAGATGGAAATGGTTACCGGGTAGTAGAGTAAATTGTGACCGTCGGGGTAAAGATTGTGGTGGTGGTGGTGGTATAGCGGCCATAAATCAAAACCNGACCGGCCTTCGCAATCAATTCTTCTGCAGGACCGAAAGGCCGGCCGGTAGTTGTGCTAGGCGCGTTTTGTACACTTTGAACTCGCACTGAAGCACTACTGCAGTGGAAGACCGAGTTGATATTGGCTCAGGGGACAGATAAGCGCCACAACAGACAGCAGCAGCAGCATCATCATTTGTCGATGGTTTAGGATGACGGGTTGCATCATCGTCTACGTTACGTTGGCTTTGCTGTGCTTTGCTTCGCAGTTGGTGTGGTATGCCGGTCAAAGTACACACGGACTACGTCTATGTTTATTCTAAAAGTTACAATGACTTTAGCTGTAAATGAGCGAATACGATTAGTTGCAAGGCGCATATATTATTGAGCTTAATGCCTTAAGACAATATTCATATTTTATTTCATTACCTATTTTCAGCTTTCCTTTCATGGAAATTTTGTTTATTACTGCAAAATAAATCACTCTTTATCTGCTAAGTAACGATTAGCAATAGATAGTAGAAGTTGCAGCAGATTTACTAAAAAAAATATCATCATATGTCCAAACGAGTTCTAAACCGCCTCAAAAATTATTAACCGCAAATACACCCAAATTGTTACCATAACGAATGCTACTGCTTAAATTTACAGCCATTGAATAAACTTCAAAAAAGGTTTTTTTCTAATACAAGCGTTACAAAAAGTTCAAAAAGCAAAATGTATTATCGCCCACTACTATCGCCCGCCGGCAACAGGCCAACGATCTATCGATGGAATCTGTAGAATAGTATCGCCATGCAATACTATCTGTCGGTTGCAGAATAAAACGTTAAACATTTATTTTTGCGATTAGCCACAGAACCAGTAATGCTGCGATCAAACGATTTCGGTACAATTTTTAAAAACGATTTTAACTGCCATTTCGCGCAAGCACGTGCGCGTGCGAAACAAACCAATAGAACACGTGCTTCAGTGCGTGGTAGTTAAGCTTTTGTGGGCACTGTTTTCACTTACACCAGATTAGCAACAGCGTTCGATCTGAAGGATTGCAACACAAAAGTTCAAAGTCCGATTCCGTACCGATGACGATGATGGCGGTTGATGATGACCCTAGACGGATGTGTCGCTGCGTTGTTGTGATGATGTTGGTTCGTGCGTGACCAGCAGTTTCATCAGCTTGGAGGCATTTTCTAACCAGTTCGAAGTGGAATCCACAAATCCAGCTGATAACACTAAACCCTCGCTTTTTCCACTTAGCCTCCCCGATCGTTGAGGAATCCTCCCCTCACCGGAGTGGATGGTTAGACAAACAAATGCGATGACTCTATTCGGGTAGTCACTAAACGCCTAGCATTGGTCAAAAGGAAAACGAAGTTTAAAATAATCCACCAGCAAACTCCACACCTGTTGCTGGATTCCGCTTTAAACGTCATCTTTCGACATCGCACGCCAAATGCAAAGTGAATGCTGTCAGTGAGCTGTCAAATATAATCCTTGTTCGTTTGGCCAGGGAAAGGGAGAGCGGGGCGAGGGGATAGGAGAAGTCTTCCCCACGTTTTCGTTTGGAGCCCGAGCCGAATGGGGAACGTTTGTTGAAGTTCAATATTGAACTCCGGAGCATTCCACTACACCAACCCTGCACACTTCAGCTCCAGTGCAGTTCCAAGCATTTGCTGCAGAAGAAAATGGAAGGACGATATAGTGATAGAATTCCGTAGCATTTTTTTGCACTACTTTTTCCCACCCAACCACGGTTGTTTCCCGTTGATTGCTTTTCCCGTGTTTGTGGTGGCACGCGATGTTGTACCATCGTCGTGCGCTAATTAGCGGACACGGTTGAAACCAATCATTATTTCATCATGTTCATCATCGTTTGTGCGCTGCTCGGCACCTTCCTTCCTTGAGGAAGATCGCTATAAGGAAACAATTTTGCATTGCTTACCCCACGGCCACTGTGAGCCCCAGTGCGGGGTCTGAAGTCGGAAAATATTTGAGACCGTTTGAAACAGAAGAAGGCAAATATTTGTTTTTGTTTGTTTAGTTGTTGCATTTGTTCTATGAGTGTTCCGTTGAATCTATTTGCCTTTGATTTGATGATTGTGATAGCAAAGTACAGTGGGGCAAAGCAGTACACCGGGCGGAAAACTTTGCAGACAGCTAATCGATGCAAAGTTCGGCTCTGCGGGTGTAAAAAGCCGCTGATTGTAATTGCACGGGTTATTGCACTATTGTGAAAGAAGTTCCAATCATTTCCTTTTTGCATTTTGATTTTGGTCATAAATAGTTCCGAAGCGAATGTTACAGTGCTATTAATACTTTAACTATTTTGTGTACTATTTATTGCTTCAAAATTGGCATTTATTTTTACCATGGGTTCAGGAGTTTAGAGTCTTAGTTCGAAAAAAACGAGCTTCTTAAGAAGCTTTTGCACAATTGATTAGTTTTCTCACATTTCAATGGATCTTGCTGCTTATTTCGAGCCTTTCAGAGCAATAACAATTGTTATGCTTAAGCATAGTTGGTAATCTGTAACATTCAATAACTATTGAATGCCTGAAGTCAGATTTCCAGATAGATTTTACAAACTATTATGTTGAAAAATTACCCATCCGATCCCAGGCCATTTTTCGTCCAATAAAAGGGTACGTTTCACTTGGTACAGTGCGAAACATTACTTCGCTTTGCTTTCGATCCTTTTCCTAGCGTTATCGATCAAATTTTGCGCACCAAAACCCGATCTCTAGTTCCCGTACACCTGCACACACACGGCCTCTGTTGCCCTACATACCAATTTTGGTTACTCCAAAATTTCGATCCCACAAAACTTTTACTACTTTGCCACGGGTAGGCACATGGACCCGTAGTTATAGATGTAAATGGTTACCGGGTAGTAGAGTAAATTGTGACCGTCGGGGTAAAGATTGTGGTGGTGGTGGTGGTATAGCGGCCATAAATCAAAACCGCAGCGTTCTGTAGCATGGCGGAAAACACTATTCGGTTCCGTGTTGGTTTATAGTAACGAATGAATACGGTATGCAAAAGTAAATAACAAAACAACTCATCGATAGATGTTCTTCTATCGCACGGAGCGCCACACGCGACATTCAATTCCTTTGAGGCGTGTTGACAATTTCTCGACTTATGGAGAGACAAGATTGCGAAACCAAGGGAAAAAGAAACACACGCACACACATACCTTCCTTCCTTCTAACCTTTAAGGGGCCATCACTGATCGATCCGGGGGCATCGAATATCGCACCAGTTCCTGTAATTCCGTAGTAGTTCGTAAATAAAATCGTATCACTTCCTGAACCCGTTTCGTACCACCGAACAAACACACGCACGAACAGCCAAAGGATGATCCGTTTTGTTTGCGTGCAAAACGGCGGAACGGATCCTTTCGCTTGCGGGAAAGCCTATCATAAATAATCATAAACAATCTGCCATACCATCCATGAACAACTCCCCATGGGGGGAGTTTTTAATAAAGCCCGTAAACAAGTAAATAAATAAGTGGAAAATTTGTGCGAAAAGAGGGCTCACGGTTCACATCGTCGAACTGACGAGAAACCTTCCTTTCGAAGGGCATTTATCGAATTTACGATATGAAGGTAGATTCAGGAAGACGAATTATTCTGCTCGTACTTTTCCGATAGAAATCTTCCTTTTTCCGGGACATGTTTGCGTTCCTCGAACAGTTGCAGGACGGAACCCTACTTTACATTACCATACCTTATACCAGTGTCATGACGACGCAATTGGATTGGTTTCTAATGGGTCTAAAAGGCATTGTTTTTTCCACATATTCGGAACAAACAATATCGATATTCAGAAGGAAAAAATCGTTTGTTTGATTTACTTGAAGATCATTGGGCAGGGTAAGGGAAAAGAAGGTTCTAATGGAGATATATTGTTTATTAAATGCCACCCCAAAAATATGTTCCGGGTAGCTTCTTATGTAAAGGCAGATCATTTTTATAAATAACTGACAAACGGAAAACCCAAAAATATAGATTGGCACCTCACTGAAAAAATTTATTCTATAAAAATCATAATAATAATTATAAGCGGCCTCCAACCACTATAATTCCTACGTTCAAAAATTACAAACCATTAACCATGCCTAGTGTGTTATGTACAGAAAATAAATAACTCCTATCAAAATAACTCGATGATTAGCAATCGGTTGCGTAATTGTGCATGTGATCGGCGGCACCACAGGGCATGAGAACCGTACCGTACCTGCGGTCCTTCGTTTACAGTCGGTGGAACAGAATGATCCGTGACTGATTCGCTTTCAAAACAAGGCGGTAAACAATCTAAAAGCTGTTCTAGTTGTTGTTTTTACTGCCCCGTTTTCTACTTCAGCATATCCTGATAGGTCGTAGCGCTGTGACTGCTCTAAATGGGAAAAATAAAACTTTATGTCCTTGAAATCTATTTGTATTCATCTGCGATGTCGACTCTATCAACGGTTTGCACCATCAGCCAGGAATACGTTTCGATTCGTCATCAATGAGGGATGTGTCGTGAATTCATAGTCCTAGAGTCTAACTTACCCACAAACTAGTTTCCGTGTTTGGCAGAACCGTTTCAGTTATGCTACACAAATACGATCAAAACTGTTCTTTATACTACGCACATCGCGCTAAAACAGAAATCCATTACCATTTCCTTCGCCGGCTAGTCAGAAACCCGAATAATCAACAATACAATTAAAATGACAGCCATGGTAATTTGTTGATTGAGAATGTTTACGCATCACAAATGCTTTAACTAAAGCTCTAACGATGGTGCCCTTTGTTAAAAAATAAGCCTGAAATACGACCTACAAAACAATCGATTTTCGCTTTGCTAACACGCTACACGAAACAGTTATGCGTGCGCTCGAAGGGTTTAATGGAACCTTACAACGCTGTAAGGTTTCGTATGAAACACAACACTATCCATCGCTAGAAGTAAAACGAGCGAACGTTTGTATATATACAAGCGGGATGGTGGCTTCACTTGTCCTAGCTTCGGCTGGACATATACTAAAATTGGAACGATACAGAGAAGATTAGCATGGCCCCTGCGCAAGGATGACACGCAAAATCGTGAAGCGTTCCACATTTTTTTGTCACTTTCCCCTTCCACGTTCTTTTAGCAACTTTCGTTACGACTTTCCTTACACATAAAGCTGAACTCTCGATATGGTAACATTGAATGCGTTTAGATGAGAATTAACAACAACTTTCGTACTCCCTTTACATGNATCATAAATAATCATAAACAATCTGCCATACCATCCGTGAACAACTCCCCATGGGGGGAGTTTTTAATAAAGCCCGTAAACAAGTAAATAAATAAGTGGAAAATTTGTGCGAAAAGAGGGCTCACGGTTCACATCGTCGAACTGACGAGAAACCTTCCATTCGAAGGGCATTTATCGAATTTACGATATGAAGGTAGATTCAGGAAGACGAATTATTCTGCTCGTACTTTTCCGATAGAAATCTTCCTTTTTCCCGGACATGCTTGCGTTCCTCGAACAGTTGCGGGACGCGACCCTACTTTACATTACCATACCTTATACCAGTGTCATGACGACGCAATTGGATTGGTTTCTAATGGGTCTAAAGGGCTTTGTTTTTCCACATATTCGGAACAAACAATATCGATATTCAGAAGGAAAAAACCGTTTGTTTGACTTACTTGAAGATCATTGGGCAGGGTAAGGGAAAAGAAGGTTCTAATGGAGATATATTGTTTATTAAATGTCACCTCAAAAATATGTTCCGGGTAGCTTCTTATGGAGAGGCAGATCATTTTTATAAATAACTGACAAACGGAAAACCCAAAAATTTAGATTGATACCTCCCTGAAAAAAATTATTCTATTAAAAATCATAATAATAATTATAAGCGTCCTCCAACCACTATCATTCCTACGTTCAAAAATTACAAACCATTAACCATGCCTAGTGTGTTATGTACAGAAAATAAATAACTCCAATCAAAATAACTCAATGATTAGCAATCGGTTGCGTAATTGTGCATGTGATCGGCGGCACCACAGGGCATGAGAACCGTACCGTACCTGCGGTCCTTCGTTTACAGTCGGTGGAACAGAATGATCCGTGACTGATTCGCTTTCAAAACAAGGCGGTAAACAATCTAAAAGCTGTTCTAGTTGTTATTTTTACTGCCCCGTTTTCTACTTCAGCGTATCCTGATAGAACGTAGCGCTGTGACTGCTCTAAATGGGAAAAATAAAACTTTATGTCCTTGAAATCTATTTGTATTCATCTGCGATGTCGACTCTATCAACGGTTTGCACCATCAGCCAGGAATACGTTTCGATTCGTCATCAATGAGGGATGTGTCGTGAATTCATAGTCCTAGAGTCTAACTTACCCACAAACTAGTTTCCGTGTTTAGCAGAACCGTTTCAGTTATGCTACACAAATATTCTGAGCCATACGATCAAAACTGTTCTTTGTACTACGCACATCGCGCTAAAACAGAAATCCATTACCATTTCCTTCGCCGGCTAGTCAGAAAACCGAATAATCAACAATACAATTAAAATGACAGCCATGGTAATTTGTTGATTGAGAATGTTTACGCATCACAAATGCTTTAACTAAAGCACTAAGGCGATGGTGCGCTTTGTTAAAAAGAAGCCTGAAATACGACGACCTACCAAACAATCGATTTTCGCTTTGCTAACACGCTACACGAAACAGTGATGCGTGCGCTCGAAGGGTTTAATGGAACCTTACAACGTAGTAAGGTTTCGTATGAAACACAACACTATCCATCGCTAGAAGTAAAACGAGCGAACGTTTGTATATATACAAGCGGGATGGTGCCTTCACTTGTCCTAGCTTCGGCTGGACATATACTAAAATTGGAACGATACAGAGAAGATTAGCATGGCCCCTGCGCAAGGATGACACGCAAAATCGTGAAGCGTTCCACATTTTTTTGTCAACTTTCCCCCTTCCACGTTCTTTTAGCAACTTTGGTTACGACTTTCCTTACACAGAAAGCTGAACTCTCGATATGGTAACATTGAATGCGTTTAGATGAGAATTAACAACAACTTTCGTACTCCCTTTACATCAGGGATGAGCAACCTTTTAGAGCTTCGGGCCACATTCAAAATCAAAAACTGGTTGGCGGGCCACATTGCAGGATCCATTGATATAATAATGAATGTAGTAAAGATGCTTTTATACGGACTTTTTCGGAGTAGATGCGTTGCTGTATTTTTGAAAAGTGAATTAGGATTAAAAATCTGTTATTTCAGTTTTGAGTGTTATATTAACCGGGTAATTTGCACTTTTAATTCTTAATAACATTTGATATAAAATTTGCTATTGGCTATTCGCGGGCCGCATAAAACCACTTCGAGGGCCGCATGCGGCCCGCGGGCCGCAGGTTGCTCATGCCTGCTTTACATGATTCAGCCACGTGTCTTGCGCCGACAGACACGAACGCATCCAACCATGACCAACTCACGCACGCAGTATATGTGAATGTTGTACTCCACAATGCAGAGGGGAGATTCTATCCCTTTACACCTGATTTACAACGTGTGGTCATTTCCCACCCTCACGAAAGAGTGTTTCTATGACGTCGTAATTATTCACCTGACCACATATGTATGTGCCTGACCACTGGTGCTGTGGTCCTTTTTTTATCGATTTTTTTACTGACCAAAACATTGCTTCCCTTCCGTCCATTCGTTCCTTTTTGGTTACATTTTTGGTTGCCACAGTTGCTAAACTCGGTGAAACCATTCATGACAGTATTGTCCGCACTACAGCCAGATTGCGGCTTTTAGTCGTAGTGTGAATGGTGGTCAGTGTGGATGACGTCTCCTGGACTAGTGCTTGTATTCTGCTGATTGTTGTAGCCATTGGGCGATTCGTAATGAAAAAAGTAGTCTCATTTAAGGTAGTTTTTGTTCGGAATTCATATTACAAAGCGGTTATCAAACGTTCGCTTTTGTTCAATTTTGTTCCATTATAGTTGAATGGTAAGGATTTTGCACCGAGCTTAGGACTGCGCCACTCGGAAGGTGGTGGTGGAGGTGGACCCGGCGCAAACAGCAGTAGCGATCGCTCCAAGAAACCATTCTCCAGACCGTTCAACAAGAACCGACTGCAGCACGAAACGGTTGCAACTGCTGGCAGTGGTAGTGGAGGAACATCTAACGTCGCACCAGCCACAAGGATGCCCTCGAGTACGGGAAGCAGCAGTTCGCCACCGAGTGCTGCCGATACAAACGCCCTCATCCGTCAGAACAATGAACTACGCCATCGGCTTCAGGAGGAGGCGAACAACTATCGGCGCCGGTTAGATACGTACAAGCAGGCACAGAACAACCAGGCGGCCTTAGTTAGTCGACTGCAGGCAAAGGTACTGCAGTACAAACAACGCTGTACGGATCTGGAGCAATTGCCTCCAGCAGCTGCCAGTTGTATCGGTGGTGGTGGTGGTGGCGTTGGGCGCTATGGAGGAGGAACTGGAAGTCGCGAACCATCGCCCGGATCTAGACATCCGCATCATCCACATCATGTACCATCGTCGCCACCACCGACAGGAGGCGCTATCTGTTCCGACGGAACAGGACCACTCAGCCTGCCCTCAGTGTGTCCGGCAGCGCGAGAACGCGCTCGATCCAGATCGCGATCGCAATCTCCGTGCCGGAAGTATTCCGAAGGATCCCACGATGAAATCCGCCATCAGCTGGACGAGGAACGACGACGGTAAGTCATGTGCCGAAGGCAGTTGCCAGATTTTAAACGCATTCACTGATATGCATTCGTGTGTTCCTGATGTTTATGCAGCTGCGAAAAATTGCTGGTCGAGAACTCCTGCCTGCGGCAGCAGCTGGAAGAGTCTCATCGCACCAACGACGCATTAACGAACGATCTCCAGAAGCTTACCAGCGATTGGGAAAGCTTGCGCGATGAACTATTGAGCAAGGAGGACGAATGGAAGGAAGAGGAACAGGTAGGTGTATTGTTTGCGTCAGCAACGTCAGCACAAACAATAACATAACCCAAACACGTGGAGGTCTCAATGAATCTTTTAGTCAAATAGCAAAACCGTACAACAGTGTTTGAGTGCTCTTTTGCAAAGGTAAAAAAAAAGAGCGCGAAAACTACCGAGAGACTGTGGGAGAGCGAACACAGCGGATCATACGCATTGTGCTATTTATAGAACGTTCGCGCTATGTTTGCCGGCAGAATGCGTAAACACAGTATCGCATGTATCGCTAGCGCTACATGTATTACGTCGATCAGATGAAGCATAAAGTTTCATTCACAAGCAAGGAAATGATGATGGCCATCAGTTCAAGCGACACGATGCTTGAAGCCAACCAGCCAACCTTATTATGTTACGACTAAAAGAGGTTGGCTTGGGAACAATCTGATCCTTCATTCGCAAAAGCTTTTTCTCTCGGAAGCTGACCATACATCATGTATGTTTCTTATTCAGATCAACACATAACAGATGGTTTTGGAACGTGGAATGGTCGTCCAACCTACGAATAGTGTCGTGACGAAATCCACAAAACAACTTCATCGTTGAACTGGTTCTCTAAATAATTTCTTGACTCTTTCATCCAATTGCGTTAGGCTTTCAACGATTACTACAACAACGAACATACCCGGCTGTTGAAAATGTGGCGCGAAGTGGTACAGGTGCGCCGCATGTTCAACGAGATGGCCTCCACCACTAAGATGGAGCTCGGTCGGATGCATCTCGAGCTGTCCGGTACGGTGCGTGAGGTGTCGGGTGCTTGTAGCGGTGTGTCCGTTAATCTGAAACAATCGTCGAAATTTGAGGTACTCTGTGAAAAGATGTGTATTGTTATGTGTTTTACTCATGTTATATTGACGATCACTTTCCAATGGCTAGGAGGCACAACAGATGCACATTGAGCGTGAAAACATGGAGCTCAAATCGCAACTTTCCGAACTTCGGCTCCAGTATGAAGCGGCAAGGCAAGAGATAAGCCAGCGTGACCAGCGACTGCAGCAGATGGGACAGGATCTGAAGCTTCTCGATGATCGCTACACGCAAGCCGACAGTCAAGCAGCGCAGGCACACCGCATGAACGATGAGCTGGAACGACTGCAGGCGGCACTACGCGACATAGCTCACGCGGTGGTCCAAGACGCAGAAACGAGCGCTTCGGCCGATGTAGGTTGCGGTGGAATTGCCGGCGAAGGTCAGCATCATCTGCATCTATCGCAGCCAATCGTTTCACCTGGAGTGGCCCCACGATCACCGAAACGTTCTTCCGGCGGTGTCGGCAGTGGAGGACTACGGGCTTCACAGGCTTTTGCGGAGGGAACGATTTCGGCTGTACAGGCCGCTCTGCATAAATACCAGCTAGCCATACATGATCTGCAGGTCAAGCTGCAGACAAACAATGAAACACTGAAGGCAACACGGAAACAGTACGATGGTTGCGAGCATGCACGTGACATGCTGTCCGGCAAGGTGACGGAGCTGACCGAAAAACTCGACTCGGCGAACCATCAGCTCTCGGAACTGTACAAAGAACGGGACAGTCTGCAGAAGACGCTGGATGGATTGCGCTCGGACAAGCACACAGTGGAACGCGGAAAGGCGGAACTGAACTCCATTGTAAGTTCAGATTCGACATAGGCTGACTTCGGACGAATTATCTATCGCTGATCAACTTTTTTTTATATACAAAACAGGTCGATAGTTTAAACACCGATTATGAGAAGCTACAGAACGTCAATAGCAAACTGCAGAAAATGTACGACGCACTAGAGGAAGAGAAAAAGATGATCGAGCTGGAGTTGCAGCGTTTGCATAAAGACAAAGACATTCAGGAGTTGAATTTAAGGTAAGATATGGACAACATTAAAGAAAAACAAACCAAAAAAGTTCCCGGAGTTTCGACCGTGACAGGACTCGAACCTGCAATCTTCGGATCCGAAGTCCGACGCCTTCTCCATTAGGCCACACGGTCTGTTGAAATCCCACCGCTTAAACGCATACACAAACTCTAGCTACTCATTTCTATGAATCTCAAATTTGCCGAAAATGGCATTGTGTTTAATCAGATTAATGCGATCTAATCAATGCTACGTTTTTCAGCTAATTGCATGTACACATACGAATAATGCACGATATGGAACGTAACAAATTATGTTCTACTTTTATCATAAAACGGATACAGCAAACTGTTTGTTCCATCAGTTTGTTGAATTGTCTTCTATCTTTGTTTCGCGACATATTTTTGACGAAAAAGAAATATCAAAGTTGATTAGTCCTAATTAATCGGGACAAATACAATTGAACAAGGAAGAAACCTTTTTTTTTAATATAATCCGTCACACAGCGTTTTTGTTGAACAGCAAAAAACTACATTTAAAAAAAAATGACAATTCTCTCCGTGACAGTGTGCGCGAGATGCGACACTGCCGTGACCAGGATTCGAACCTGGGTTACTACGGCCACAACGTAGGGTCCTAACCACTAGACGATCACGGCTACGAGAACGAGATGGCGAGAAGCTTGCCCTACGCATTTTTAAACTTGCCTTTCTGCACTCTTCACAGAGCTCAATATTCTGATATTTTTGTCCTTTCAGAGCGGAAGAAGAACGATGCAGTCGTCTACGAGAAGAAACTATCACGCTTAGAGAGGAGCTGAACAAGCTCTATCTCTCACGAGACTTGCTCGAACAACAACGCATCGAATCGGACGGATTGTTGAACATGCTCGAGAAACAAAAACTCGAACTGGAGTTCGAACTAGACCGCGTGACTGGCGAACGAAACGAATTGCACGCCACACTGGAAAAGCGTACCAACTCCAACGAACACCAGGAACAGGAAATCCGCCAGCTGAAATCGACCGTCGTACAACTGGACGAAGAGCGCGGCAAACTACGTCTTCAGTCAAATGATCAGAGTGCTGATCTAGCTTCCCTCAAGAAAGAGCTAATTAGCGCCGAACAGGCCAGACTGGATCTTGATTCCGAAAAGCTGGCCATCAGTGAACGGCTGAAGTGCCTCGAGATGGAAAAAGACAAGATCGAGGCTGAACTTAGTTGTGTGGCTCGCGAGCGTAATGACCTCAGCAATCAGCTTGCAACTATTTCACGCAAGAAAGAAACCGTCGGCGAAGAGGTGATGCGTTTACGGCAGCGGTTAGAACAATCGAATGAAATGAATGGTCGACTAAATCGCTCGCTGGAAGAGTTGGTGAAGGAGAGTGAAGAGAAGACGGTTACCATCGAAGGGCATGAAAAGGAACTGCAGAGATTGCAGGTAATATTGGAATAGGATAAGCGTGAGCAAAAAGATGTGGAGAAAAAAAAAGTATCGTGCGTCGGCCGGGAATCGAACCCGGATCAACTGCTTGGAAGGCAACTATGCTGACCATTACACCACCGACGCTGTCGAGAATTTCCGCCTGTAGAACCCTTTTTGATATCCACGCCATTTTTTTTACTTTTCTTTCTTATACACTATGCTTACTATTTCATATTTGTAGAATTTATAGCTTGTTTATTTAATTATTATTATAGTATTACCTGGATTCTGTACTTAAACCGATCCACGTTATAATGATTTTGCTGCTGCAATACATATACCATCTACTTATGCAACAGTGAAGTTGCAAACATCTCTTAAATATTTTTTTCTTTACTATCTTCTTACTTTCGCTGTACAAACTAATTAGGAACAACTTGCTTCAATACGCAGTGAGAAGGAATCTTTGGAAGCCGTTCTTTTCGATACGAACACATCGCTCGAAGAAGCCGAAGCCAAGAAAGATGCTCTGGAGCGGGAAAATCAAGATCTACTTATCAAACAAGAATCGCACAAGGCCCTAATTGCTCGACTCAACAAAGACCTCGAAAACGCGGAACGACGCGCACAGGACATCAAGATCCAGCTGACGAATGCAGCCGCAAATCAAGAGGCCGAGTTCCTACAGAAACTTTCCAGCTTGCGCACATTTAGCGAGGAAAACATCAAGAAGCTGAACGACGAAAAGGAACAGATTCGGCAAACATTAGAAAAGCGCATGCAACAGTCACTGCAAGCATTAGAAAGCGCTAAAGATGCCGAGATTCGGCAGCTACGTGAGCAGTACGAGACACTGCAGATGCATCTGGATGCGTTGAACCAACAGCACGAGGAAGTGATCCTGCGGGCAGAGAATGAAAAGCAGCAAGCCTTGTTGATTGCCCACCGCGACAAGCAGGCAGTGATCGAGAAGTTGGAACTCACAGCACGTGAATTAAAGAATGAGCTGGAAAATGGCGATCGGCTGAAGCGCGAGATGGCCGCCCGGCAAGAGAAGGATCGCACCACAATCGGATGCCTGCGGGACGAAATTACTAAGATGCGTACGAAAGCCGAAGAGGCACGTATTCGAGCGGAAGAGGAAATGAATCGGCTCGAGGTAGCTGCGGGATCGCTGCGCGAAGAGAAAGATACACTGTTAAAAGATGGAGAAGAACTTAAGGTGCAACTGCGCCTTTCGGAGGATCGTTGTGATGCATTAAACCATCAACTGCAAGATACACAACGCAAATTAAAGGAAGGTGAGTACGAAACTGTTACACATTTCGGCACTACTAGTGCGTATCATATCTTGAAGATCATTTCTGGGTGTATAACATCTTGCTTTAATTGATTTAGCGGAAAATAATACTGATGCAACGAGGAAGGACTTGACGGATACCAGACGAACATTGGCAGACAGCAACATCGAAAGAGATAAGTATGCTAACAGCAACAAAGAACTAAGGGACCATGTGAAACGTGTAGAGGAACAGCGTCGTCAGCAGGCACGCACCATCGAAGATGCAATAGCTAAGATTTCTTGTAAGCATCACTCTTGTTTTCGCTTAATTTTTTGCCTAGCATCCATCAATGTCTCTTCTTCGAATTCTAACTTGCAGCACTGGAAGAAACGCGTAATGGCCTAGAGCAGGATAAGGTGCGCCTGCAGACTATCCTCAAGGAAACAGAAACGAATGTCACTAAGCTTAACCAGGAGCTTACGAATGCTCAAACCGACATACAAAAGTTCCAGACGGACACAAGCCAAAAGGATGCCTCGGAAAAAGAGCTTCAGGCCCGTTTGGTAAACGAAGGCGAGGAAAAGGAGCGTGTGCTGGCAGAGTTGCACCAGATCAAGAAGCAGATGGCAGACTTAGAGGGTACACTGTGCGCCACACGGCAGGAACTCGGCCGAGCGCGTTGTAAGGCAAACCAGGACGAGCATCGGTTCCACCAGCGTGAACAAGAACTGTGTGGACGCAACGAGGAAGGTCGTGGTCGTGAGAAACGACTCGAAGATCAGAAGCATAATCTTGAGGTGTGTCTAGCCGATGCGACACAACAAATTCAAGAGCTAAAGGCACGCCTGGGCGGTGCCGAAGGACGTGTTCGTGCGCTCGATGAACAATTGGTACAGCTGGAGTGTCAGAAGAAGGAGGTTGAAAACAAGCTCAGCTCGATCGGACACACGTTGCGCCGCATTGCGGGTATTCAGATGGATGGCTCGGTCAGTTTGCCGTATCGTCTGATGAGTCCGTCNGTGACGGTGGTTCTTGATGCGTGCGAGCGCCGGAGATGCTTGTCAACGACCATACCATGTTGAACACACCGGTTCTCGTCCGATCACCGAAGTTAAGCAACATCGGGCATGGCTAGTACTTAGGTGGGTGACCACTTGGGAAAACCATGTGTCGTTGGCATCATCCCTTATTTTTTTATGCTTCTGCCGACCTACTACGATGCACCATGTGGGGGTGCGTAGCAATGTGCAAGGCGTGGGACATCAGAGAGCGCGGTGGAGTGGGAGAAGAACGCTCGAGTGTCCTTTTTTCTGCTAGGGATGCTGACGTGAGGGTGGTTCTTGATGCGTGCGAGCGCCGGAGATGCTTGTCAACGACCATACCATGTTGAACATCCGAGTGTCGACTGCAGATCCGAACGGACGTGTTTGTTAGTGCCTCCTGTTTCGAAGTCTGCTCATACCGATAAGTACAACCGTCTCTTTCTATCGGTCTTATTTTAGTGGGAGTGGCGTAGTGAAAACAAAAAAGGATACTTTGTGTCTGTAGTGGAACAACAAAAACCAGTAAGGGAGAAGTTTTAGCTTTTGTTTTGCGTGTTTGATAGTGGCAGCTCAGCAATGTCTGGGCCTTCCTTCCCCTTGGGAAAACCACCCTTTAGGAACAAAAACGAACGACAAATACCGCTTTGGTTGGACCCAAATGGCGTAAACGGAGACATGAAATTTCTGGTGCTGCAAGCGGCGGAGAACAATGTTCTTCCCAGAAATCCGTTTATCATAGGAAAAAGTCTCACGAACTTTGCCGGCGAGCTTCCAATACCCGGTAGCCGTTTCGACGATGGTGCAAAAATACTGATCAAAACACGTTCGATCCTGCAGTTCATAAAACTCCAAGAACTAAACACACTGATTGTTCGACCGCTACTGAAAGTCGAAGGAAGTAAAGTACCGGAATACATCTGTTTGGGTCCTGTTCAGGTACGAGCCAGGCCTTATTATCCAAGACCCATGATCTGCTTGAACTGCTGTCAATACGGACACACCAAAATCAGATGCAAATCGTCTGCAATCTGTGGAAAATGTGGACTGGATTCTCACGGTGATTGCACTAATAATTTCAGCTGCAAAAACTGCAAGGGCCATCACAACGCCTTCGATAAAAATTGCCCGATTTATAAGCAAGAGGAAGCTATCATCAAGTACCGTGTTGACAATCAAATATCCCACAAGGAAGCTAGTGAACAATTCAAAAACAAGAACAGTGTACAAAACCGACTGAGCTACGCACAGACCGCAACAACCCCGCCTAACAATGACAAAGACGTTATCATCACAAACCTTACCAAAGCTATCGAAAATCTCAACGCACAGATCAAGCAAATGAACGTCACAATACAAAGCATGAGTCAACAGCTTGAAAAATAAGCCCAAATCATCGACAACCTACAATTCGAAACAGACACGGAAGACAGCGACCAATCTGAACTCGAAAACAAAGCATCTGATACAGAACAAGCAAAATCATCCACTGCTGGTAAACGCAAACGCATTGACAAAACAAGTTCAAACTCGTCGTGCGGAGAATTTTCAATCGCTCCAAACAAAACTCACTCAAACCCCTCCGCAAGCTTCCCAAATACCACACCGAATTTTTCACCCGATAGAGGGTCAACAAATAACTCCAAACTCAGAAAAAAGAGACACTAAATCCCTATTATCGCCCTCATGATTCTTTTATTTTGAACCAAAAACGGCCTCTGTACCTTAAAACTCTCACGTATACCTAGCATCTAAAGTAAAGCCAAATATTCCAAACTACAAAAAACCTATTTTCGTTCTATCTTGGAATATTAGAGGCCTTAAAGCCAACGTTGATAGTCTACGTATTCTCTTAGCAAAATATAATCCCGACATCATTGCCTTGCAAGAAATACATAATAATAAACCTCCTAACAGTTCTCCTTTTAACCACTACAATTGGCATTTCTCCTTCTCTCCCACTACATCCTGCCACAGTACTTGCATAGGTGTTCGTAAAAATTTACCNGACGGCTCAGTCAAGAATGACAAAGCTGGATGCGGTATTTCCTCAACCACATGCAAATGCGCAATAGGACTTCCAAACCATACCTCAATCTTCTCTGCCGAAGCAATTGCCATCCTTATAGCAGCAGAAGAAGACACAAAACTACACCAACCAAACGTAATATTCACTGATAGTCTGAGCGTGCTTAAAGCTCTAGAAAATGGTAAATCGCGAAATCCACATATCCAAAGACTTGAAGACATAAATATCCAAAAAAAACATCACCTACTGCTGGGTACCAAGTCACATTGGAATAACAGGGAACGAATCTGCAGACCAACTAGCTAACGAAGCGCGGGCTGAAGCAATCTGCCACAACACCGAGATATCAAAACAAGATATGATAACCTGGGCCACAAGAGCTATTCACAACACCTGGAATAAGTACTGGTTCCTCCAACAACACGGACTGCTAAGACAGATCAAACCAGGTACAGACGCTTGGGAAGATGTTAATTCCAGCCACGATCAAAAAGTACTCACACGCTTGCGCATAGGGCACACTAACTTAACACATAGTTACAGAATTGCCAAAACCAGCCCTCCCCTCTGCTGCTATTGCGGAGTAACAATCACCGTACCCCATGTGTTGACCGACTGCCATGGCTACACTACAGAGCACATTAAACACAATCTCTCTAACAACATAGACTTCATACTATCCGATAATCCAACATGCCAAACAAGGCTACTAAAATTCCTTAAAGCTACTGACTTGTACCAGCAAATATAAAATCTTCACAAAAAAGAGATGAATGCCGTCGTTACACGCAAAATCTCTATAAGCAAAACAAAACAAAAAAATGACAAAGACGTTATCATCACAAACCTTACCAAAGCTATCGAAAATCTGAACGCACAGATCAAGCAAATGAACGACACAATACTAAGCATGAGCCAACAGCTAGAAAAACAAGCCCAAATCATCGACAACCTACAATTTGAAAAAGACACGGAAGACAGCGACCAATATGAACTCGAAAACAAAGCATCTGATACGGAATAAACAAAATCATCCACTGCTGGTAAACGCAAACGCATTGACAAAACAAGTTCAAACTCGTCGTGCGAAGAATTTTCAATCGCTCCAAACAAAACTCACTCAAACCCCTCCGCAAGCTTCCCAAATACTACACCGAATTCTTCACCCGATAGAGGGTCAACAAATAACTCCAAACACAGGAAAAAGAAACACTAAATCCCTATTATCGCCCTCATGATTCTTTTATTTTGAACCAAAAACGGCCTCTGTACCTTAAAACTCTCACGTATACCTAGCATCTAAAGTAAAGCCAAATATTCCAAACTACAAAAAACCTATTTTCGTTCTATCTTGGAATATTAGAGGCCTTAAAGCCAACGTTGATAGTCTACGTATTCTCTTAGCAAAATATAATCCCGACATCATTGCCTTGCAAGAAATACACAATAATAAACCTCCTAACAGCTCTCCTTTTAACCACTACAATTGGCATTTCTCCTTCTCTCCCACTACATCCTGCCACAGTACTTGCATAGGTGTTCGTAAAAATTTACCTTCCAAACCACTCACTTTAAACACACCGCTCCCCGCAACTGCCATACAAATCGATCATCCGATCAAAATATCAATCATTTCCCTCTACCTCCCTCCAAACAAATACAACTCGGATGAAATGCTAGAACTCCTTCCTGACTTACTTTCCCAAGTCTCAACTTCCGTTATCATCTTGGGAGACTTAAACGCTAGCCATACCAGCTGGGGTAACCCACGCACACACAGCATTGGCTCCTCATTACAGGCAGTTTTTTCCACACGGAACTTACAACCTGTTTTCAATTCTATTCCGACAAGATTCTGCCCTCATAGTGGTAAGGGCACAACTATTGACCACGTAGTGGTGCCGTCTGCCCTGCTCCAACATTTCGAGTTGAAATTAGAAACAGACGGCTATGGCAGTGATCATTATCCCCTACTTCTTCATCACAGTTATCAAACACCCAATCACATCCCCAATCCTCGGTGGAAAATTGATGATGCAGACTGGGATTTATATCAATACCACATATCCAGCCTTACCCATACCAACAACCCTCCCGATGCATCGAAACTTTACCACATCATACTTAAGGCTGCTGAGGTTAGTGTTCCCCGTACAAAGGGGGTTTCGAGCAGACGAAACGTACCCTGGTGGAACAATGCTGTGGCATCTGCAATCAAACACCGCAGAAAAGCACTCAGACAACTACGTAGAGCGAGTATAGACCCGAATAACTTCTTTATTCCAGTGTTTGCCGAAAAATATCGGGAGGCAAACAGACTCGCTAAAGCACAAATACGATCAGCCAAAGCGGATTGCTGGAAAAGCTTCGTAGAAGATCTGAATCCGTCCATTTCTAGCAGGGAAATGTGGAAACGTGTCAGCGCTGTCAGTGGTAATAAAAGATGCTCCCCTCATAACACCATTCTACAACAGGGTTCCTCCTTCCATTCTGATCCCAAAGCAGTAGCTGAAATATTTGCTGAACAATTCGGTATTAACTCTGCCACTGCGGGGTTTTCGACCAAATTCAGAAAGCTCAAAACCTCATCCGAAAATAAACCCATACATTTTCCTAACCTTGATCACCTGCCATACAATAGACCTTTCACTTTGCTGGAGTTGAATTGGGCTTTGAAGAAAAGCAGAGGCAAATCTGCGGGTCCTGACAACATTCCTTATCCATTGTTGCAACATCTTCCACATGACGGCAAATTAACACTGCTGGACGTCTATAACAATATTTGGAATGTGGGTGTCATCCCGGATGATTGGAAGTTGGGACTCATCGTTCCTATTTTAAAACCTGATAAGGATCCCCTAAACCCTGAGAGCTACCGCCCGATCTCACTCCTGAGCTGTATTGGGAAAGTACTAGAACGAATGGTGAATCGTCGCCTTATGCAGGAATTGGAGGACAGAAGCCTTCTAAGCATCGAACAGCACGCTTTTCGTTGTGGTCGGGGTACAGAAACGTACTTTGCTGCATTGGAGGATATTTTGACATCCGCCAAACAGAGGGATTTTGTAGCCGACTGTGCCATCATCGATTTGGCTAAAGCATTTGATCGCACTTGGAGACACGCCATTCTGCAACAGCTCAGGAATTGGGGTTTTGGTGGTCGCCTCACGGCTTTCATTCAAAACTTCCTTACCAACAGATCCTTTAGAGTGAAAAATGCAAGTACTCTGTCAGACCCTAGATCACTTGAAAACGGTGTTCCGCAGGGAGCAATACTCTCTCCGACCCTTTTCATGATCAG
>CM028104.1:12311745-12411938 GCA_016170015.1 Anopheles longipalpis | reverse complement strand
CATGAGAGAATCGATGAGGCCGAATATTATGATGTCGACGATGAGGACGTTGATGATGAAGATGATGAGTTGGGTAGCAATGCAACGGCTTCGGTGAATCAAGAAGCATCGAATGACTCCACGAAACAACACCTGTTGAAAAGGAAGCGAAGCAAATTCGGCATTACGCTTCATCCGTGCCCACACTGTTCGAAACTGTTTAAATCTCGCACTGCTCTGCGATCGCACGCACTGTACCACAGTGGCGAATTGCCACATCGATGCGACGAGTGTGGCGTGCAGTTTATGCGTTACAATCAACTGGAGTATCATAAGACCAAATATCATGGTGCCAACAGTGCGACAATGGCTGCCCGCTATAGCTGCGATTATTGTCCACGTATTTTCCTGCGCAAACAGGACCGTACCACGCACCAGATGATGGTACACGCGCGCGATCAGGCTGAAGCGATCGATGCGTCGCCCGCGCACGGGACGATGAAGAAATCCAAACGAAAGGATTATGTTTGCCGAGTGTGCGACGCGGACTTTGATAAGTATCGAAGGTGTCTACGACACATCACGGTGCATCATCCAACAGCCGATGGTGGACCGGAATATAAACCGATCAAACTATGCCATTGCCCCATATGTTCGGGCATCTACAAGAAAAGGGAAGATTGGCATGAGCATCTGACCGAACATCCGAGTGTGCGGCCACACCATTGCGAGCAATGCATTCGGAGGCGAAGGAAAGCGTCCAGCCGGAAACAGGTACACCGTTGCTCGTACTGTCCGAAAGCGTTCGAACACAAACCGAACCTGGCGTCGCATCTGCGCATACACAAGCAGCAGTTACGGTTTCCCTGTGGCGAGTGTGGCGTAATGTACGATCGGTACCGCGATCTGTTGACGCATCAGAGCCGTTATCACTCAGAGAATCCTTCCGAAATAGCAGCCCGTGAACCGCTGCAAAGGTGTAACTTTTGTCCACGCGTCTTTACGCGTTTGCGCGACGTCAAGTATCATCAGGAGCAGGTGCATGCGGATCAAGTTATACCTCCGGGCAACGTGGAGGATACTAATGAACCGGACGACCTGGAAGACGGTGGTCCTGTGACGTTCGGTTTCGGTCCCGAGATGTTTCCCGAAACCAATCTGCATGAAATGCTGAACGAAGTTGAACACCCGATAAAGCCTGATCCCGATCTAGACCTCACATCGCAGTAAGATTATGATTCTCTTGTTTAGTGCTACATCGTTTCATTTAAACGCAATCCCAATAATTTATCTTGCTAACAATTTACCTTGGAAGCGTAGTTTTATAATCCATCTGTGAATAGCAAGTAACCGTTTCATCACAACTAAAGCCTACCATTAAAACGAGCGTTCGTTTCATCAACCAAATTGACTCGCCGCGACGCAGCATATTACAATTTCGAACAAACGATCAGAAACTGTCGCTATGTACAGCTAAGTGGTAATAAATAAGACTTAACAGTGACTATTGCCGAGCGACTAACTTCCGTGTGTTGATCGAGGCAGATAGATTGTACGTAAATATATAGGCGTAGTTTTGCTTACATTGATATTATTAGGAATAAAAGAATAAAAATGGCACACCAAGAAAAAACAGGGCTTTTCTTGAACAAATTAGAATATGCTAATTTTTATAATAACTATAACTGTACTTATATCATCGCATTGTACTGGAAAACTATAGCTTAACATTTCACTGGCAGTATCCGATCTTTGTTTCCACGTGTTCCTCGAAACGGTTATTGTCCGACAAACTGACACTATTCTTAATGTTTTGAAATTGTAAAACAAAATTATGTTGCAGATCGGTCCGTTTTTGTCGCTTCGCTTCGAAATACTTAATAGAACTCTTTTCGTATATCAAAAGAACACAGATATTTAGTATTATTTGGCCCGAAGTACACAAAAAACGCTCCATGGTGGAACGTCGATCACTATTGCGTATGTCCCATGCTGCCTATGTACAGTGTAATCATAGCTTAACCATGCCTGATAAACTTCTTTGTGCTCCAAATGTATGTTGGAAAACAAATGGGTGCATACATTTCAACGGATTATAAAGAATGCATGTTCAGTGAAACGTATAATAAATTTTTTTACGTGTAAAAAAATCACAACACGATACATACACTGTTTAATTATTTTTACGCAGTGTTTTTTACTCATTTGCTACCTATGGCCACAGCTGAATACAGCAAAAAAAGGATAACTTCTCCTGTCAAAAGTTCTGATACATGTGGCCACGGCTCGACAGAAACAGAAGATGGACTGAGATAGTGTAGTGGGAAATGTAAAAACATTTGTGGCATGGAAAAGTTTTAGAACGCGACGATGGCAAACATTCGAGTGTAGTTTGTGCAGTTTATTTTCCATAATTTCAGTTCCTTTGTGTGTTGATTTATAGCCTCTGTTGTATGCAGCTGTTGTTCATTTCGAAGAGGGTTAAAGCCCATGGTGGCTACGTTCGCCACTTGCTTCCGGTCGGATGTCGGAACTGGCTGAACATTTTCAGATTTGTACAATCAATCTAACTTAAAGCAAGCGCTTTCCATCGTTTGATCTGCATAAAAAGGTACCTTTTGTCTAACCCCTGCGGCATAGAGGTGACGTTGACCGTGCCGAAATATGATAGCAGAACAAAGATTGCTTACTGCGTGTGTATACAATCTCTGGAAAAGCGACATCGACGTCCCGGCTGTGCTACGGGTGAAAATTAGCTTTCCGATCAACAGCACCATCTGGCAAACGGTTGTTTGTCCGTAGTTGCCACCGTACCAGCTGTGAAAAATACCGATTCAAGCTTTAAAACACACATATACAGACACACAAACACACACCGGAGGAGAGGTATACGACGTAATCTTATAAAGGCAAAATTAACCTAACGCAAAACAATGGATGTGGCCAATCTGTTTGACGACCTCGAGTCCAACAACATGGATAGGGTCGACGAGGTGAAGCGCAAGTTTCAGGAGATGTTTTCTTCCAGTAAGTATTGTCCAGCAACACAATTGAAAGATCAAATCAATTGTACGGCTTTTTTGTTATCATATTTAATTACTCGTTAGTCCGTAATGCAATGTACGACATGTATAAAAAACTGCTAATGAATGTTCTATTTGTTTACTTTTAGCCAAAGAATCCTGGCTCGCGTGCAACATGATGGAATATTTTGCTCATACGTCATCGATACGGATCGTAGAAATTCTCGTGAAGGTACAGCAACCCCACGATAAGCACATATTCGATCGGCTGTCCGAGTGGATACGCAGCGGTACATCGAAAACGTTGGCACTTACCCTGTTCGGGCACATCATCCAAAAGCGGCCCCTTTGGCTGTACAAGGTGGGAGCCCACCAACTGGTAAAGGACGTGTTAAAGCTATCCAAGGTGGAGAAAGACATCACCTCGCTGATTAATGCGGTGCTGTGCATCATCGATCTGTTGCCCGTGATTCCACTGGTGATGGGCAGCTTTGTTCAGGATTTGTTTGATGTGTTTAACTATCTCGCCACGTGGAACCAGAACGAATCGCACCTACCCGAGTATCAGCTGATACATCTGCAGTTTGGGCTGTACGAGCTGTTCACTCGGCTGTACGGCATGTATCCGTGCAATTTTGTGGCCTTCCTCAAGCATGAATATTCATCGGCCGGACGTCAGGCTGTGTTTCAGCACACGATCAAGCCATTGCTCGATACGGTTAAGATACATCCACGGCTGGTGCTTTCCGACCGGGAAAGTGAGACCAGTCAGCAGCGATGGAAAAACATGGAACCGCATGATGTTGTGAACGAGTGCGCCCGCATGTCGCTCGAGTATCCGGAACCGCAGGAAAGCTCCCAGGCGCAGCTGCTCGCAGTGAATGGGGCCGGTGGTAACGAGTGTCCGTGTTACATGACACCGATTAAACCGTACGAGTACACTGCCGGTGGTGGCACCGATTCGTTCGAATTGCCACTGAAAGCAAACGTGAACTACTTCAACACGCTTTCGCTCGACCAACAGCTGTGTACGATCACAGCCCAAAATTCGTTCTGGTCTCCCAATAGCACGCTTATGCAGCCAACGCCTCCACCCACAACGGGAACGGTACCGCACACGCCAATTCCTACCCCGAGCTATACGATTCCCACTGTACCAGCACCACAACCACCGGCTGCGGACGGTGCATCGCCCCCGGAAGCGGCGGTGGAGGCAACGCCTGAAACTACACCCATGAAGGATATCAAACCAGCTGCTAGGCCGTACCCTACATCAGTCAAACCACAGACAGCCCGCGCCATCTGGACGCCATCGCAACCAGCATCTCCGATAAAGAAGGATGCAGGGCAGTCACACTTTAGCTACGAGTATCCGCTAGCGGTGGTGACATCGAAAAAGTTGCTTCAAGTGGTAAGCGATCGCAACCAGTCGCTGCTGCAACTGTCTGACACGGGTACTACCACCACGACGACCACAATGACAACGGTAGCATCTGCAACGTCGACCACGAGCAATAGCGTACCGTCCAGTCCGCTTCCTATCGATCAGCAGTCGGTCCCACTGTCAGCAACGGTAGTGCCAGCATCGGCCGCTTCCCGCAATGAGTCGCCCATGGTGCAGATCCAACCGGTTCAATTACGCCCGAGCGATCTTAGCCAGGAAGATCAGGAGGTGAACGATATCAACAGTCCCCACATGCATCATTCGCAATCGCTGCCGGTCGGTACGGCCGTTCCGATACGGGATCTGTGTGCGGACGAAGACCAAGACCAAGGCGAAGGTTCGCCGTGTTCAGCTGGTGGGCTGCACTTTAAAAATTCGCAATCGGTCATCAACTACACGCGTCGCCGACTGCACAGTCATTGTTTGGTAGATTCGAACGATCCGTACTATAGTACCGGTACGTCACCAGCGGACACGAGCGGAAACTTTATCCGCAATGGCGCCACCATGGCGACGCAGCTCACCACGATTGGGTCGCGTGGTGGTATCGGTGCTAACCAGCAGCTCCAGATTCCGGAACCGATGGTTGTGTATAATCGTCATCCGACTGGTGGACAGGAACAGCACCATCACTACTACCACCAGTGCCACCATCACATACATCTGCATCATCAGCAGCATCAGCACCACCATCATCATCTTGCCGGTCCGGGCGGATCGCTGTTTGCGGCACATCAGCGCCGCCATTCATTGCCAGATCTGAAACATTTTGCCCTCAAGGTGATTCCGAAACTGTTGCTCGATTCGGTTTCGATCGTGAAACAGCGCCATCTCGGCCAGCAGATGCACCGAACGGGTGAAACGACCAACGGTGGAGGGAACAGTGCGTCGTCCTCGGAGGGAGTTGGTAGCAACGCGGACAGTAGCCCATCGGAGGAAGAAGCTATATCGGCAGCTACGCATTTCCATAGCAGGCAGGAACAACGATCGAGCGAGCAGCTCGCACGCAATCAGGAGCTGTTCCGTCAGTTGCGCAACAATTTAACGACCGTCGCCACTCCAAGCAGCCACTTTCAGCACCAGCGTGTACATCATCATCATCATCAACATCCCCATCAGCAGCAACACCAGCAGCTGGGTGATTCATTTGCTCTCGCGCGATCGCGGATCGATCGCCAAGCGGGCGTTGACGCAGTAATGACTCCGGTTCCACCACATGCGACCATTTCGACAGCAACGCAAACGATCATCAGCTGGCCGCAGCCTTACGAGCAGATATTCTACGGAATTCTGCAGGAAGAATTGCGCTTTAAGAACAGCATTTCACAGCTGCAGCACGATCAGCATATTCAGAAAGCGGCAGCAAACGGTGGCCGTCTGGATCCGTACGCGCTTCTCGATCAGTACATCGAAACGTGCGCCAAGACACGGGCCACCATGGCCGAAAATGCCAATCGAACGAGCCTGCCGGAATCTTACTATCAGGACCACATCCGGTTGTTGCATTTGCAACTCCAGTACGAACGTCACCGGCGAGAGATACATGCCGAACGAAACCGTCGCCTGCTCGGCAAAAGCCGTAAGATCCGTGCGCTCGAGCAAAACAATGAAGCGCTCAAAGATCAGGTAGCGCGTTTGACGCGAGAGATCGCTTCATTAAACGCGGAGCTTAGTACGGTGCGCCGTAAAACGAATGCCGAGCTGACGGAAGTGTCGCGAGAATGTGTGCGTTGGAAGGAATCGCTGTACCAGGAACAGGAACGTTGCAAGGAACTACAGCTCAAGATTGAAGCACTACAGGTGGTGATCAAGGACGAGTCCGCACAACGGCGCGAGGTTAATTTGCAGTTGGAGAACGCTCAGGGTGAACTGTTTGATTTGCGTAACGAACTGCGGAAGGCTATGGGGAAGGCGGACCTTGGTCAGCAGTACCGCGAAGAACTAACGCGTCTACAGTCCGAGTTGATAATGATGGGCGAGGTGCAGTTGCGTTTCAAGGAGAAACTGGTCGAGCTGGAGCGGTTGCGAGCTCGCGAAGCCGAAATAGCGCTCATGAAGGCAAACTACCACGAAGAATGGAAAGGTTCGAAAAGCGTGCGGTACATTTTAAAGCGAACACTAACATTTGGATCCTTTTTTCGTAGACTTGAAATTTGCGCTTCAACAAAAGTCAGCCCAACTCGATACGGCCAAGGAGCGTCAAGCTGAGTTGGAGCAACAGCTCATTAAGCGCGAGGAAACAATCACGCTACAGAAGCGGACGCTTAAAACGGTGAAGGAAGAGTACCAGGAAAAGTTTAAGGTAAGAGTAGATCGAACGTGGGTGTGGTGGCAAAATAAAACCCGACGGAACTTAACGACCCAACCATTATGTAGGCACTGGAAAACAAGTACGAAGCACAAAAGGCAATCGTAATTCGGATGGAGGACACAATCGAGGAGCTGCGTGTGAACAGTTGCGTCGCAAAATCTCCCGATTCCGACCGTACTGGTAAGTGGTCGCTTTGGTTCAGTCAGTCAATCAGGAGCAGAATGCAAACGAATCTTTTCCTTCCATATGCTCTTTTCAGACGCTGTCGGTTCGCTTGATCATACGTCACCGCTATCGATTTCGTTAGCGTCCAGCGAAGGTCTTTCGGAGATTCGTAATCTGTCGGCGCTTGTTGCGCAAAATTCTGCCGGTCTCGGAGCACAACTCTCCGGTGGAAGCAGCACGTTGGTTGGTATGGGCAACAACAGTAGCGGCGGCATGATTGGTACAGCCGAGCTCGATTCAAATTTGCCAACGCCGACATCGGCCGGCCAGTATCCGCATGGTCCGGGTGGTGCTTTATCCGATCCATAACACCATTCTTCTGATGAACGTACCCGGCCAATGCTATTGTCCGGGTGGCACGTACTGAACGGACGATACATATATGGATACGAGCTGCGAAAGGATATTAGCTGGAAGGAAGAAAGTGTGTGCCCACCATCTGTGCCCGCAATGTTATCACTTGTTACTGCCTTTCGTTTTATTTGTTATTGTTTCACGAAATGATTCAATTCACTGTTGATTTTCTTTTTTGCTATGCTTATTTGCTTTCGGTGATTTAAAATGATTGTAAAAAAGGGTTCACGATTCGAATTTATTCGGAATCCGTTGTTTTGCCATACGTCTTAACCTTTGCTTTTCTTTCCTACCTTAAGTTCTTTGTGATAATCCCGTTCCGTGTTTCTTCTAAAACGGAAACCAATTTAAGGTGGAATTGAAGATAAATGTTTGTTTAACATGCTATAGAAACTGCAGCTAAATGACAGGCTTTACGGTAGCCTATCTGCGAACACCCATTCGCCGCATAATACGCCAAAGTAAAGCAAACAAATGTAATGTGTTAATCGGATGAAGGTGGCGTAACACGGAGATCAAAGAGTGAACATCTATAAATAATTATAAATATGTATAAATACGAAAAGCATCATGATGGCAAACAACACACATCTTTGGCAATTACATGGCATTAAAAGCAGAACACAATGCACACATACACAAACGCTGCTGTGTTTATGCATAAGTCAGGAAATTCCTACTTGAGACTGGACTGTAATTTGAATTCTCGAACACCGAAAACCCGTTGTTAGGTACGTACATAAAAATGAAAATCGAAAACTAAATCGTTGCAAGCTCACACACCTATTGAAGTTGTAGTGAAACACTTTAGCAAAGAGAAATTGTGTGTCACGAGCGATGCGACGATAACGCGATGATAATAAAAGCAACAAATTATCTAATGAAACAAGTAGCGTCCATTTTTGGGCATATTTGCGTCAAGGTTGGGTAGTATAAAAAAACACATTCGAAATATTTTTTTGTATATGTATAGGATTTTTTACATCAGCATTTTTTTTAATGATAAATCATCGTTTGATAAAGATTGGAAAAGATACGATTTTCGATACGAATACGAAAGATACGAATAGAAAACCTTTTTTTATGTTTGTTTTTTTTCTCATTCTTCATTCTAGAAAGCTTATTGATAAAAGTTACATTTTTAAAACCAAACTACGAACAATAATTTTTCTCTCACCGCTTCGTAGTGAGGACAGCATAAACATAATCACTGTATACATCTTTCAGCAGTGGAATGTTTAATATCCACGAAGGAATGCAGTGCAAGTTGTGACAGTTCGATGAACCGGACAACTTTCCCACCATTTGCGAAATCATCTGACCCGATACGCCCAATTTTATACTCCCGATGTGTGATGGCACAGATATGGAACGTGAAAAAGTTGGAACCTTCATTTCGGAAGAAAGAGAACTGACGAAATTGGTACAATGGATGCACTTTGCGGCAAATTTGAAACTGCATTCTTACCGTTTGTCTTTGCGCGTTGTCTATTGCGCGGTGAAAATGCCGAAGAGCACAACCGAATAAGCAATGCAAGCCATATAGAAAACAGTGATAAACAATAGTCAAGGTATGATTGATTATATTATTAAAATAATGGTTCTGTAGCTACTGGTAATATATGTTCTGCATTTTAATGCTTTTAAAATGTAATATTGCTTTGTTATTCATGTATTCTGATTAGCACTAGTGTTCTTTATTAAACAAAACATTCCTTAAAACGCGAACCAATATAATTTTATACGCTTAAGTTAAGAAGCACTGCTTTTTGTTTGATGCCATTTTTAAAAAAAAACATTAGCCATCTCCCACAATGAACAAAATTCTCAAGCATTGTGTTTTGGTGTGCAGGAAATTCTTCACATTCTTGACCGTTCAATGAATCTCCTGCCAGACATGGCTCACATGAAAGTTTGCTCCATTCGCCGGTAAACGTGCGCTTCGACAAAACGGCAAACAAGTTAGTAAATGTGGACTGCCGTGTGAAGAAAACGAGAGTAATGAAAGCATGCCCAGAAGTCCGATCACGATGATGATGATGATGTGAAGTCATTTTATTGCTCATAATTATTCAAGTGCAAATGTATGAAGCAATTTTGCGTTCGATCTAAGGGTGATAGATCAAATTTTTATTGCAATTTTAATTTATTTCTTAATTGTTTAGTAAATGTAAAATTATTATTTACTTCAAAACTTTTATTACTATTCCGAACAGCACATGATGGTTTTACGAGTCATTACTGTTCAACGTCGCCTTACAATGACATCCCCAAACGAATGTAGATGTATTGCTGTGGAGAAGTAGTTTTTCGTGAATAATTTGCAGTAATTTTACCGCCGGAAGGTAAACAGTTAGCTGCAAAACAATTAGCAAACGAATGGGCCAATTAATGCATTATGCTTAATATCAATCAAACGATAGCAGTGCACCCGTGAGAAGAGTTCAATACGCGGCAACCAGACATTGACACGACGTAAGATAAACCGCACACCATACGATGTAAGCGACGAGATCGATTTTCATAGGGATAATAATACAGATACTTTCGTCGCACCATCCGTTCCATCGTGTTGTTGCGTTTACCATGATCTAACAGCACCATTAGCACGCGGTGCCAAATGATAATGGTTTGCATGATTTGATAAATCGAGTTGAGCATCGTAAGTATCATAATTTGTCCGGTAATTAAATTAAAACAACCTTCTCTCAACACACGGGGGCCAACCCACCCGGCTGTTTGCTGATTGCGATACCGATCACCACTTACGATCGGTGTGGTGATCAATGTTGCTGGTCGTGTTACCCGGTCCGGACAGTGCTTGGTAGTAAAATGTCGACAACGTAGTTAAGGAATGTAAATAATATAAGTTTTTTTTGTATTTTATCGATATGTTAAACCATTTGATTCTTTCGTACTATTCATAATACCATAATTTATTTTGAACAATAATTTGTTTTTTTTTTTGCTATAAAACCAGGTAGTAAGGTGCGTACTGAGTAAGAATAAGTGAGTTAATTAGAATCTGCAGAAAGATTTGGTTTTGGAAATCACGAAGGAGTTATATAACTTATGAATGAAATAATTAAATGAAAAACTCTTATAATTCCTTATGGCGTCGTCGTTATTTGTTAATAAGTAGTTTTAGTTAGGTAATACTTAGTTTTTTCAGTCACTAGTTATAACTCTTTACGACGACTATCAACTCACTCAGAGTGAGTGAGTGAGTCATGAGTAATAGTCAACTTTATAATTAATTATTACGATAAGTATTTCATTGTCATGGCTCACGAGTAATAGTCTTGATACGGAAGATCGTGCCAGATCGGATTTGGTATCGGTCCTGTTGTGTGAGAGAACGACTGTCATTGGAAAGGAGGTATTTTGAGTGTAAATTTAAAAAAATCCTATCAAAAAGATTTCAAATTCAATTTTGTGAATAGTTCTTAGTTGAGGTTGGAACTAAAGGGAATTACTACAGATTTGTCACCGATTGATTAAAGGATTTTTGGCAATTCCAACAAAACTTCAAATATAAATGGAAATCCATTTGGCCACCAAAGACCAATTTTTCTACGAAGAAAGTTATTTAAAAAAATAGAAGAGCATTGCAATACGTGTATAGTTCTTAGATAAGCGTATTTTAACGATTATATAGCAACTTGTAGAAGGACAAATCGTAACAACGACGGCGTATTATACTACCAAGTAATTGTTTGTAGACATCGTTAATATCATTTTTATTTGCTACTAAGCGCCCTATTACTAAGTAATGTACTGCAAAAACCTGCTAAATGGAATATTTTCATTGCTGTAATTTGACTGATCGTTTGTCAATCGTTTGATCGTTTAGATCTCCAAATGGAAGAACAATTTCAATGAAGTTCAAAAAGCCACTCATTTAGTGAGGTTGTCCTATCGGTAAGCATGGTGTTAAATGTTTGCTACCTACTGTACGCATGCCATTATCAAGATGAAGCCCATAACCGACGTAAATGTTTACTTTGATAGCTGCGGAAGCTCCATGTTGCAGCCTACGTAAGACTAGGCCCAGCTAGCCGTACTGAAAATCCGGTTGCGTCAGGAACGCCTCACATCTTCAAACCGTTTGCCTATCGGCTTTCATACAGACCTTGAGCAGGCATCCGGCATAAACCCTAGAACCGTGCCACTTTGCATAATACGGTCCGCTCACACGGTGGATGGGTGACCTGTGTTCCTGTGGCTGTTTATGCAGCTGCTCGAACTCGAACTGTGGACGATGCATGGCCAAAGTACCGTCATCTAATTTTATGAGCTGTATACTACACTTGAAGCAAATTCATTTCAGCAAATCTTATCAGGTGTTGATCGGGTGAAGGTGCCGGCAACCGACTCCCAGCAGCACATTTGCGCCGTAACCATTTTTGTCAGAACATAAAAACGTGTCCTCCCATAAGACTATTGCTATTTGGCCACCGGGGTGAAGCGACCTGCTGAACTATTGTACCACACTGCAGAAGTTGGAAAGGTTTCACGCAGTTTTTTTTTGTTTTTACATCCGGTTAGACCTTAGAACTGATAAGTTTAGTTTTGCCCAATCGGTCGTTAAAACATTTGCCCTTTTTGTGTAATGTGACAATTGAGCTGCTGGGACAGAATATAAGCGGACGGCATAGTTTTAGCAGCTCCAGTAGTGTTCGGTGACTTGATTACTGGAAGGTTCGTCGCTTCTGCTGAAGTCTTTCGTATCGATATGGCACATCCGGCGCGATTGCTGCTCCTAACGCTGGTGATATCGCTCGTGGCCAATCAATGGTCGCCCGTTGCTGCGTTTGAGGACTTTCTAGTGAGTTTGGTTGCCTATCGGTCAGTTCGTGAGCGTTGTAAATATTAACCTTTGTTTCATCTTTTTCCTCTTCCCAACAATTTATTATGGTGGAAATATACAATAGGATGATATTTTCTCGATTTTCTTCGACTCGGAAAGTGAAAGTGAATCATCAGAACCGATTCATGTTGCGGGCAAACATGCGGTTATCAATGTGACGTGTGACAACTGCACACTGACGATTAATTGTCCAACATGCAGCAGTATGTCGATGGCTGGCGGAATGATGGAGACTGCACCGACTGCACCGACTGCACCGGCTGCACCGACTGCACCCACTGCACCGGCTGCACCGACTGCACCCGCTGCACCGGCTGCACCGCCTTCACCGAATGGAGATGCTGCAACGGTTGCTCCGGCTACAACTACTACAATGAAAACAACCAGTGCAAACCCAGCTCCTGCTGAAGAAACTAACAACAATGGCGGTGCACCCTCTAGTAGTAGGCCTGACCCAGAATTGCCTTCAGGAGACGCCGTTACGACGACTACAATGGCATCCATTGATTCAGCATCTCAACCAGCACTTTTGTAGTCATTTAATGTACATAATTAATTATTACTTTTATTAAGAAAGTACATACAATATTTGAAGTAATGTACGAAACTAGGTATAACGAAATTGATTCTTTTATTCTTTTATTTTAATATATTTTTATCTACGGAACAGCGTTGTATTGTAATGTCGTAATTTTTTAGTTACAATAGCTTTACCCTTGTTTACGAAAAAAACATGTTAAATAAAAATAAAGCATGTTTATTAAAAGTTTACATGATTTTTCTTTCTAAAAATATGGAAGTTTACTAATAAAAATAGAATATATGCTTTGTACAGTGCGAAGCTGATGCGCAAACAGATGATGGTTTTAATATTCAAATTAATCTAAGCTTTCTTTGTACTTTACTTCAAGTTTAGTTGACATTACAGTAAAAAGTGTCTTTCGAAAAACTTGAAGAATTTATATTCAATAATTGGCGTTAGATTCTGTGCTCTTGATGATCGCCACATGCGTTCGTGTGGGATGCAACTAGCTTTTAGAACATGGTTTCTAAACCAAACAGTTTACGACAAATAAACGAAACGGATGATTGAGTAGTGCACGTATTGCATGCATGGTCAACTAGTATGTGCGGTCACTCGCCTACCTCGAGAGCTGGCTCCTCTCAATAAGCCCCTAAGGGGGTTTTAAAGCGAGTTTAAAATTATGCCACACTGATTCGTTATTAGAAATGTATCACTTAACGACAATACCATGAAAAGCATTTGGTTTCATTTCAATAAAAATGTAGAGTGAATTTAATTTTAGTAGAACGTTAGGAATGTAGGTTTTTGCCGTTACGTTTTGTCTAACTAAATGTATTGTACTAAATGTAATTCTGTTCATTCTGAAGCCATTTCAATGGAGAATAAATTACAAATTAATAAGAAAAATTATATCAATACGGCCAGGTCGTTCTACCTGAATAAAAAAAAGAAAAATTATAATAGCAATAACAATTAACTCTTACGAAAATGCATCATAATACAATAATGAAATAAATTACAAAGTCTATCTAATTAAGTAGAGTTTAATCTAATTCTAAATCTAATTAAGTAGAGTAGAAGTTTAATTGAATGTGAATCGTTTAAATAATTGTTCCATTTATCTGACGGTTTTCTACAGCGATGATGATGATTGATCGGTCATACCGATCAAAGGTAAATTATTATTATGTTTTGTTTGTTCAACAAACTCCAAATTGTCAACTTCCGTTGCTCTAGAAATGAGAGGTAATTGAAACCATGGCTCATAATGTATTAACTGTACCCCTGTGATTCATTAGTAACTCAGCGCATATATGCCCCAGTGGCCAATCCGCTGGATAAATAATGTTAGCAAGGCAAGAAAGAAAAACCGTCCGCTAATGACACTAATTATTTGTTGCTACAAAACAACCGAACCGATGTTTAACATCGCTCTTTGACAAGTTATGACTACCATCAATGGTGGCCGCATGTGTGCCTATCGAACACCGTAGGATGATTAAGATGTTTGAGGAATTTCACCCCAACGATTGGCAATTTTGATGATGCCTTTTAACCTAAACACGCGCATGTATCTAATCTTAAGCCATGAGCAGAATGGTACATTAGCGCTAACTTACACGATTATTAGCAATAGCTGCTGCAACTACACGTCAACCCCCGCTCCGACCGTTTCCGCCACCCAGTTCCTCACGTTAATCATTCGCTTATGCGAGATAAAGCGATTCGCATCCTTTGCGTTGCATGTTTTATTGATACGATAGCAAAACGAGTCCGAAACCTCCTCGAGTACCACACCGTCACACGCACGGGGTTCGTGGCAAAGTGCCGACATGGAATGCGACGATTACACACCTTCCCGTATATGGGGGGATGGAAAGGAAAAATCGAAACTACGGCAAACAAGCATTTGCGACCTCACCGGAAAACCGCAAACACAGAAGTATACGGCGAATAGCAATAAACATTACCCACGGTACTATTGCGGCTAACGGCACCAGTCTCGGATTGACTCACGAAGAAACGTGCACCGATCAAGAATGGGCTAGTAACGTGGAGCAAAACAAAACGCAAAATAAAAAGAAAGAAACTGTAAAAAAACGAGAAAAAAAGCGAACGAACAAGGAAAACAAAAACTCGTCAACCTTCTCATCATATCAAAAAGCCGAGACACATAAAATGCGACGTTAAACGCAATCGTGCCGCAGAACGTGTTTGTTTTTTCCTTGCTGTAATATCATTTTGTTCCCAATGCACATAAAATGGTGAATAAAAAAATGTTGTCCTTAAGACACCTTGCACAAGGTGGCGTAGGAACTGTACAGCGTGTGAGTTCATTAGGTCGAGTTGCAAGCATAAAGTTACATGTGCTGCCGCGGACGTATTTAATTAAGAAGAATGATCGGAGAATTTTAAACTTCACCTAAAAAATAGTTCACAAAATTTTACTAACATTTCCAACCTTTTAAACGCTTGTCAGAGTCTTCATTCAAACCATTAAATCCACTTAAATTCAAACATTCCGACCGATCGTCTGAATATTCATCGTCTGCAGTAGGGATCATTTTCCAACGATTGACCAAAGAGGGAAACGCCGGTGATAAATGTGTTGCTTGCATGTCAATCGTTGAGAAAATCAACCTTTCCAGCACTTCCCCGGCATGCAAACTGTGGTTTGGTTCATCGTGCGATCCAACGTTCAATCCGGTCCATCCATACGGGATGATCATCCCCTTACCAGATAACGCCATAATTGTGCGACGCTCGAGAGAAAAATGAAATGTATGTCTTTATCATGCATTACAAATTAACAGAGTTTATCAATTAAAGCCTCGTTAGCAGTGGAGGGTGTTGGGTGGCAAATGACATACGTTTTGTTACCCCGTTGTGCCATTCGATGTGTTCGATCCTTTTTGTCCACTTCGAAATGTGATACCGTGATCGGGCTGGGACCGCACTCATTTAAGCCGCAAAAGATATGCTTCTTAGTATCCGATTCGATCCTTCCCCACCAAACGATCGGCCGTTAACTTGTCTTGTGGCTCGATCCTGCTGCTGTATCTACTGCAGCCCGTATCGCCTATATGTACGACTTCAACTGCAACTGGATGGTACGCGATCGTACGCGATCGTACGTCATCTTGCTGCAAATCAAGGGTGCTTTCGAAGCATTAAAATCGAAGGCACACAGTTTTAAATGGCATGAAAATCCGGTATCCATTGCGCTTGCTTTCCTGCCATCGTGTCGACCCAGCAGTTCGTAACGATCGAGAAGTTCCGAAGACGAAACACTTGTGGCTACCAGGCTCGGAGACCGCACACTACACCGCGTATCAATTTGCCCTCCGCCGAGGGGCGTTTGGTGTAGTTATGTAAATGTCCCCTCGGCAAATTACAACGTGATCCCATTAATTGAGGTAATGGAGATTGGGTTTCATGAAATGATAACTTAATTAAATGCTAACCGGTTCGTTTCACTTGGTTGGCTTGGCCCGTGTGCAGGAACACCATTCGATCTTAAGAGTCGAAAGGATGACACTCACCTTCCTCCTTCTTTTTTTGTGGGGGTTTCTGCAATTGTAACATTGTTATCGGTGAAACCTTAGATATTTTCACCTCCATGTTCATAGTCAATTATAGCAGCTTCTCTAAACTATTTTTGTAACTTACCCTGTTGCGTAGTAAAAACTTTGATTTCAACAAAACAAAGGGCAGTCCATCTTTTCGCAGCAATAAACAGCGAATAGCCTCAACAACCTTAACCTCTTTTAGTTTACGTATGCAAACACCCTTTCGTTATTGGCAGTCGTAAACCGTGGCAACTCCCGAAGATGTTAACATGTCAATGTATATAAATCTAACCAACGCGGTACCACGTTTAACTACTCGCACAAAGGGTTTCGGGTCACTCTGCTACGGTTGCTCCACAAAGCTTGTACCGTTCTAATGGGCACTGGAATTCAGACACTGTGGAAACTGGTTATGATTTGGTGGGCTATATCCTTTTGTTCTATCACCACTGCAGCGAACTGGGGCAACATAGTGCTTGGTTGGAAGGTAGGTTAGATTAGGTTGTGTGTTGTTACATGAGCAGTACTTACAAATTTTACATCGTCCATCTTCTGTACATCCGCAGATCAGCTGGCGCCTTCTGCTGGATTTAATGGTACACAAAGAATTTAACGCACAGTTCAATAGCACCTCGATCAATCAAGACACCAACAGTACGGGAAATGTATCGCTGTTAGGTTTGCTGTTAAAGCTTGACGGAGGCCAAATGCAACATTAGCGGGAAACTTTCTATAAGTATTTAATTATTCAAGAAATAGCAATATTGTTAAACTGTTCTTGGAGAAATATTTAAAAAAAATATAAATAGCAAAGGAAAAAACTGAAATAATTGTAATGTAAAGTAATATAATAAAACGGTACAATAAAGCTAATAACATATTAATATGATAGTATAACTAGCAATATTGAGGATGATCGAATCGGCTTGTGATTCGACCATAGGTCAATCTCCTCTTGATCGGCTCTTATAAAAATCGTATATTGTCGGTCTTCTCGCGTGTATCAATGATATAATTTTTTGAAAACGGAAAGTGTTTTGCGTTGTCTTTCATGATGTCCAACATCGTTTGTAAACGTTAAGTAGATGCTATTAACTCTGACTTTAAAGGAGCTTTTGATAACTTGCCCACAACCTGCTTTTAGCTAAACTTGTGAAACTTAGGATTTGGAAGTCCAATTCTATCTTGAATGGGATCCTTTCTTTCGAATCGATCCTATTCGGGTAGATTGGACAACTCTTTCTCTTCGTCCTCTGTGGGGTTGTTTAGTGTAACTCACGGAAGTGTACTTATTCCTTTTCAAGGTTTTGATTGATGAACATCTCCTTTTTGCCGACGATATAAATTTTTTTCTTACCGTGTCCTCGTCCACTGACTGTCGATCTCTCCAGTGATTTCTCTCTCTGGTGTTTGCAAAATGGGTTGGTGTTCTGCACCCCCAAGATGATGCGTCATCTCTTTTGGGATATCTTCTGCTGTTGGGCTGTCATAGGATTACTCTCTATGCACACTCAAATAAGTATAGTATCCACCTTGAAAGATCTTGGGGTTTGGTTGGATTAGGGTTTCTGGTTCGATTGTCACATTAACCACGCTAGAGGGTTCAATAAAGCGAACAGAGCAATAGGCCTCATTGTTCGCATGTCTTTGGAAATCCGTGATCCATTATGTTTAAAGGCCCCGTATTGTTACAGGGTTCACTCAGTTCTTCATTATGTCAGCGTTGCGTGGACTCCCGCTGAAGGTACTGCTATGAGACTAAAATGAGAGAATTCATAGATGACGCACTCCGCAATACGTAGATTTCTTCACGGTTACTCCGTACCTTCTTATTCTCTCCGGTGCTGTTTGCTGGCCGCCTACTTCACTGTCTATATCCTTTCCTCGTAATTCGATGTCCTTTCCATTTTATCTTCCTTAACCCTGTAGTAGACTTCGCGACAGGCCTCCCACCTTTATCTTAACCCGCAGTTCGGTCGATTTCCAGAATGATCCCTAGTTAAGCGCATACGCCTCGTTCAATACAGATAATCATCGATTTCAACCTTCCCATTTCCCACTTGATTGCCATTTCCCAGGCGCGGGCTCGCCTTCTTGATTCGTTCACCCATCCTTCGTAACCAACCATGCCTCCTTTCAAACCTTCTTTCATATCCTAATTTCCTCCTCCCCTAGTTAGTATGCCATGTGGCAGACAATTTGACTAAATAACTAATAATTAACGCTCATAAATAGCAAAGCTCAGCTTGGACGTGGTGATCGAAGCTAAGACTTGGAAACGGTGGAGCAATGTCGTCTGCCAATTCATTATCCCGACCTTTCGGATGCATCAACGCCTAAGTTTGGAACTATCACTCCTCCATGTGGACGACCTAGCAGTTCTTTACAAACTGGATCGTAAGGTGTCATTCAAATAACATGACCAGCGCACCGAAACTTGACGAATTTAATAAGCTGTATGAGAGTAAGTTTGTCGTACAAATTATTGTGCTAATACCGACTCCTCCTTTGTCCTTCCACACATTAAGGGACCAAAAATCCTTCTGAGCATCTTCTTCTCGAAATCGACTAAGAGAGTTTCGTCACTTTTGGACCGAGTCCTTGTCCCAAAGGAGTATGCGAGTACTGTAAGTCGCAGAGATGTTCCCGGTTTTCGCCTTGGCTCAGACCCTTGGCAGTAGAGCAGGATCCCGAGAGTTTTCCACCCACTATCACCTAGTTTGGGTTTTGTATGGTAAGATAAAACTTTAGTAGCTCTCTCTCCTCTGTATAAATCTTTGGAATCTGTTGAAACCTTCTGAAACACTTAATACCGACAATGATCGACAGAAAAATGTGCTCAGAACGATTTCTTCCGAATGTGTGAAAGGATAATGATTGGATGAGTTGTTCGATTAACTTACTATCGTGCAACAAATAAAACCCTCAGGGCTCCGGGTGGGTTAGTCATGTTACTAGCATCTCCGGACGGCTCTGTGCCGTGATCATTAATAAAAATTTTTCTACATGGACATGGAAATTCGCCATAGCTGTGTAGGTTACGAAAAAGTGATAGCGTTCATGCATCCAATAGAATACACAGGGATACTAGAATCGCCAAACGACGGCGCTCTATGGTGAAATGATTCAGAGAATTATGATAACAAGCCAAATATTGTAAAACGTTCATAGCGCCCGGATAAAGAAGTGATCAAGAATAGTTCTACGGTGTATAAAAAAGCACAGCCTACCATAGTTCAGCTGAGATTTAAACTCAGATCGTACGTGATTGCTAATTTATGCATTACCCATCTACTATTTGACCGAATCGTGATGGTTTCCGATAAATATAAACACACAGGTATAAAACACTCATAAAGGAAATGATCATATTTTGTCAAATATTATCACACAACGGTGTATATGAATCTGGAATATTTAGATCATTAATAGCAGGGTTTTTATAGTTTAGTTATTAGTTTCATATTTTTTTTAATTTAAAAACATATAAATAATCCTAACCTATAGACAGATTGTTCAATTTTAAGGGATGCACATCGTTTGCCCTAATACCGATGTACACACGTCAGAGAAATATGCATATAAATGCATCAGTTCGCACCGGCAACCAATCAACTACACTCCGGTACACACCGGCAACAAACAGCAACGTGCCGCCTGGATGCTGCGTGGCCGGCACCACTTCGATGTGTATTCGCTCTTTCGCTTCCTGGAAATCAAAGGCTCCTGTGATTGCATGCAAATTTGCCGATTGGTGCATAAATGCATGGGGACGAGAGATTCTTCTTTAGCTCTGATTTGTTGCGTTTTTTTTCTGTTTTCTTTGCTAGTGCTCTTGTTTTATTGTTTGTTGCCGGTGCATCCGACGTGCATCGGTGGAGTTGGAGCTGCTGGATCTTCGGCTACTTTTCTCTTTTGTCGCGCCTTTTTCATAAGATTTTCGTGTGCTTACCACTCATACACACACAAACACACTCACACATGCAGGGTGAGATTGGTGCGCCGCCTGCTTTGCATAAAAGCAGATCACCTTTAGCCGAACCTTCCTGGCTGCTGTGATGGGTTTTGAGTTATGCTTCAGTTTGCGAGCGCATTACCGCGTGTAGATTGCTGTTGTGTTATGTTTTCTTTTGTGGTTCGTGTATTTTATTAACTTCGTGTATGTGTGTACGGGAAAAAAAAATGTTTTTGTTTCTTTAAAAATTGTTGGCCTCCTTTTTTTGTGCCTAACCTCGTTCCGTTCACGGCATCCGTATTTGCTCCCCGCTTGCGGGTGATTCTTCCAAGATGCACCCGGTTGTGTCACAATCGAGATCCTGCCGAAAAGGTAAATCTTCACCTTCGATGGGTACCTCCACCATGGTACCGTTGAACCTAACGTGCCGAAAATGGCCAGCATGGTATGTAACACGTCGTACAGGAACACTTTACGCCGTGTTCGAGTCGTCCAGGAATGTCGGTCTGATTTAAATGTGCGGCGCCTTCACCGCGGGTCCCAGGCCCCAGGGAGGCCGATTGTGGTTTTATGTTGTTCGTTCTTCCACGTCGTTTTATTTCTGCCCATTATCGTTGCGCATTGTGTCTGATGTATTGGGGCATCCGGAAGATCGATTGGAAGGAAAGAGAAATGCATGATACGAGATACTGTTTTTTTTTCTTTTGAAATTGACGTTTTACGAGGTACGAGAAAAAGTATTGAAATTACGCCCAAATCATTTTTCTTACATTTCTTTTTTTTAATCATTATTTTTTAATAATGTTTAACATATTAAAATAATTTAAAAAAATATTAAAAAATTCTTGAAATCAACATGCATATGTAACATACAATACGGCAAGCCCAATGACCATAACATAATTTTTAAAAAATTTAAACTATTTCAATTTAAATTAAAAAATAAACAACACACACAAGCTTTGTGTTCAATAAAGACTTTTTAGTAAATGTTGTACGAAACCTCATAACCTTCACCTCTGGGATGGGATCGGCCTCCTTGACGTTCCCTTCTTACGGTTTGTCACACTGGCCACCGAAACCGGAGGGGTGCGATTTCATCTGGCTTCCTCTGATGCCGTCAAACGCTAACCACACTCAGCCGGGTTTACGCCGGTACATCGTAACGCCGTTGTGCGCTCGTGCGCCCGCTGTACGTTAAGTTTTAGCGCAGAAAGATCGACACAGGAACGACGAAAAAAGCAATCACACCCAGGCCAGGACCTTCCGGAGGTATAGGGCGTTTTTTGTTGCTGTTGTTGTTGTTGTTTGTTGTACGTGTCCTCCTGCAAACCGCTTCGTCCGTCGTTCGTCACGATGCGTTGCGTTTAACGTTTCACCGTAAAAAGGGAAACACCGCAAATGAACAAGTGCTTAAGATATCGCCCTTTCGGCGCCGCCGGGTACGGTTGAGGTGATGTCAATGTTCCGTTAAATTTCCCTGCCAAGATTACATTTGCAATACGATAACTATCGGTCGCCCGAACCGAGCAAGGTGAGAAGGCGGTACACAGGGCAGGACGCTGCGATAAGACTGAAAGGATTAACAGCAACAACAACAAAAAACTCCTCCCGGCAGAACTCGAAACTGCACCGAAACCGCACCGATGTTTACGGTACGGGGTTTTTTTTCATATTACTAAGCAAACGACAACCAAAATATCCGTGCTTAAGGTATCGAGGTGAGTTTTTTTTGTTTTTCTTCCCTGGTACAAAAAATAACGCTTTGCCCTCGTTCTTGTTATCCCTGGTTCGAAACCCGGCAGTGAGGCACGGAGTGTGACAAAACACGTTTACGGATCGATTTTGACAGCTATCCGATATGTCCAACATTATGGTGCAGCATCGGAACGAGTGAAGGGTGAAGATAGGGCGGTAGATGCCAAGCGATACGATAACTTCAAAGCGGCTTGGATGTAAAGGAAAAATGTTCTCTCATTGCCATGAACTATTTTATCAACTGTTGATTTGGTTTTGAAGATCTTCACTTGATCGTTTTACTAAAAAAAGTAGTATAGTAATAACGCAAAATGTCCTCTTTGATTCGTTTGGCGTGATATATTTGTTTTAAAGTTTAAATAATTTATTTTTCTTGATAATGGTCTGATTAGCCTTTTTAGGTCTCAACTAGAGCGTACTAGGACTTAAGCTATTTATCTGAGCATTAAGTTAACAGATTTTCGAAGGAAAGTTAGAAGCGTTAGTAGACATGTTTAGATTGAAATGGGAAAAGTTATCGATTGAAGTGGAATCAAAATCTTCCGATCTTGAGTTTTTGCAATTTGAAATCGATTTTATGTCAGAAAACCCTTGCATAAAATCAATGCGCAACTTGCAAAAGCTTGGGAAAAGAGAATTTGAGGATCGGAATGAATAACTTTACAATGTTTGCATTACACAGTACTCGTTAATGATCATCACTTGATTTTTTCTTCAAGTATAGTGGAACATGTTTAGATATGTGATACCCTTCAGTTTCTAGTGCTCACTTAGTGAATGTTAAAATTATGTATATACAAAGGACTAATGTGTGAAGTGAAAAAAAAATTCTTCAGAATCGATACCTTTAATGGATAAATTGAAGTTTCAAAGAGAAAGAAAATTTGCATTTATGTCTCAAAATATTCTAGTTCAATTTGAAAATTAAACCAAATTTCTCATTTTAACTCAAAATGCCTACATTTTCATTAATTTACATGACTTTCAAGTGGCAAAGTTAAAGCTAATTCTGGTTTCTTTTGAAACATTAATAATAATGAATAATATTAATAATTTTGAGTATAATCCAAAAAGCCGGAAGGATCTTACCACATTTCAGTTCAACTTGAAAAACCTTGTAAAAATCAAAAACGAATGTCTTGCTTGAGTTTCCTTAAAGTTGTCTTGTAAGCTGCAAGTACTTGTAAGCAGTTTGCTAGATTTATGATAGTGGCGCCATTCTTCACACGACAGGATTGTTACTAATTCTCATCTGTTTTCACGTTTTCTAGTTCTCTTCACGCGATTTAAATCGAAGATTTTTTTTTATTGTAAAACTGCAAAGCGAGCAACTAAACCAAAGAGTAAGATTGAAACCAATCACGAAACCGTACAATTTCGGAATCTAAACACGGACCCGAAATGTTCATGGGAATGTGAGAGACAAGCCACTATCTCGTCCATCGAAAATTAAAAAAAAGAAACAGATCAGACCTACCTTCAATACAAGCTGGGTGGGCGGCTGTGAATTAGGTTGATAAAAAAAACGATTGCCATAGATGTGGAGTGGAGCCTGTGAACGATGGAAAGCAAGGGAACAAATTAAAGCAGAACAGCCACCGGACAGCCGCTTACACGACGCTAATTCACCTGGCTGAAGATGCACCGAAACATCGCCCCGCGGGAATGCTTCTGCTTAATCGGCTGCTTCTTGGCGTTGTAGCCACATGTCGAACAAGCAAAAAAGGTGAATAGCCTGTGTGTCTTTTATTTCGTCTGTTGAATGTGCTTGGAAGAATATGTGTGTGTGTGTGTGTGTTTTAGCCGATCCACTGATCTTCCGTATGCTCCGTGGTCGGTTCGATTTTCTGGTCCAAAGGCGATTTTCACTACCATGGGAACGAAGTGACCGATCTGTATAAGGATTGCCAGAAATTGCCAAAACTTATCGTATCGGCTCGTCTCGCTCTTGCCCATTTCGTTGCCACTCACCGTACCACCGTAGTGCACTCGAAATTCGAACGAAACAACAATAAAAAAAAACCCAACAAAATAGCAAACTACACATCCCACCGAATTCGATTCGATTGCATCTCGAACCACGACAATAAGCGAGGAACGCTGCATCAAAAATACAGCAACAACACCAACAATAACAACACACACGCGCGCACATTGGCATGCACCCCCTCAACCGCACCGTGGGTGTTTCCCAAGATCATTCCGAACAGAATACTGTCGAGCTGCCTGGGGAGGGCACAGCCAGGCAGGTAGGAAGCGAATAAGTCATTATAAATTCTAAAATGTAGTCCATACTTCCATTTCAGCACGTCCTAAAATTCTCTTGATAGCGATACACCATATTTATGTGTTTGGTTTTGTGCCGCGATGTGGAAAAGTATTGGAATTGTGTGTAGTTTTATTTACTGTGAAGAAGAGCAAACGTTTTTGTCAAACCGTGTAGTTAAAAAAACCGAAAAATTCATAAAAATTGTTTTTAAAGAAACATAAATTGTTTAGTCACATACGTTGAGTATTACTTCTTCCAAGACCGAAGACTCAACTTTCTCTTTCTTTCTCTTCTGCTCTACTAGACTAGATCGTTAGACTTTCTTGAATTTTGCTTGGGCAGATGGATATAAAATGAGATTTGATCAACAGCCCGCGGTGTGTTAAGGCGCAAGAGAAAGCACGTAACCATGCGACCTCATTGGAAAGATGTTGCTTATAGAGGTATGCCATAATGCGTCCGGAGATATTATACCATAAAAGAGAATTTTACACGCTTTAAATAACCACAATTCCTTGCAGTTCATCATCCACGAATCCCGAATAGGAGCATTAAATCGCTGCAATCAGATAAAATTTTAAGAACATACACTACTAAACGTTAAAAATAATATTTGCTGTTATTTCGAAAACTAAAATTGTTTAAAAAAAACCGATTATTTTACCTTTCATTATTCACGTTGATATTCTTAAATTCTTCTTTCTTATTATACAATATCTTACTACATTTTTTTATTGAACTTTTTTTCTAACACATATTGTTTTACGAAATATAAAAAAAACACATTTAAACATTATGCAACTTATATTAAGTTTACAAAAATCCCATCCTAAAGGTTTGTGCGCCGCTCTTCTCCAATTGCGTTATTAATTCCTCAACATTCCTTCAACCGAAAGGTGCATGCACAGGTAGCTCCACCGGCTATTATTACAATCCAACGTGTTAAAATCATTTGTGTGGATTGTTTGCTGCTGATGCTACCAGCCACTTTTTGATGGCATTTTTGCTCCTGCCGGATGGTTCCATGGTTTCTTCCTTCTTTCAACGGAAGATTTATAGAACAGACGCGTCAAATATACTTTTACTTGCACGCAAATACTATTCGTTTCGATGAAAGGTGTGAAATTAAGTGCATTTGAATATGGATATAAGGTCGACTAAGTGACATTGAATACATTAATTTTAAATACAAACCAACCTTTGCTAGCATCCCGCTCTGGTAGCATCAATTCTTCAATGTTGGACACCTCTGACTATTAAAGGTGAAAGACGAGAGCATCCTCATGATTGACAGCATTAGATGGGGATGTGATTTTACCCAATTTTCTGTCTCGTTTTATCTCCATTCTGTTATTTTGTTTCACACTCACTCTCTATCACCTTGAATTAGAACATGACCACTTTCTGGTTGCGACTGCTACACGGCGACGATCTTCTTCATCATCGCACGTCAAACTTGCGTGCACATCATCGCCCTCGGAAATGCAGCCCCGACAGCGAATACCGATGGGAATCTACACATTCTCGAGGGCCCATGACCGCGCGCGCGCACACACACACAGAAATATCCTACAAAGGGTGCCCATCGGGACTACGGGGTCGTCCGGGGACACCATTTGTATAGCGAGCGTAGTGCGTGTGTGTGGGGCTGTGTGATTAAGTGGGTTTAACAACGGTAGCAACGGCTATGTCAAGTGCATCGTCTCATCCAGGACACAGTCCGCTTCTCTTTGCACCTCTTCCTCCGCACTTTGTTAGCATCTTTGTTTCTCTTTCTGTTTCTCATCCGCCCGGGTCGCATCCTTCCTTGGTCGATCGCAATCTGATCGTACATGGGCGAAATGAAAAGCTAAAGCTACCGACCCGGCCCGATTGCTCTCCCCGTACGGGTACGGCTTTGGGGACGGCGGTTGGAATGTGTTTGACGTGGCTCCAAAAAGGGAAGCTTCAGGTGATCTTCTGCTGCATTTGTTGCTTCTTTGCGTTTCGTGTTGCAAACCGTTCCGGCCCCTTGTCGCTTTCACGGGTGCAGTCGAGGTTCGAGTTCAAGGCTAACGATATTCTAACTCTCTAACCTTCATCACTCTCAGTTTTCATTTCCTTTTACCTTGTATTGTTGCCATCACAATTCCGTTCGCCGCCAGACCAATGTTAGCTAATTTTAACCACTTGTTTACTGTCTTCCCATCCGTACTTCGTTGTGGGGCAAAAAAGTGTTCGTTTTACATTGGGAATTAAAATTTTCTTTTAGAAGTTTATTTTAGTATGCATCATCGCTAGTTTAAACACCGTATTGATCTTTGTAAGATGTCCAAGAATAAGAAAAAAAAATAGTAGAAAACTACCTATTCCGCGATGAAATAGCTAGTTTGACCAACGAATATACCAAATTATCTCTAGAAAGAGAAAATACCGGCGGTTCGAGTTCAAATCTTAAAGTTGGAACCGTTTCGGAATTCATTTCAAGTTAAAGTAAAATGCAGATATGCAAAATCTTTGTCAAATGCAATTCTTTTTTAGACATGAATTTATTTATGTATCAATTTTACTTAACTTTAGGCTTGAATTGCTTAAGTTTGTACAAAGTCAATTTGAACTTGAAAAAGTTTAAAGAATTGTGGCAAAGATTTATATTGCCGTGCTCCTGTTCCATTTAAAAGTAGTTTCCAACTTTTCTAATAGAATTCGTAAGCCCGGTAAATATATTTTTGTAACTAAATTCTATTAAGCCTCATTATATGATTATGACGATTGAAATAGATTTAATCCTTTCGGGGAGCTTTGTTTTACAGAGTATTGGAGTTCAAGTGGCAAAGCTTAAATCATTTGACATGTGTTGAGGAAAATTCTTTCTACATTCTAGAGTTTTTGCAAATCTAAATCGATTTTGTTTTAAATTTCCTCAAATGAAACACTGATGTTCACAGAAGATGCTTCACAACTATGGCATTAAGAAAGTATTAAAATAAATCGTTTTTGTTCGATCTCATCTCGAGCTTGTAAATTCGATTCAAAGGAAGGAAGCAGATTTATGTAAACTATGAAATTGTACATCAACTCAAGTATTTCAATCATGGAAATAATGTTTTGCAGGGCTTTCGGTGGGGCAATAGAATTTTGGCATAAGTATTAATAATAAGAATTAATAATAGCAATACGACCAAGCCGTTCCTTATAAAAAAGAATAACAATTATAATGGGTAGTGTATGTACAGGGATATCAAATCACATCAGTACTGTCTCCTCGTAGCAAGGACTGACTATCTGGCTACGTGCTAAAAATAAGTCTAGTAAGCCAGAAAAGACAGGCATGATCTTCAATGTCGTTAAGCCAAGAAGAAGGATAAAAAATAATTCATCTGTAATAAAATAATGTTGACCATAATACGCCCAGGCCACCTTTTAAATATTGAGTTGAAATAACATGCATTTCGTTTTATCATATTTGTATTTTTTATTTAAATTAATCGCGCCTTATGTGGCTCCCTTGAATTTGTAGTAGTTCATAAAACCATAACGCCATCTCAGAACCCACGCAGAGTACATCGAAAAGCACATAAAAAAATCGTCCAATACTTCTTACCCTAATTGCATTCAAACCAACAGGCAAAGGGTAAACATTGCAGTAGCGTGCAACGATGACTAATGGGTATTTTTGCTTGGTTGGGTTCGGGCTCAAGAGTTGAACCACATGTTTTCGGACCAAAGCTATTAAAATGTGGGTCACTGAAATGTACCCGATCGTTGTTTAGAAAGCAATCGTAACTACATTTTACCGTTTGTCCATCATTTTTGCTGTCGATATGTTAGAGCCGATAAGCACCGATTACACGACTATGCAACATCTTGCCAACTCTATCGATGCGATCTGTGATATAATGAAACCAAATGATCAGCTCATCTTATTAGGCGACTTTAACCAAGGTCGACTTGACTGGACTAATTCTGGCCCAGTTCGGGGCTACTTCGGAAGTAATGCTTTAATTGACATCCTAGACCTATATCGGTTGGCACAAATCAATTATTGGCGCAACGAATACGGTAAAATTCTAGATCTTGTATTGGTCAGCGAAAGCGCGTCGAACAACAACATAGAAGTTTTATTGGTTGACCCTCTCGATCATCTAGTACCTGCTGACCGCTATCACCCACCACTCAGAATTCATCCCAATACCATGGCCCCAGAATTACCTATCAACATTTCATCCACTGGACAACAAAAGTTTAACTTTATGCGTGCTGACTACTCCTTACTTGACACCGCTATTTCAAACACTGACTTTGACCTATTATTCGCAGACGGTCTTGCAATAGAGGACGCAATAAGTTATTTCAATATGAAACTGAACGAAATATTCGAAAGGATAGTGCCCCGTAAGAGTATAAAACGTAAACCACCTTGGTCCAACCGACTTTTGGNAACGATAGAAGTCCAGCAGTCCTTCAATCAGCTCTTGATAATTTAAGTCTGTGGTGTAATCAAAACCTGTTATGTCTATGCGTCGATAAATGTTGTATCATGTCTTTTACACGTGCACGTGCTATTGTTAGAACAGACTATTTCATTAACGGACAACAATTAGAACACAAAACTGAAATTAAAGACTTAGGGGTAATACTGGACACGAAACTTAGTTTCACGGCACACCACGAAGAAATCATTAGACGCGCTAACAGAACGCTAGGATTGATATTTAAAATCACTAGGGACTTTGACGATCCAACATGTATAAAATCATTGTATTGTGCACTAGTCAGGCCGATATTAGAATATAACGCATTAGTGTCCTGTCCATACGCAGAAAAATGGAAAAAAAGAATAGAATCCGTCCAAAGAAAATTCACTAGGTTCGCTATACGAAAACTACCCTGGAGTGACCGTAATAATTTACCGCCTTACCGGTCACGCTACCTTTTGCTCGGGTTAGAGTCTTTGGATAATAGGCGAAGAAATTGTCAAGCGTTATTTGTGGCAGGCATACTTCGTGGGACAATAGATGCCCCAGAGATATTAGAGCGTATAAATTTAAATGTCAACAGGCTTTCATCGAGACACAGACAATTCATATACCAGGAATTCAGAAATACGCAATATGGAGCAAATGATCCGATCTCGTCTATGTCCAGAGCATTTAACATGTTATTCGAACACTTCAACTTCCACGAAAACTTAACAACATTCAGGGAGAGATTACGTTATCTTCAGTAGGGTATATAATGTACATGGCGTCTTGTTTAGCCGGTTAACGGCAGACTTCCAATCTCAATAAATATAATATAATATAATATAATATATGGAATTAAAACAAAGCTGCACAATTTTCTCATTTCAATAATAATGGGTAAAACTCGAACCGAAGGATCGGGACGTATGGGCAAAAAGGGGAAAAAGTTTTCATCCGATTTATCCACCACCTTCATCTTGGAAAGCAAAATCCCATTTGGCAGCACTCGTGCACACGATGCAGATGTGCCAATCAAAACAAACAAAAACATTCCCCCCGCCTTTACCGTCGTCCACGTGTATTGGAGCACCCTGTGTCAACACACGTGGGAGACATCCATGTTGAGCGGATTGCAGATTTTAGCCCTTGAAATCGACTCTTTCGCATCCATTTGTCACTGGTCTCCCCAACGGGAGGGGGGAACGCAGCAAACAGGGAACGTGGAAAAAAATAAATACACGGCAATCTCTCGCATACCAATCGCTTCGATGGTTTTATTGCACAAATTGCAGCATCATCAGCAACCCCAGTACCCGGGTACGGTGCATCATTTCCCGGCGTATGCAACATAAACAGCAAATTCTACCCAACCCACCCCAGGGCCAAGTGTTCCAAATAAACCAATGTACTCTCTACCCGCTTTCTCGTCGAAATGTTTCTTCCTCTTTCTGCACCCGTGCCAACCGCTTTTTGGTTCGGGAAGCAATTTATGCACATTCATTCGTAGCAGGAATCGTTTAATTTCCTTATGCACACAAACAGTTTGCGATGCGACCCACATTGGTCGCGACAAGACAAGAACGTGGCTGAGGTTATGATTGAAGTGCAATCTGCAAACGGATGACGATTGATTTAGCCGGTGGCCATTTTTCCAACATCAAACACACACCCGAACATGGCGAAACGGGTAAGCCTATGGTTATGGTTTTCCTGCACCGCAATTTGCACCATGTGAAGGCTTAGTATCCCTTCGACCAAGGAACTACGTCCGTACATGTAATGAAACATTTCATATCGCCTCAACGCTTGTGTTAGGCGTAACTATTCAACTGTAACACGTTATGAATTTTGGCTACATATTTGCGATTATTTCGGATTCAGTTTTACAGGGCTTTCAACTGGTAAGGTCGAAAAAAATTAAAGTGTGCCGAGAAGAATTTGAAATCGGTTACAATGTAAGGATTTTCTCTAATCTTTTCGGATGACTATCATTTTTTTTCTTTTATTTTTAGATAGTTATCGATACAGTTGCTTTTGGAATGACGTTTGAAAGGAGTTTCTTTATTTTTTCCGTTTAATTTATTAGTCTAAATGAACTACAGTTCCAGCTACGATCCTCTTTTCTGATGATGATGATCGAAGCTTTTGAAAAATGCAAAGTGTGCCTAACAGAAGCTGATTCAGTATGAATCCTTCACGACTGACGCACCTTAAGTTTTGCACAGAATTCATAAATATCTCTGACTTTATCAGTGAAACTCGAAAACTTCGTAGGAACTAAAAAAAACTCGGAATTTTGCATGTAGTAAAAGGTTGTCGAATTCAAGTGGCAGAGTTGAAGCTATTTCTCCATTCTTAAGTTGAACACAAATACAGTTTTCACTAGTTTACAAAGTTTTTGAGAACATCAGGACAAGTCAGAGCCATTTCTTCGGTTCAATCCCTAGATATCATCCCTAGATAGATCTTAATTTTTTCGAAATATCAGGATTTTGTTCAAAAAGCAGCTGATTCAGTCCAAATGATTCTGGATTTTCAATGAGTCAGTATAAGCTCAAGTTATCTCGGTACATACTAGTACTAATTGAAAAGAATCCAGAAATGACTTCAAGTTTGCAAGATAAGCACGCAAAACCCTGTATTTTGAGCCAGATCTAGAATCCTTGCCAGTTTCTGGAAATTTTACAAAGTAATATCAATCATGTACAATTTTTGATTAAAACTTATTAGTTTTTGTTGGAAATCGAATGCGTCGGTCGAGAAAGTTGAATGAAAGTTCAGAACAGAAATAAAATGTTGTTAGAGTGGGAAGGATTCCAGTTCGGCCTCGATTTATTCTAATTCTATTTCAACTTGAACAAAATCAATGAATGGTGCCGACTTTGTCACTTGAACTCAAAAACTTCTCTACAGAGGTCGCAACAAAAATGATGCTATTTCTGAGTAAAGAAGCAGTACGAACAACACACAACCCACCAGATCCATTCCGTTTCTGTAAATGATTCACGGTTAAGCAAATATACTGCATTTGCATCTCGTGAAGTTCATTACCATCAAATAAGGAAAGGTTGTGCCGTTGCATGTGTGGTCAAGGATTGGGGATTTACTGATCAGGAAATTACAGGTTCGTGCATGTTTGCGGTTTGGTTTGTTTAACTTCAATAACGTCCCGTGCGGTCGATGCTAGTATGAAGCACATACAGATGTCGTTAAATTTAATTACAGCTTATTGCACAGTAGCTTCTGTGCATTAATTCCTAAAAAAATATTCAAAAACAGTTCGACACAATTTTGGTTTTAATAAAGTTACTTTAGCTAAAACCCTATTATAAAGAACGATGTTTGAAATTAACAATAATGTCACCCCACACAGCTCTGCAGTCGGTCGCAACTGCAAACGACCGTGGGCTTCCTGACACTTTATATGGCTAGGCAACTACCTCCTAGCCGGCCATCCGACAGGGTGCGAACATCGTACCGGACACACGTAAATGTCTAAGATTTGTGCACATGCAATCGAACGGCAACTCCATTGTCGACAACCAGGAATAAATAATAAAGACAAAAACGAAAGAGAATCACCCTCCGCTCGCGTGGTCAGTGACCAATGTGCCATCGGTTGTGCAGGGCGTGTTTGGCGGGTTTTTCCTTGGTTTTGCAAAAGTTGCTGGCCGTGGCGTCAACCAAGGACCGTTTTCTAACGCATGTGAGGATGAAGTCACTTTCCCGCAGTTGTTTCATCGCAGCCGGGTTCGGGGCCGGGTTGCGGTTGATTTATTCCTGCCTTGACGTAACGTTTCAGTAACCGCAGTTGTTAACGTCTCCAGAAATCAGGGACTGTTAGCCATTTTTGCTTTTCCGGCACATTGGCGACCCTAGACCCTGGCCGCTGGAAGGTAACTGTCGTTGCATTGATTTCTGGTTTGTCGTATTTCGCAGGCCGGTAAGCGATCCACTAACACCGCGATATCGACCGTCAATAATGATAATCAATTTTGATCAGTGAAATGAAAAAATAGACATCAAAAATACCTTCTTAAGGATATAAACAGCTTGTAGCTCGTTATATGTCTGATTAATGGTTTATTTTCCTTCTTGGAGACATATTTACAAGATTTTCCAACTTACTATATGGCTTATATAAAAATAGATCAACTTTTAACATATTTCAGATTATATTGAAGAAAAAATTCTATCAATTCCATCAATTCCACTCCACTTCCAAGATTAATTTATTATGTTTTTTTATGAAAAATACTTCATTCATGTCTGCTCAATAGTTTTGAAATGTTGCACTACCTTTAATATTATTGCTAGTGCTTAAAATCTAATTAAAACTCATAAACCAAACTCCTTCCTATGTTACCGTACAGGCACACACACACATGTAACGATATCTGATTAGGTCTGATTATTAACCGCTAACCGCAAAACGTCAATCAATGGAAGTAGTATCAATCAAGTAGTAGTCAATCGATTTTTTTCTTCACTCTTGCAATCATTGCTGTCCCACTGGTTCGTTGGTCCGTTCAAAATGTTGTCCGATGCATACCAATCGTAACGGATTACGCTTATGCAAGTCATGGACAAATTGAAGTTTAAAATATTTCAAAAACCCCAACAGCTAGAAGGCATCCGCAGTGCCTTATCCGTGTAGTTTTCTTATACGGTGGCTAGCAATGGCGTACGATCGAAACGGAACCCCCTTTACGCTCGATAAATCCGCTGAAAAGTGGTAAAAATGATACACACGCGATTTAAAACATGCAACGGAAATCCGTCACTATCTCAGCCCATATGCATGGTGAAGGTAAAACATGGGTACGCGAGCATGTTATGAGTGTCATTTGTTAAACATCAACCGGATCGGAAAATGGTTGTCCCGTCAGCACACGAGATCTAGCAAACCGGTGCTACTTGCTGCACTTTAATGCTGCACCTGTGACTCCTGCACGCCGGTCACGATGCGAGAGGGTGGAAGTGGCAGGCCAACGCACGTTGCTCGAATCGATCCTTCATCAATCAATCGGGCGCTCGGTCTTGTGGGCCCCGTATTACCGGTATGCGGTAATTGTGAATCTGTCCTGTCAGAATTTGTCAATCTATATGGCGAACATTGGACGGACTGAAGGTAGGAGCGCAATAATCGATTCTAGATACGTTTTAGTGAAGTTGTGAGTTTTTTTTCATAGAGGGTGAACTAACTAAAAGCTGTAAATAAAGTAGGCAAACATTAGACTGGGTAGCACTATTCGAATATTGTACAGAAATGAGACACGTAAACATCGTAATACACTGTTCTAGCGTATAAAGAACCAGCAATAAATCAAACCCTATATTCGTTTGTGGGAGAACATTATACAAAAGTTTTGCATTGTTGCATTTTGTTTTTCTTATTCTCCTCTCTACAGAAAATATGATCATTTTACAAAAAAAACTGACTTTTTGTATATCATCTTCGCCAGACAGACCAGACTGTCTGTGAAAACGACCCTCCGAGACTACTCAGATTTTCCCATTAGGGTTTCATCTAATTCTAAGCACCCGTTTAACGCCACTTGAAAATTTCCGGAATATGCCACCCAACGCTAACGAATGCCTGCTGACGTGCTGTAACACCAGACACCATCTAGACGATCTTTGAAAACACTTCGTTCCACATATTGTTTCAGAGTGTTACCAGAGCTTTGATAAAAAAGAGCACATTTTTCCCTGTATTTGTAAAAAATGTGCACATTTTAATGTTAACAATTGTACAATCTTGCGATCAAAATTATCAAACGATTGCATTTAGAATTTAAAAAAAACTGTTAATCATTTAACAAGAAACATTATACCAAAGAGAGCAAGAAGGACCAACACGCAAGATCATGTAGTGACGATGATGACGATGATGATGACGATGATTAAGATCAATGCAAACCAAATCACTAGTGAAAGAGTGCGAGATTGAGAGAAAAAGACAATAGAATAGAGAAGCTGTGAGCACAAGAATGGGAGCAAACTAATGGTGTGCTGAGCGTATGCGGTTGACAAATTCGCTCTCGATTCATTATGTGTGTAAATATGAATCCGGAAAGTGAGTCAGGTGTCATTTGCTTTTAAATAAAAATTTAAAAACATAACTAATAATTAACTTATTTAGACGAAAGAGATAAAAACGTGTTGCTTACACGAAATGCTATACTGGAAACAAAACTAAATAGCAAATAGTTTAGTTGCTAAAACATTTAATTAACAAAACAATTTAAAAGGAATGTCTTAAACATGTACATACTACAGGAAAACAAATATTTCACCAATTGTAGTTATTGTAACAAAAAACCACAAACCTTCATTGCGCAATCGTGTCCGGTGCGTAACGTATCGGTTTCATATTTACACACAACCTGCGTTTGCATGAGCAGTGGCGCTAATGCACCAGCAGCAGGAGCAACACTGGGCAACTCTGGAGCTACCACGCACCAAAAGGCTTCATTCTGCCATCGACATCGGGGCCTTGCAGTTGTGTCCGTCAGCACGTCTGCTCGCAGTTGCAATTCGTGGTGGATGCAATCTGTGTGTGTATGTGTGTGTGTGTTGGCATGTTGTCTGTGCCTCGCCGCCGCTTTGCTCGTTAGTATATCGGTTCGATCCGTGTCATTTCGGGTTGGTTGTGTGCGGTATCGCCGAAAGCCTTCAGGCGTGTTGTTGCTCCTATCGATGATGGGGCGAAGAGATGAGAGAGACACAAAAGCAGGCAAACGGCAAGCTAGCGACAAACGTGCAGAATTAGCCGGCGAATGAATAATTAGGTGTCGGTTGCAGCAGAGGGTTTACCGATAAGGATCGGAACGGTTCTTGTGTGCCAGGTGCGAAAGTCTTAAGGACAACCCCGGTTCCAGCTAGAGTGTTTGAGTGCCGTACTGTTGGATTGGGTTGAGGACACGGCTGTGCTGTGCTTAACGTGAGGGTGTACAATGCCACAAACACGGCTTAGTGGCATCATCATCGAACGCTGATCAATCACGATGCAGCAGTGGCCAGTGCGTGGTGAAACAAAAACGCACACTGTGCACCGTGCGAAGCATGGAAAGTGTCCTCCTGTCGAAAGATGTTTTAAACAAACCCACGTTAATTGCAGTGTGTACTTACTTTAAGTGGTCATTTCGCGTTGGTGAACCTATACCGGACGTCCTATGCGCTGGAGAGACCCCTTTTTTTGCACAAACCTGATGACGAGAGGGTTTTACACTTTCTACGTGCTGTTCCTGTCCGTTTATGCAACCCATAAACGATACCGCAGCAGTCGTGAAAGCAGTCGATGCGTTAAAAAAGCAAAAATGCATTCCCACCCGAGGATCGGTGAGACATGTGTGTGAGCGTTTGTTTGAGCGTGAAGTGAACCGTACAGTGTTGTACAGTAAAGTATAATTAATTATCGACGCAATTTTTGGTTGTTTCCCATGTGTTTCCGATGAATGGTGCGAGCTGAATTGGCGTGAAATAAATTTAAAAAAAAAGCAACCCGAAAGACAAGACAACACTCATCACAGTTCATCTCCGCCAACGCCGCCGCGAACGTCGCTGGGTGGTTAGGTTTATCTGCAAATTTTCTGTGTAGTGGGGAATTTGATATGCAGCAGTAGCAAGCGCATCCGAAGAGACGCAAGAGACCACACACACAGGCCGAACACAGCGGCTTCAATGCAATAGCACATACAACACGTTGCAGTGTGCCGCAGTGCCAAAGGAACAACCAAACGCCCCCCTCAGTAGGTCAAGGTAAGGGATGACTTTCTTTTCGCATCAGGGCCCTCCCACCATGCCATGGGCGGGTGCTTCCTTCGATACCATTATTATTGTTTGTCTGTTTTCTTACGAAGGTAATGAGAGTTCTTTACGGTTTCTTGTTTCATGTACATATTGCTGTTTATCATCCTTCTTTTCATGATTGAAATCTGTAAATCTTCTTGAATATGATTTGAATATGATACAATTTTTGTTTAAACTCGATCGTGATCATTAAACATATGCAAAACCAAAATATACTATCGATCCATGTAAAATGCACAATATACGAAAAAAAATATATAAACAATGTAATATTATTGTGTTTAAGAGCTAGATTTACCTTATACGAAAGGGTAGATTTTTTGTGAAGAGAACTGTCATAAAGATATGTTGTTTTATGTATTGCCATGTAAGTAAAAATTATACATACATTTTGCTTATTTTGAATAGGTATATATAAAATCATACCTTTGATTTTATTGTTAATGTGAATTTATTAACACGGACTGGCCGGTCTTAAACAAGATTTAAAACAAAATGATTATTTATGTTAAATTATTATTAAATTATTATTATACGGTCAGATGTGTCAGGCAAAATTTGCCAACAATTTTTTTTTTTATATTCAGTTTCAGAAACAAAAGATAAATACTTAATTTCACCATATAAACTTACAAACTTAAAAAAGAATAAACATTAAGCTAAAGAACGTCATTTCACTTTTAAGTGGGCTCAACCAATTTCATCACGGTACAAATAATGTATAAAACGTGAATATGATTTTCGAGAAGTTTCATACACATTTATTTAGAATTCATATTATGTTTTTTTACTAATTACTTGATAGATAAAAATCAACGAAACAGGTTTATTGTTGCAACAAACATTTTTTGAATCGTTTTCATTTGTTGTTGCTTTTAATTAAATCATTGACCATTGACGCTACTTCACAGCGTCGCAATGCATTGAACGGTTGCTAAAATACACCACTGACCACTGGCCACGCGCATAAATGAAACTAAAAACTGCAATGGATTGCATTACATCGTATTGATCAACTTTCAAATTAACTTAAACACATAAAATCCTCCTCCCATCCAGTGCCCGGCACGATGTACGGTTCTTGTCCGTTACGGTGACGAAGAAATGTGCGCAGGCAGGTGAATTTTTAACATCGCTTTGCACTAATTTGTGCAACTAAATACACATAAACGAACGTAGCTTATAAAAAAAAATCGTTAAGAAGAAATCTTTATACACCATACCCAACCTTTGGTTGGGCAAGAGTAGAGTGCAAACAAGAGGCAAGTGGCTGGAATCCGACCAGTTATTTGTCTTACGTTTTTGCTTGTCAAAGTCTGCATACTTGCTGTAAAATGAATCGCATTGACCACGCTCAAGGGCGTGGAAGATTCAAGTGATACCTCTACGGTAAAGTGTATCCTGGACCCGAGGTCGAGCCCTTCGGTAGTCGTGTCAGTCTTTTTCTCACGCCATACGGTCCCCTTCTAGCGCACCGAGCGACCCGGGCGCGAATACCGATGTTCACAAAACGCTGAAAATGAGGCTATTAAATTTAACCTTTTTACCGGTTCGAGAGTCCAGTATTATGGGCTTCTAGGTGACGTTTATGGACGCGTGTGGTGCAGTTTAGGTGCGGAGTACCTTTTCGTACGCTTATTTATACATTTCGTATTTCATTCTTTTTGCTTACAATTTATATGCAGTCGGTGCACTATTACAGTATGGTATGACAAAACGCGTGCCGTTGCAGCTACTTTATGATGCAACTGTTTTCCTGTTCCTGTTAAACGTGTCTACCCGAATGTACGCTAAGGTTTTGGCTCCCATCTTGAACTTGTCCACAAATGCAACTATTGCTGGTAACTTATTCTTCCAAAAAAACATATAAAGAATGGTTGCAGACTTTTTTGTAATGCTTTTGGATATGTCGACGCATTTAAGTTTGCAGCAAAGCGCGTCGATATATGAGGAAGAAGGAAATATTTACTTGTACTATGCAATCTTGACGATAAATTTCTGTAGACCTTGAAACGTTTAATTGGAAGTGGCATATTTTTAACAATTATTCAATATACTCTATTAGACGTTGTATCTATTCTGCAATAACTTTGCTGAAGTATTTCACTTGCTCCTGTATTATGAACAGACCAGGTGAGATGATGCATACATTCGATAAGTTGTACAAAGCAATAGCACTCTGCAAAGTGTAATCGCCAAAAAATAATGGTGTAATGGCCAAAAAGCCATAAGATTTTGGAATGTTTTGTTTTAACTAATGTGAAAATATGGAGACTAATCTCTCATTGAAGTATAATTTATATAGCTAAATGTCTGAACTTCATGTTGAAGAAAAATGCTAATTTTTCTCTACAATAATACAAATCTTCGAATACTAACTTATTGAGTCTCTTTCTCTTTCTATCTCTCTCCCTCTCTCTCTTTCTCTCTCTTTCTCTCTCTCTCTCTCTATCTCTCTCTCTCTCTTTCTCTATCTCTCTTCTTGGCTTAATGCCCTCTAAGGTCACGCCAGTCCTTAGTTTCTGGCTTACTAGATTTATTTTACCACGTAAGCGAATAGTCAGTCCTTGTTACGGGGGGACGGTCCGGATGGGATTTGATACCCATCCCTGTCGTGTGGAACCGGCACCGTTTACCACATACACCAAAGGGCCTTCCCTTCGTCGTCTATTTTTCCTTTCAAAACTCTGGACATATTTTATGTCTTAGAGCCGTTAGGTACTTTAAATGTGTTGTATACTATTAATAATTCCACTGGACGAAAGGATCAAAGCTAGGTATCTGTTATACAAGACGACTGCACATCGATGATCTTGCTGCTATCAACAACATTTCGGTGTATATACAGGAATGGAGTTTTGAACCATTCCGTGCCTCGTATCTAGAATGGCTTCTAGGTTGCTAACCGAAGAGTTGATAGACAAATCTCTGCCCTAGGAAATAACACGGAACCACCAACATTTTCCATCCAGCTCCTGGAGTACGATGTAGGACACAGTCTTGCTTTCTGACGATATGTTCATTCAATCCGAATTTAAAATCTTCTTTGCTAGTCTACCGATTCTACGAACGTGATAAGACGATTTTAAAACGATATTCAACAACATGACACCTCTGTAGTTAATTATCCCTTTTAATTGCCTTATTATATTTATTTATATTTTGAGGAAATCCAGTTCAATGTTTATTTTATTATGTTAAGAAATTTGAAAAACATTCACTTTTTAGCTTTGTAACGGTTCTATAATGGGTTTTCTTGTATTTTTCTTCATTGCAGATGCTCCAAGGCAAAGTAATGCTGCTAAAACTAGCGATAGTTCACCATTTGTTTCTCTACATTCCGTTAGTTGTTTTCGCTTCTAGCTTAGTTAGTATGAACGACACCGATAATCTGCTCACTGCGAGGTGTCGATCGAACTGTACCTACGATAAATCGGTGAGTATTGTTGATATGCAATCCAGAACCACAGCACCATCCAAATGAACTGTGTCTCTTCTTCCCGAACAGTGCTACAGCAAGTGTATGCGCAACTATCTGGAAAACTCGGCGTACAAAAAGTACGGAGTCTGTCCACCGAAACCACCCACCAAACTTGATAGCTTGTGTCTCAACACCTGCGATGGGCTGGATTACAAATGTCCGGGCGTGGAGAAGTGTTGCGAACATTCGTGCGGTCACAGTTGCCAGAGCCCGCACGGTTTGGAGCAAGTGGCGGGCTTGCCCTCTGTACCGACGCACGTGCAACTAAAGGAGATGGCTCGTGTATTTCGTACCGCCCAAATCGAGTGGGACATGAAGGTGGAGAACGAACAGAGCCCGACGTACTACATCATCGAGTCACGGTTTCACATTGGCACCACGTATGCGGAACACAAGATGGAGAACGATTGGCAGCTACATGAGCTGGAAACGTTCACGCAGTACAACCTAGGCACGGTCAAACGCTACGTAGGGGAAATAAAGCTAAAGCCAGGCCGATGGTATCAGGTGCGGATCGCTGCTGTCAACGGGATGGGCACTCGTGGCTACTCTGCACCGTCGCGCCAATTTCAGCTAAGCAAAAGTACGTACAGCAAATGATACGGGACAGACGTATTATTACACCGCTTGGTGTCATGAGTGTGCGGTTCCAAAAGATGTCCAAAAACATTCAACTACATGTGAAATGAGGCATAATTTTTAAAAAATCCTGCCACCTAATTCAATGTCTTACATTTTGCAGGGCCAAAGCCGCCACAACCCCCGAAAAGTCTCACCGTTGGTTCGCTAGAATTGAACGAAAATCGAACATATACGTGCCGTGTGTCGTGGAGTTTGCCGCGCTCCGATCTTCCAGTGGAAAAATATAAACTCAGCTGGAGTCTCTATCTTAACTTTACTAGCAATCGTTCGAAAACGGACAATTCTTCACTGTTCAAGGAGATGGCTACTATTTCGGCCGTAAGTAATGCCTTCTTCAGCTATACATGCAATGTGGGTGGTATTTCATAGTTTGTCATTAACTCCTTAATTCCTTACAGCCTGTCCGACACTATGACATTCAGGGTCTATTGCCGGACCGCTACTACTATCTGCAGATTCAAGCGATCAGTATTTACGGCAAGCGGCGACTCAAATCAGCTGCTAACCATTTGCTGGTGAACACGTCTTCTACGGCATCCGGTCAGGACCGAAGTCCGCTGAATCTGGACAACCTGCTGATGGGTGATGCCGGCTATCGGCGGACAAAGGGCCATCCAGGCCTTAAAGAAGGCTTACACTCATCGCCAGTATCAGCAACCAGCGGTAGCCGGATGAACGCTAATGGGATGCCATCGACAGGTACAATACGGTATCAGTTTGCGCTGCGAAGATCAGGCCTCGCAGTACGACTCAGTTGGTCCGAGCGCGGATACGGCCGCTATCGAGTACACATCTGCCGCGGCAATCGAGATTGTCTCACCTTAGCTCGCGGAACTACCGGTACTAGCAGCCAATGGCAAGACGTTGTTCTGCGACGCAATGCGTATGAATTCGGCAAGTTGGAATTCAATACCCGGTACACGGCTGGCGTACGAATAGGAGGACATCGACGTAACACTCCGGGTTACGATATTGTCCGCTCGTTCACAACACCCAAATGTGAAAAGTTTCGCGATCAACAGCTTCTACCACCCGAGTGTAACGTTTGAACGTGGAAATGGAGCACGCGTTGCTGATGTTAACTGTATTACATGATTGCAATAGATTTTGTCACCATTCCGGTTGTCCTCCGTGTCCCATGTTTTCCCTGTCGCCATTTTCAATACCATAGATCAATTGAGCTGCCATCGTTAGATTTTTAAGCTATGTTTTGTATTCTAAGAGATGTCTAGTTGAAATAATTAAACATATGTGATTGTGACCGTTAAGAAAAGATCACTGCATTAAAAAATCATACAAAATGTAACTGCAGCCCATCCGAAACTGTTGTATGATCGCAATTTTTTTTAGAACAGACGCATAATTTGTTAGTATAATATTTTCCAATTTTTTAAATATTTGAGAAATTTGCATAATGCATAATGCAAATGCATAATAATATTAATTTAAATTAAAAAAGGCCCCATTTCTTTGTGGTAACACAATTCGTACAATTTTAGCATTTAGTACAAAATATTACACTCTAAGACACAAACCCCTGCTTCAGGACACAAACCATTCCATTGCTAAAACATCGCGAGTGTTCAGCGTTACTTTTTGCATGCTATGAAGTTTCGATGTTTTATTGTGTTTCTTCCCATCCTGAACGCTATTCATCATTGTGTCGAGTTTCCTTATTTTGTTAAAATTTCGATTATTTAAATTGAGCTGATGCAGCAATAACATGTTGGCATTACTACGAGAAGAAATGTGGAGCTAGATTCAGTATTTTCAATCGGGTTCCCGATCTTACAATATCATCGTGCTCTTTTCTTTATTCCATCAACATTTAAACGCCATCATTGAAAACATTAAATTATCTTTCAACAAAAGAGGAATTTCATCCAAATTAAACGCTACATAGAGTATTAAAACTAAAATAACAGAACAATCAATAGCTAAAACAGAGCCTTCGAGACTATAACAGTACATGAAACAGAAGAAAAACAACCCGATTCACATACGCTAACCCTAGATAAATTTGGCCACTAGAGTATTAAATTCGTTAGCATAGCGTAGATGAATGTTGTGCTTGCCATCGGGGAACACATGCAGACTGTGGGATAGAAAACAAACCAAATTAACAACAGACTAGCGTTTTCCAAAACGAATCTTCTTACTCAGTGTTTTTGATGTTATTTAGTAGATAAGGCACATGATCGGGAATGATCATCGGATCCTTTGCCCCGTGTACGACCAGCGTCGGAGCTTTAATGTGTTTCAGCTTCCCGGAACAAATGTCACCTTTGCGCTCGTGGTAAATACGCAACAATCCATCCACCCAGGCCGACCATAGTTTGGGAAAGTGATCTACGCCGTACACTTGCTCCATCGGTTCTCGCATTCTTGCTGACCACTTCCGAACATCTCGTATATCTAAAAATCGTTTAAGTCCAATCGTTAGTGAGCTAAAACTATTTGCTGACATCACAATACCATCGTTAATGCTGCTATTTACCTTCGTAAATTTTTACTTCTGTGTCCGATATGTAGGAGTTCGATCCCCAAACGACCAGCTTCTCTACTCGATCCGGTTGATTAGCTGCTAGCACCAGTCCGGTAATACCACCATCGCTCCAGCCAACGATGCTGTACCTTTGAAAGCCTAGTTTCTGCATGAGCTCACCGGCAGCTGCTGCATCGCGCTCGAAAAAGTCGACCGTAAATTCCTTCTCCGGAGGGCGTGATTTACCGTAACCGGGTGGATCCCAGGCAATCACTCGATGATGTGGAAGCAACGCTGGCAAACCTTCTATTTGTGGTTTGAAGTCCGTCCAAGCGGTACCGAGCGCACCGGGCAACAATATGACGCCACGGTTTCCATTGCCAGCCTCAACGAAGTGTACGGAGTTCGAGCCGATTTGCAGCTGGCGCTCCTTTACCATCGGAACGGCGCTGCACATCGATCGTGCCGGTATGCCTACCAAAAACGAGGGAAAACAGGAGAACGATGTTGTTTTGGCGATGTGTAGTGCCAAACCACTCTGCGCAACAACCGAGGACGCTAACAATCGCATCATTTTGACGGCCGCTGTTTTGTATTGTGCTATGATTTGGTTAGAACAGACACTGTCCAACTCGGTAAAGGCTAATTAACCTGGCACTAGGAAAAGATAAACAATTGCGAGCAATGCTGGTTGCAGCGCAACTCTGATGCAATTGATAAGCATTTTGTGTGCGTGTGCGTGTGTGTTTTTCAGGAAGAATATGACAGACGTCTTTAAAGGTCGCTTTTTTGCACAGAATTAAAACATGACCAAACCAATCTAATTTCTTGTCGATCTTATCACGGTTTTAGGGTTTTTTGTAAAATACATTGGTTCGATGGCCAGTAATGATATGTCCAAAATATATAATTCGGTAGCAAAACTTCATTAGCCATTGATAATTCTTTCACCGATAGAAAAACGCCTTACGGTAGTTTGATATCCATCATTCATATTTATTATGTAGAAAACTCATTTTAATAACCGGCGCCAACCAAAGATCGACCCAAGCCAAGCCAAGGTTTTAACCGTTGCAGCACAACACAGCATGACAAATGCTATCTGTCTCTTTTTTCCTAGCATGTGTGCAGCATAGCTTTTTCATGTGCAGCTCTTTGCTGAATGCAAAGTGAAATTTTTTATGGCCGTTATTTTTCAAAAATAAAAATGCAGCTCGTTGTTTATCACAATGGAAGCTTCAATGCAAACGCAGTTATAGCCATGTTTTTAAATTGAGCGAATATTTACGATAAAAATAGTGAGTTATTAGTTTTGAGCAGAGTATAACGAAAAAAAGCATTGAATAATTATTCAGCAGTTTGAATTATTTGGCGTCTTAAAATTTTGATGGCAACACTGGTGCTGTCAAACGAGCACTGTCATCGACTGCTCTTCCTGTGCTGTGCAGGGGACTGTGTAGCAAGCCGACGCCATCAGCGCCATTTGTGAAAGAACTGTGCTAGGGGTTGGACGCCGTCGCTGCACTGTCCGTGTGTGTGAAGTTTTTTTATTTCTAAGACTTGGTGCTAAATTTCACCAAAATTCAGTGTATTAGGTGAATTTAAGGTAAGTTACAAGAAATAGTGAAGAAAAACATAAAATTCGGTGTAGTTTAGTAGTAATTTGAGTGAAACTGGGTCGCAGTGCCAGAGTCCCCACGGCGTAGCGCTAGCGCTACCGCATACCAAACTAGCCGCCATATTACTTTTTCACCACTTGGTCGAAAAATCGATGTCGGGAAAATGGCGGCGCTAAACGGTGCAGTGTGCTCGATTTATGGATGTTCGAAAGCGACGCGGAGGACATTTTTTCGAGAGCTCTTTGTATTTCGAGTGCTTTTGCCGAGTTTGGTCGATTGTTTTGATTTGGAAGGAATTTGAAAACAATTTGCATAAATTTTTTGGTATTTCGCTATTGCAGTGAAACAGCTTACAATCTTTTTTCTAATTAAGTTGAAATTACGTCGTAACTTTTGCGTAGCGTTACTTCGCCGCCATGTCAAATAATGGAACTGATTTTGGGGTCTTTTCTTTGAGTTTAACTTTAGTTTAAAAAAAAAATTTTGCTCAGTTATTTCATACTCATTATTTTACTTTGACTGTTGAATAAAATGAACAATTTAGTGATATTTCCTATTTTCTATTTAATTTCATAGCGTCATTGAGTGAAGCGGGAAACGGTAGCGTCGTCCAAGATGGCGGACGATGAGCAATTCTCTCTGTGTTGGAACAATTTCAACTCCAACTTATCAGCGGGATTTCATGAATCGCTGCAGCGTGGCGATTTGGTGGATGTGACATTGGCTGCCGAAGGCCAATTAGTACAAGCACATCGGTTAGTGTTATCAGTATGTTCTCCGTATTTTCGGAAAATGTTTAACCAGATGCCTAAGAATCAACATGCTTTCGGTAAGTACTTAATTTTATGATTTTTTTAATCGTTATCGTTAATAGTTTATTAAACGGACTTGGAGTAACGTGTTATTATCATTTTTTAGCACAAGATACAAGGGTTTTCTTAACTAGTTAAGAAAATATTAATAAAATAATAAACTATTCTTGATATCGATTAGCAAAAGGGAAGCTAGTGCGCAGAATCTCCTCAAACGGAGTTTTTTTTATTGTGCGTTTTTAATAATGCTTTTGGGTGATGATTGCAGTTTTCCTGAAAGATGTTACCCACGCGGCACTTCAGGATCTCATACAGTTTATGTACTGTGGGGAGGTGAACGTGAAACAAGATGCCCTACCCGCCTTTATCAGTACCGCCGAAGCATTGCAAATTAAAGGACTAACAGAAACGGTAAATGCTTCGTTCGATTAGCCTTATAGAAGACGAAAAGATCTACGACAATGATGTATGTATGTTTTTTTTTATTTCGGTTACAGGGCGACAGCGCACCACCACAACAGTCGCCCGCCAAAGAAGAAGTTTCTGCGGTCCCTGCGACGACAGCCAGTATTTCTACCACCGTCCCAGCGGCTTCCCAACGAACAAAGAGTCAGCGAAATCGCGTTCAATCGTACAAAATAGAGTCGGAAGAAAGTGGCGATGATAAAATAGTACATATACAAGCCAGTACATCTCATCATGTGTCAGCGCAGCAACTCCAGGCACAGACAAACATTAGCTCTCAAAAACGTACCATGTCACAGCGCGGTGTTACAAGCCATGCGATGAAGCGCCCGAAAATTTCGATCAGTGCTAGTAGCGACGGAATGGACACTTCAGACAACAGACACACACCGGCACAAGCACAGACGGTACAGACAGTGCAAATAGTGAAACAAATTCCTGCTCAAGTGATCGAACCGGAATACATTGAACTCCCAATGGAATCAATAAATCCAAAGGCAGAACCAGACTATACCGATGAGACCGCTGAAATCGAGACGGTTGATGCTGAAACGGAACAGGAACACAAACTATCGGAACATGACCAGGGAGATGGCGATGATGATGGACACTACGTTGAAGATGAAACGTACGGAGACATGGCTATGGGCAAATATGAAGAATCATATCTAACGGAAGGCGAGGATGGAGCGAAACCTGGAGCATCTGGATTTGTGGATTCTTATACATCGGACGGCGGAACTGGCACGGAACAATCGACACAAGGTAGGTGTATTAAACATATTGATTTAAAACGAGCATGAAATCAGTGGCGCTGGCGAAAACTTCTCATTGGCTGTAGTGGTTTGAAGGGTTTTGATCTTTTCCCATTTTACTTTTTTACGGTGAGAAAAGTTACCAGAAGTGTAAGAATGGTCATTATCAGTGTGTGTGCGCAATCTTGGAAAAGGATGTGAAATATGATTTCGGATGATCAACGTTATCCGTACGAAGTGAACAGACGATATTGAAGATGAAATTGAAAAGATACATATTGGTGCATAGTGAGAAGATTAATCATGACTTCACCCTAGTTTGCGTTAGTTTTGGTCAGTACACGCTAGTACTATTTGCAATGATGAAATGTAATTTTTAAATAAGTTTTGTGTGTGCGCGTTTACTATAATATGTGCCGTGAGTGTTACGTCCAACAGAGTCTCTTCTACGTTTGGTGTTCGGGTTTTGTATGGTCCTTCCAAAGCTGTACAGGATAATAGTGATTATATGAGGTATGTAAGAATTTTATCGGGGAAAGATCAAATACATTCAAACCTGTTTTTCAAATATCGTTTTTCAAGCCGTTCGAAAGTGGCTGCATTGGTTTGGTTTAATATCATATGGTCAATTATATTTATATGAAAGGCCAGAGAAGTTATTGTTGGCAATACTTTTTTCTTGCAACAGTCTATCAGGGCAGTATTAATGCGTACGAATTGTATGATAATGCAGTCCTAATAGGTTGTTCTGGTTCCTAAAACCAATTATAAACGATTACATTATGTTTTCAATTGTATATGCCCAAATTTATACATTTATATTCTCTATGATTAAGCTGTCAACTTGTGCGATTTACCTTTATATTTTAATTAGAAATAATTTAATTTATGATTTCATCCGTACGATGTTATTCTTATTTTCCGGGATAATCCAAGAGATCAAAATCATGACGCGTTTATTAGTGGTTCGGATTTTTAACTAATTTTATTCAAAGCGATATTGATTCGCGTCGTAATGACGAATTCCTTTATAGTGTTTCGATAAAACGTGTTTATGATTTAAACGGGATAATTTTAAATCACATAGAGCTCTAATTAGGAACGTTTCTCATACGCGTTATAGTTTTTATTCGGGTCGGTCATCATTCGCGTTATAGTTTTTGTTCAATCATCATTTGCGTTACGGTTTTACTTCGGGGCGCTTTTCATTGGCGTATAATCAGAAGAAAAAAAGATGATCATCTTCAAATACATGTTCAGTGCAGTTAAAATCGTGAATGTTAAGGATATGCCTTAGATGGCACCCAACAATAATACTGGTAAGTATAAAGATGCGCCTATCGCAAAAGCACTGCGAACATCTTTACTCCTGCTCAATTTACGGAGCTAAACGACACGGAGCTGATGCCACACATGAGGAATGTGTTGAAGTTATAAAGGATGAAAAGATCTGGTCCAGGATCTTTGCACTGTTGAAAAAAGGTAGCAGGTGGGTATGAAATTTATTTTCTTTTTACTTAGCCTTAAGGTTAGAATAACATGATTGAACATATGAGAAATTTTCCGAGGTTATCATTTTCGAGATAATAGACTTTCGCCTCGTTTACGCTCATGTTGTGTGATAAGTAAATGTTCGTCTCTAATTTTTTGAAATATTAACTGAATTCATTATACTCTGATAGCCACATATGTGACTTCGGCATTCCAATTATTAAGACAATTGCAAAGCAAAGCAATGAATTTCTTACTGCAGTAAGAGAGACCTACATTTACCTATCACAGAAACAAGCGTCTCATTTCTAACATATAACTTGAATGATATGAAGCAGATTGTGGTTAAACACGTAAGTATAACACTTCGAGAGGGGAGGGGAGCACGCTCAAAACAGTAATATTGAATTGTAAACATTAGAACGGAACGGCTCTCACTTGCAAGTATTGTTCAACGGATAGAAGCATTTCGCATTCCTTACTGGATTTATTTTTTACATTTTGATTCATTGAAAATATTTGTCATTCGATACAAATATTTCTTCATTTTTAGGATGCTATTGATACATGGACACGCCCTGAAGTGAAGATAGCTAGATACGAATGATTTGCATCCATGATGAAATAAATACGTGTTAGGTTTGGGCATTGTAACTGTAGCTTGGTTTTGTAAGCAGAAATACAGTTCCTTTGGTGAAGTGACCAGTGTATTGATTTATTATTTGCAACATCAGCAACGACGTTATTTGCTTATAATGAATCGTGTTAGCTTATTGATTCATCTCTTAACAAGCATCTACAAACAATGTTCATGTATCTCATGCTGTTGTCGTTTACTGTAAATTATACATTTACAGATCAAGGATCACTATTGCGGTCCACTGGTGTAGATGCTTGCAATTCCGCTACTAGGATGGATTTATTAAAAACAATCAAGACAGAAGAAGATACCATTGTGAAGGACGAGTTAATGGACAATTTCCAGTTAGCTTTGCGCAGTTCTAATGTCAATGAGGCCAGTTCCACCGCCACGAATTTGTCCGAAATTGTTGACAATGCTACACCAATAACTCTTAGCATTACTTCTACGCGTAACAGTACAAGGCTGATGGGAAGGAAAGGTGTAACTGTCCTCTCCCGGGAGAAGCGCAAGGACGATAACTCAGTTGTGAACAAGTTCCATGAGCTAAAGAAGAGCAGCGGGTCCCCTGCGCAGCGCAGTAGATGCGTAACTTGCTTTAACAGGACCATTTTGGAATCGGAGCGAATGCCCAAGCCCAAAACTAAATGGGTCACTACCTTCTGTGCTGATTGTCCAGGGAAACCATTTTTATGTATTCTTTGTTTCAGCAGAATACACTGCAACAACAGAATAGGTATAAGGGAAGTATTATAGTACTGGTGGATTCGGCCATTGTTGAATACCTTTCAAAATAGTTTATTTAGAAGCTTACATGTAGTTACAATATGCATAAATTCATTCCTTATCAAAATGTTATGTGTGATAACATTTTTACGGACTTAGATTCGGTTTTGCTTGTTCAACAAGTTTTACGTGCAGACGGAAGTCAAACAAGATGTATTGTTATATTTTAATTTTTGGGGAAGCGTACTTGGACGATATTACGAGAGAATTGTGGGTACAAGATCCTAGCACATGTGTAATCAATACACAAACAATTAATATCTTTTAAACCGGATATAATAGAACGTGTCACGGATGCGGTTGTCTGCCTGAATTTCAAAATGCAGAATTTCGCTCGTGGTGTAGAGCACGTTAGATAATGTGATTCATTGATATCTGGTTATCGTTTCAAGTTAATTTAAAGACACAAGTGACGAGTACCGTTATTATACCAACCAAATCAAACTGCTATGCATGCTACATTAGTGCCGAGAGTACGTAAAATGCCCTGAGACAATGAAAATTCAAATGTTATTCAATAGCTGCCCATCGCACGCTTATTGAATTGCCCTTACATACGAGAAAGAAAGCTACAGAAATTCGAAGTGGTAACAGAGTTAGAATAACTCGATTCAATAGGCTTTCGTTTATTGGTGTTCGCGGCAAGGGAATATTTTTTTCACAGTGATACTTACGTCACAGAACAAAAACTTGCATTTAGTTAAAATAATCAACAAAAAGTAGCTATTTTTGCACAACAATACTTCGTTTTTGTTGTATTAAAGTTCAGGTAAAAGGTAGACGATGTTCTTTATCCTTGAGCTACCAGCTAGGATTATATCTATAAGAATTGATAGTCAGCCTTTCTGCGACGGTAGATTGAATTATATACAGTGTTAACATTGATTAGCACTTTAAAATTACATTTCAGTTATGATAACGCGCCCAAGATGGGAATTCCAGTAGATAGAACATTATTACAAGAAAATGCGCATTTTCAGCGACTTTATTGCACGTGTGCCTTGATATTTTCTCTAAATGATATCTTCTAAAACAAGTAAATTTTGAAAATAAAGCGGACTATAGTCTCTATGAAGAACATAAACTCAGTTACTCAGCGTGTCAATCATCCGAAAATAAGATTAGAATATCCATGGATGAGGGTGCATTTCCGCTGTTAACATGTTTTTAAATGTTAATCGATATCAACACTGTCGATATGTCTTTTCTCTTTTATTGTATAAATCCCTCCGTTGTGTCAATATTTGTACTTCAGTTCGATTTTTTCTTCGCTCTTGTGATCTTGCTTCTTTTTAGGGCTTTCGTCCTTTTCTACACGGCATCATGGTCATGCACATGGTTTGGATATGAAGAGAACAACTTTTATTTTACCGAAGAACTGCAGTATAAGACCGATAACTACTGTAAAACAAAATTATTTGATACCGTCAACCGTCAAGTCGCATCAATTTCATAATTTAGACCTGACTCCCAGACCAACGGTGTCTTCTGCAAGTCTACAGAGCAATGCCGTTACCATAATTATGAATGACGCTACAGCCATAGTAAAATTCATAAGGTCACAGAAAAAGTGCGCTCAGCTCGTGTACGAAGGATATATCTTCAATCGGAAAACACTACACCAGAACGGTCGTACAACATGGCGCTGTTCGGATTTGCTGAAATATCATTGCAAAGCAAGTTGTGTGACGAAATTGAATCGGTTGATAAGCACGCGATGCGACCACAATCATGAAGATCATTCGGCTAAAATAGCCGATAAAACGCTGTATGACTATCCCGAGGACTTGGAAGAATACATGAATATCCGCACACGAGATCCGATTGATATTGAGAAACATAAATTAGACGTGATTGATACTGGGGCGGAATTTAAGGTCGTGATTCGGGATAACGGTAGCATAGGTCATCCGGCTACCAATCGGGTACCACCACTTGAATCGATGAAAAAAGATACACTTGCATTGAAACGCCAATAGGTGACATGCCACAAAATTAGTATAAGCGATCAACACGATGAGCAGAAACGTGCGAAATTATCTCACAGATTAAGTATCCTGCATTACCTGCAATCTTGAATTTCATTTCAATCCAATCGTACATCGTTTTGTTAGCATTTAAGCAAAATTCTTTAATCGATTGTGTAGCAAAACAATAAAAATCGTACAAATTAAATACGCTTTGGGAATCTGTTCGCAGATACGGTTGGTTTTTTAATATATATCATACTTGTTACATACCTGTACATTACAAATTTCATTCTGCACTCTAATGGTTGATCCTCATCCTCTCTGAAGCCGACGACAATAATCTCTTCGGCTTAGACATAAAAAGACCACCGGCGGCGCATGGCAAACATTCGTTCCTCAGCAGCCGAAAAGGTGGACTGCAGCTGGTGCACGACAACTACCTGTACCGGTCAAACCTTCGCCGGCAGGGACGGAATGGAGATGTTATTTATTGGGAATGTATCTACAACCGGGGCCAAAAGTGTCGCGGTCGGCTGAAAACGATTGGAAACAGCATTTATGTTACGAACGGTGAAGGTATGTGTTTTAAGAGCTGCTTTCTATCAAATCGTTTAATCTATCTACCTTTCATGGATATGTGCATGTTTAATTTTATTTTGTTTTTGCAGTGGAACACAATCACCCCAACGATCACAGGCGGATTGTTAATGCAACGCTGTGCAGGACCGTTACGCTGAAAGACATATGGTCGTTGTAAAGTTCCCAACACCTACATTTACAGAGCACCCGTTTTAGGGTATTGTAAAGAGCGAAATTTTACAACGCGGTATATTTTGTTGTGAACAAACTCAATTTTATGTTTCCGACGGAAAACTGAAATAACGATCAATCGTTCCATTAACGCTTGCAAGTATTAAGCATCTTTTTACACTCATACTTGAGCTGCAGAATTTGAGCAACTTTTGTTTCATAAATTTGTGATCGATGTGTATTTGTGGCGTTTGTGCCATTGACAAACAGTGACAACAATGGCTAAATGTTTAAAAATAATAAACACACTATTTATGTAAAACTAAAAAACCCAAAATAATTTAGTTAGTATTTCCAACCATTTTTTTAATATAATTGTGAAATCAATTTTCATTCTCAGATGTTAAACAAGAAATATAATTCGAATATGTAATTTTTCCTTGTTATCACAGACATCTGGAAACTGAATAGTTCAACCCATTCGCGGCAATATGTATGCAAACAATTGTCATCGAGAATAGCAATTACCATGCAGCTTGATAATGAAACCCCCAAGCAGATGATGTTTGTCCGTAGCTCGTGGGGACGAAAGCATCTTCTATACGATGGGTATACGTATGCTTCCAACAAGCGTATCGAGTCGACGAACACCACCTACTGGCGTTGTACGTTGTTTCATCGCAGAAATGTTAAAGTGCCATGTGAGGTGCGTTGTACGGTGCGTGATGGCAAAATGATCAAAATGTTCGGCAAACATAATCATCCACCGGAAGTGTCGAAGTTTGACGGCAAGGAATTGGAAACGGAGTACTGTATTCGTGATCCATGAAAAAAAAGAATAAAAGATCCAGAGAATGTTAATAGTGGCAAAGGAATATTTTTATGATATCTAATGTAATAGTACTATTAAGATTAAAATAGCGAAATTATGCCGTAATTCGTACTACATCCGATTGACCGCTAGACATTTACAAAATAAAACGATGGAGGTTTAAAGTATCATAACACTGATGAAACATACTTACAAGTAATGTTTTTTTCTTTTCTCCTAATGACTGTGGAACAAGCAGCACCCGAATCGGCAACCACCAGCAATGATCAGCCGCCCGGTTGCCCTATGACATCTATGCCGGACTCTGCGGTTGAGTTGAAGTTCATCAAGAGTCCCTGGTCAACACCGTGCTTGGTGTTGAACAATTTTCTGTACAATTGTCACAGTACGCGGGGCGATATTTGTTATTGGCGATGTCATAACTATTCACGCAAGGTGAAAGAGGAACGTTGCCGCGCACGTTGTGTGGTAAAAAATGGGCGACTCAGTGCGCTCACCGGTGCCCAGCACAATCATCCACCGCACACAGAGAAAATTGAACGAATAGTACGCCGGAATCATGCCGACGAGTTGCAGGAACAGGAAATGATGCGTATCCAGCAACAGCAGCAGCAGCATCAGCAGCAACAACAGCAACAGCAGCACCAGGATCTTCTATGTTACCAACAGGAAGGAGAGATAAAGTCACAAACACATATGCAAACCAGTAAAAATATTTTATTGGTAATGGCAGCAGCGCCAGCAGCCTGCTCACCAGCTAATCCTCAAAGCGGGACCGATGTTGGCCAGGAAGGACAGCCAATCGTGCGACAACATACCACGCTGGATGTATCCAGCGCACCATTGATATCATCGGTTACAACCGTTCTTCCACCAGCTATCACTGATCTCATTAAAATGGAAGAGTATGATCTTCCGACGGTGGAATTGTAGTGTCTAGCGTCGGGGTGGGATATTGATAGGATCATGCCATAACAGTACCAAAGAGCGAGAAGCAGCTAAAATTTTAGATGAATTTCGAAACCGTGAGGCTCATTGTTTGTTTCGCTTGGGTCAGAAGCAATAATGAGTGTGAAATATGCAATAAACAGTTTAATAAGCTAGATAATGTTAGTTGGGCAAATGAACGAGATGTTCCAGACGCAATATTAGTGGAGTATACATTGTCAAAGACTAGACATTAATAAGACAGTACAGCAGTATTTACCTCTGAGCCAGAATTTCTTAGAATAAAACTAATGCAATCTATTTATTCGCGCGAGGTGTGCCTCATCAAAACAAAATCTGAATATTCCATTATTGATTTTAGCAAACATCTAGAAAAAAAAACAAAACTTTAACTATGATCGTTTAGGTAGGAGGAAATGGCTTGCTAATGAGTAACTATTCTTCTCTTTCTTTTTCACAATCGACAGTTACAAACGTACAAACAAAGTTAGACGCGACAGAATCCTACGATAAAGGGCACATGTTCATACGCAGCCAACGGGGTCTACCGCTACTGGCGCGGGATAACTTCATCTATCGGTGCGAGAGAGCGCGCAATCATCGTTCCTACTGGTTGTGCATCCGGTATAAGACGAATCAATGCAAGGGACGCATTATTTGTCAGAACAACACAGTGCTAAAGGAAACGAAGCACTGCCATCCAGATGATCATCGCCGACTGAACCGCTCCGAGACGACATTTGTCGATCTGTCCAGTATAAATATCGATGCATGGGTGAAGTCAGTTTGTCCAGTTTCTAAAAAAGTGCGCAACACGGCAAAACAATTACTAGTAGTAGAACCAAACAATGCAAAATCTCCGGCGACAGCATTTACAACGACGATAGCTGGAAGCTTTTGAAGTTAATTAAATTGTTTAACATACATGAGGGATAACAGCATATTTATACCCTGTTAACGTACCATTCTGTTTCCAGGTTCTCGAAATAAATTATGCCATTTATTGCGGAAGAACCGTGATTCCTTACAACTAGTGTACCTATGTTGCAGTTCGTGTTTGCTCATGTTTATGGAAAATAGATCAGCTAGATGTACTAGATTTTTACCTAACGAAATGCGTACTAATTACACATGATTTTGTTTCTAAACTTTCTCTTTAGAATATATACTGAGTCAACGTGGCTACCCACTGCTCGTGATGAATAATTTTCTGTTTCGAAAAAATCGTGGCCGCTACTGGCGATGCATACGGTGAGCAATGAAGTCGTCTAGCAGATTCATGTTTCATTAGTTTGCAACTGTATTCTTAATGTCGTACAAATCGGTTTTAATTGCAGCTGTACTAAATACAAATGTCGCAGCCGCGTCACATTGAAGGACAACGATCTCGTTTTGTACAGCGGAACCCATACTCACGGTCCGGAAACGGCTAAGATTCAGATGGGACGAAAAGCACGCGACAGTGAAGCACAACACATCAACTACGGTAACGATGCAGTCCCGTATCGGCACTATATGGCGAGGCAACCGCACTGTAAGGTGGATGTTTTACCAATATCCATAAAAAAGGAGGACAAAGATGTCTAACATGTTTGCGCGAAAAATCAGAATGTGTATGTGATTATTTTTTGCTTCAACATCAGTGTGGTTCTATATGATAAATAATGTTCTCCTCATTCTTACGTTTTAATTTTCTTCTGTTTGTTTTCAGTTCACCCGTTTGTCGAGTCCAGCCAGTCTATTTGGCGAAATGAAAGTTTGACTTTCATCGTCTACCATCAGAAGGTTTAGAATTTGCATTTCCGGGGATTCGTTAAATGCGATAGAAAAGATTCGTTTGGGTATGATATCCACACAAAACTAGCCATAGTAAAGCTATTGGCTGATGCAAAACAAAAATGATGTAAAATAAAACTTTTTGTCCATAATAGTAAATACGAAACAATCAGTGACTATGTGGTGTTGTATATGCGGAAAAGATTAAACAGTGTATTCGGTTGAATAATTCGTGTAGTTTGCCTTATATTCGAGAAGCCTTTAACCGTGATGTACGCTTGTATGAGTGATACGAATCAAAATAATCAGCTTATATACCTGCTTTTGTTTTGTATGCTTTTCAGCACCACGGACAAAAAAATCGCGCCGGGACTCGTTCAGTTATGATTTGCCTTATGAAATGATCAATAACCGCAAGGGTGGTTTAAATCTGCACTTCCGAGGATATATCTACCGGCGGAAAACCAATTTCACGCAGACAACCAACTGGGTGTGCGCGAACCCGTTGACGAATCGTAACGACAATGCATTAAGTTATGCGGGCCCTTGTGCTGCACGTTGCACCACGGACGGAGCCGGTGGTATTCGGTTTAGTAGAAAATGGCACAATCATGGTCCAGTTACCATGCTCACAGAAATCGACGAAGGATAAGGGGCGAATAATATATCGACTTGTCACTTCTGAATTTGTACAAATAGTAAATAAATGCAATGAAAATCATATTGTAATCTTTTCGTGTCAATAGTTTTAGTACATACTGTGTGCGTCCGTTACTGTTCGGCGATTTTACACTGGTTTAATTAACTTTGTATTTGTAGGGCAACAGGCAGCCGAAGGTTTCTTACATCGGCCAGGCGTTTGGATGGAGCAACTACCCTACAAAGTTGTGCTGGATGCGCAAGGAAATCGGCTGCACTTGCTCGGTTACATGTACCGGAAGGCAGCCAGCTTTCGAACCACAACCGATTGGGTTTGTGTTAGAAACGCACATAATGCTCTTACCGGTGATCGCCGCTGCCTGGCACGACTAGTGCAGCGGATGGAAGACGGCGCTTTGAAGATGAACCGACACAACCACAATCATGAAAAGGAGATCTAGCTGCAGCTAGATCGAGAAGAAGAATGTGTATGGAAATGATGACAACTAAAGACGAATAAGATATTCACTGCTTGTGCAATCCAGCTATTGCATTCTTAAGTGATGAACATTTTATACTGTCCTATCTGTTACATTCATTGTAGATTTTAAGTAATATTAGGTAAATGAACATTTGTTAAATGATGATCGTTTTTCACATTACTTCATTAATAGTTATACTTTTTTTATATTTTTTCTCACCTTACAGCATTTCGGGAAAGAAAACTTATCGGCAAAAGTGACTCTAGCTATTCGAACGATTCGTTAGCTGTATTTTCCACGACGATGCGCGGCAAAGAGCAGCTAATCTATCTGGGCCAACCGTTTGTGTTCGAAAAGCTCGTCCTCATGCCGTCGGGTCAGTCGAAAAAGATATGGCGCTGCAATCAATGGTGGAATCAAAAGTGTCGAGCGCGTGTGTATACCATTGATCGACAGATTACACCGCTGAATGGTTACCATACGCACACGGACATTGTAAAACGAAAGCAGCGCGTGGTTAAACGAACCGAAAACGAGCGAAAAAGCGGGCTGTTGAGCAGTGACAAGCAACGTTCAGCTGACGATATTGGATTGCCTTAAGGAGTCACCGTTAAATGGCTGTCATCATAATCTATGGGTGAAAATAAGCACAACAGCGCACTACCATTGTATCCGGCTATTTTTTATATATAAATGGCTAGTCAAACTGTTGAGCGATAGCAGACAGTAAGAAAATAAGATTGATATTGCTACATTTTAAGACAATTTAACATACAAAATAAACGTAGCAAATGTGGTTTAGTATTTGATATCTTCTCCATTAGTAGCATTAGTAAGCAAGTTTAGCAAATGTTTGCTAAAAAATTTCTCTAGATTCTTCTATTAGGGTCCTTTTATTTTATTCATTTATCTTACTAATAGTCTTAATATTTGATATTTATCTTACTAATTGTAAATATGTGTACGTATTCTCTTCAATCCAGGTGACAATAGCAAAGCTGCTGCTGTACAGCACATGCAACCAAAATCGGCTCAACATACGCACAATACCACTGAACCAATCGCTGCACCGAAATCATCGAGTACAGTGGAGCAAAATCCAAAAGAAAATATAGTTGTTACCAGCAAAAAAATACCACTGAACGAAAAGGGCATGAACAAGACAAGAATCATAGACAAGGTTCCTCTGCACGCCGGAAGCTCAGTGTACATCGCAACCAAGGATCTGTTTTCAATTTACTCCTCAAAACCGGCTGTTTATACCGGCCGGCTAATCGAGCTGATGTTTGGCATCGAAACGTTAAAGATCAGTTGCGTAGATTGTAATGAAAAAGCCAGCACCAACTTAATTCCGCTCGATCCGACGATACTGGACGCTGTGATAAGTAAGTGTTGCGCTTGCTTGTGGGTGGCTTAATTGTATATCCTGAGTGTCATGTCATCTGTTTTGTTTCTCTTCTTGCAGCCCACATTGTTCACGTTTTCCAGCAGCAAAAGCAGCATATTACAAATGGTATGGTGAGAAATTTTATTCGCAATCGTTTAGAGCTTTTGCGAACCAATCCAGCTGTTGGTGGCCAACAGTCATCAAAAAAGGAATCGTCTAAACAGACTAGAAAAAATACTGGCAGTAAAGTTTGATGGACATATGCTACACATTTGCGAATTAATTTACTTTCTCCAAAAGATGTGATCTGAAGTTGATTATAGAAGAAATAAAGTTAATTTAACGATTATGTTATTAAACGTATTTGTAAGTTGTTTTGCTTATGATATGGTATCATTACAAGTGTTCGTACATCAAGCGACAATATTCAATCTCAATCACAGCTAAAGTTTATTGTTTTTTGGTTTTGTTTTCCAGTGGAGAAGAAATTAAGCAAGCGCAAAGGCACCCAGCTTTTTTCGATGATCGACAACAAGCATGTAGTGTTCTCCGATACAGCTAACGGTGGCAAACAGCTGATGTACAAAAATTACATATATCATCGAAACATTAAAACGGGCAATACCGTGTACTGGCGCTGCTCGAAAGCGATGCGACTGAAGTGTAAGGCGACGATCGTGACCAAGGAAGATTTGATGCGTGTCAATGATATCGAACACAATCACGTTCCGATGCGCCGGTTAACGTACGGGTTGGGTGTGAATGAGAAGCGGAAGCTGAAAAAGAAAAATGAACGATTTAGCATAAAAATAAACTAAACAATCACAGTTGCACGGATCACCGGGAACCGAAGTCTCTGTACTGAAACGTTGCTTATTTCTATTACATCTAACCGACAAAACAGATCGTCCTTTACGTTGTGGACAACTTGTTTTACTTATCCAACATTTGTGCTTTCTTTTTCAGCCATATTCATAGCCATTAGCCCGGAAAGGCAGTTGATACGCTTGCGAGATAAGCTGTACCAGAAAACAATTGGGCGCGCTTATAGGAGTGTGTGGATGTGCATCGAATACGGGTGCCCTGGAGAAATCGTGCTGCGGGAACTAAAGGGAGGTCAGATCAAAATTACCAGCGCGCATAATGACGATTGCACATCCGACTACTTTAAAAATCGCCCGTCAAACCAGATACATCTGAACGAGAGCGAGATTACGCAGTTAGAATTAAGCATGGCAAACAGAATGGTCGATCACGGTAACGTGGCGGCTAGTTCTGTGCTAGATATGACTCACCACTATTGAAGAAGAGTGCTAGAGAGAGGAACCAAAATAATAAATATTCCGATTTCGCATTTTGCAAATGTGTTGGAACTACTAATGCATGAGTGTTCTTTAACTACCATCATTTTGCGAGTATTGTTACGTATAATCGTACAGCGACACATACTTTAACACATTAATGTTAATTTATATTTATATTATCATTGTTTTCGATGTTGCAGAACTGGCACGATATATCATTGGCGTTCGTGGCAGCCGCAAGCTAAAGATTGGGGATTATAGCTTTACCAGAAACAAGGAGTGTGCCGATAAAACGTACTGGTCCTGTGCAAGAGCGGGAATGCATCGGTGTAAAGCACGTGTGCTCACCTACATCAATAGGAACGGCGAACAAACGTACATTGTGCGTAACGGAACGCACAATCACGAACCATTTTAGTGGCAATACGCACATAATACACGTAACGCACGTTGTTGGCTAAATTTTACTTATAACTTTTCTTGCTTCATCAACAAAATCAAGTCGACGAAAAACAGGATATTTCTCTTTTGTGTAATAGAAAGTTGACAGGATGGTGGTTTGTGTATAAGAAATAATAAAATTGTATTAATCGCATTGATATTTACTGCGGATTATGTGTGTTTATCATGCAAAGAATAATGCACACATTCTTTTCGTACATCATTTTTCATACGTAACTCTTATTTTAATTCGCAATGTGCTTTTGTTTGTTTTTACCGTAGATAACAAGGTGGTGTACATAGTTGGACAACGTGGCAGCATTCTACTCTCAGTAAATGGACATCGCTACGTTAAAAATCGTAAAGGTCTAACGAAAACCTACTGGATTTGCGCGAAAAAGGTTCGTTGTGGTTAAGCTACCAATTGTTTTGTAATAAAAAAAACACGCTGATAATGATGATTGAATTCTTTGCACATTGTAGGGAAGCTTAGGATGCCGGGCACGTGTTACAACGAGCGTGTCGGAAAACGATCGTACGACACCGAAAGTAATACTAATATCGGGCACACATAACCACGAAACGGCAACCAATTTCCCGCGGACTCAAACAGTCGAAAGTGTAATGCTTTCGAATGTTAGAAAAAAACAACATTTTCCATCATTGTTGTGCACTCGACCTCAGAGGACGTTGAATGCTAAAATGCTTTCGTTTAAGGCTCCTCGTGTCGTCGTAAAATCGGAAAAAGTAATAAAAACGGCACCTCCGTTGTATTTGTTGTCACGTAAGGCAGGCAATCCTAGGAGCAGCAGCAGCAGCAGCCACATCACCGCCATGACAAATAAGAGTTCATTAACACTGGACAACCAGCAATCGTCCAGCAAGGACGAAATGTCGAAATGCAATGATCCACTATCTCTCATTGCGAAATCGGAACCATCCGAATGATTCGATGGTTTTTAGTAGTGGTGACAAGAATTAACGCATTCATTAGATTCGGAACTGCTTCAGTTTCCGTGTAAACAACATATTTTTTAAATAAATCATATATAATAAAATGTGCTCATATTGTCTCATGCGACAGACAAAATAACCAAAACAAGTACCTGCCAGTTTGTGTTTCCTATCAGCTTGCTAGCCGTATTTTTTTCTTCTTCTTGTCATAAAGTGATGCTAATCAATTTCTTTTATTATTCCCATTTTCTGCAGTTATTAAACCCTTCACAAAGAAAATCAGCACAGTGACGCAATACGAACTAACGTACACAAGTAAGGGCAATCCGTGCCTTACGGAGATGAAACGCGAACAGCCGCTAGACAAACTGAAAAGCGTAAAATCTGCATCAGGAAAAAAGAAGCAAAAGGCCCACAATTCTTCGTCGCTTACAATCCGCAAGTTTAACAGCCCGGTCCGAATTGACGAAGGCAAAATCCAATATACCAGTGGCAGGGGTAACAGCGTGCTGATATACGACGGGCATCGGTACATCAAGAACAATTGCTATGGTGGTAAAATGTACTGGAAATGCAGCAAGTGGCATACGCATTGTAAAGCACGGGCAATAACTTCCATCGCGGAACCGAACCAGTGCGTGTTGAAAAACTCGCACAATCACGATATACCGGTCGAAGAGATCAACAGCAATGGGCCGGAAGACTGGAGATAATTTTGTGCACAAAATAATAGCGATTTTACAAACAAAACAACAATTGTAATTATTTGTGTAGGTTAACTGCTTTTACGACCTATACAAAAAAAGTTCAATAAATACATATAGTTAAGTAGCATTTCCTCACTAAAACGAAGCAACACACATGAATCTTACCTTACCAAAATGTGTGTAAAATGTTGCAAACTCAAAAGCAATTCTGTTAAGAAATGTTCTTAAANTTTTGCAAACAAAACAACAATTGTAATTATTTGTGTAGGTTAACTGCTTTTACGACCTATACAAAAAAAGTTCAATAAATACATATAGTTAAGTAGCATTTCCTCACTAAAACGAAGCAACACACATGAATCTTGCAAACTCAAAAGCAATTCTGTTAAGAAATGTTCTTAAAGAGGAGCTTATACCTGCTATCTGACGATAGCGCACACATGGTTCATGTTCTTTCTATTAACAAAGCATATGTTTTTGTCTCCTTGCAGTTGGCACGGCATATAATTCACGGTGGCATCCATTACGCTTTTCCTCACAACAGCTACGACCAACTGAGTACAGTTACATACCATCACAGCGCAATGGTGGTCACCTGCTGGTTGTAAATGGGATCACATTTTTCCGCAACCGTCAGCGAAACGGTAAACAGTACTGGAAATGTAATCAATACTACAAATGCAAATGTCCCTGTATTGTCTTGATCCACGAAATGACATCGCAGCTTAGCGTTAAACATTGCCACAATCATCCAACGTATTCTTCAAAATCTGTTACGTCGGCAGTGTCTGGTGCTGCTGTGGAAAGGCGTAATAGCGGTGAAGGCGGGCGCATAGTGGAGCAGGACTGAACTGGGAACAAATCAACCGTTACCGATCGTATCCGTTACCCAAGTCGCTGCTAGATGATACCGGTTCTCTGTAAGCTTTGTGAGTTGATTTCACACCTTTTGACCGCGCCAGTTCGGTTCTGCGATCGGTACGATCCTATATATTGATCACCATTGTAAATGAGGTGGAAAATTGATGGGAATGATTAGCGAATAATGATACAAACATAATGAAACATGATGGATCGTCTCCATCAAGTAGCGAATAAATCCATAATGATGACACCATGATGCTGTGACACAGTGCATGATGTTTTATTTCTATGCGCATCTGCTGTAATCTGCTGCACCTAACTATATCTAACTTTAACGTAATTTTTTTTTTCTATTTCCGTTTTCCCGTGTAATAGAGAGCCCACATGTAGAGATTTTTACCACCAAATCATTCCGCGGACGGCCGGCTATCATCGTAGACAAGCAAAAGTATTTGCTCATGTCGGATAAAACCAACCGTATCATTTGGCGCTGTTCCTCTATGGCTACCGCAAAGCTAAAATGTCCGGCGCGCATCATACAGTACAAAGACACGGATCAGTATTCGTTCCCGGCGAAAAGTGTCCATCAGCACGCACCATTAAAGCGGTACAGGACGATCAACTGTCACACGTCCTACGATATGATGTTGAATCGCTAGCTCCGAGTGCAACGTAAGTTGTTGGAAGTATGATAAAAATGAAATTATATATAAAACCATTTTGAAACTCGTTTCGAAACATGTAAATGTAAATAAACATGCACCATTTGGGGTAATGTTACAAATACGGCTTAGGACAATCATATAATTAATAATCATAATTACATGCTCATGTCGCTATATTTTGATTAATTATTTTCTTTTCTTTTTGCAGCATATGCCGCGTTGAGTATCCATTTCTGTGCTGTATCTAACATCGGATTATTTGCGTTAAGAAAAAGAAAAACGTTCCACATTTTCATTCACAGATAATACCAGAACAGGAACAATTATATTTATTTTTATCGACAGGACTTGTGGACGTGACGATATGTTTTGTAGTCACATAACATTTGTCCGTCACAAGAATTAAATACTAGAGCAAATAGTAAACAAAAAACTCATTGCAATACATATGATCATTGAAATGAACGCAAGACGAGGCATAATTGTGTTTCTTTGACGATGTTTCAATACAATGATAACAGACAAATACTATTAATTTGTTCAAATCCTTTCGCTATTCCTTTAAGTAGAACAGGTACAGTTCTGAAAAGGGGTTTACATATTAAACCCTATCTTCAAATTGGATCATAAGGAGATGTGCGAAATAAGAACAAAAGACAATTTTTAATTTTAGATTTAGTTGTGCAAATGATCGATTCTATTTGTAATGTTCAAAAATTCACAATTTGTTTAACCATTTGTAAGTTTGTAAATAAAATCATGGCCAAAATATTGCATCAAATAAAAAACTGAATAATAAAGCATTTTATGAACACCATCAACAGCGCTTTGCACGTAGTGCGGAGAACCGGAAGGTTCTTGATGTAGTTGTGTTTTTTTTTCGCATGTTTTGGACAATTATTAGCAAAAGAAGAAGAAAAATATGCTTACGACGTGTAGCTTAATAATACCATACTAATATCTCTTTTTTTGTTTTTTTTTTTTATTGTTTACATATCTGCAAAGCAATCAAACCGGAAACATCGCTATGCTTCAGAACAAGCCAGAAGGGCAAATTGCAGCTATCGCACGAAGGATTTTACTACTGTATGGAGAAAAAAATACAACATAAAGAGTACTGGCGTTGCATTTACTACACGACCAAAATCAAGTGCCACGGACGATTGCATCTTTACGACAATAAGGTGCACCAAATGGGTGCTCACAATCATGCGCCCCAGGTGTTCAAGCGTGCCGATTACAAACGTCTGCCCGAGATCGTAAAGTCGGGAAAAATATATTCATTACCAGACGAGCAGATACCTATCGATAAGAAATCGATAAAAATTAAATCCGACTCGAAATTCCAATAAAGTTCAAAATAAAGCACTGTGAAATATCGAAGCATGTGGGGGATTCATACAATTTGGGATGTTCGGAACTATCTTTTAAGTGCGGTGCGATAGGTATTAATGGTGCAATCATAGCACAGTAGCTAGTGATCGCTGTAGCATACAAAACAAAACTTCATATTTTATCTAACTTATTTTTTTTGTTATTCTCCTTCGGGGATTTTTTTCTCTTTCGCTAGAAATAACTGATACCGTACCGTATGAGTCCGGCACGTGGATCGAGGTGGAAAAAACACTACTGCAATACACGACGACGCAACGCGGTCGAACGATGCTGATTTTTAGCGGTTACAAGTTTGTGGAGAACCGCCAGAGCAAACGGAACATTTTCTGGCGCTGTGCCCGTTACGTAAAGCATGGTTGTCGCGCTGCTTGTGTTACATCGAAAAATTCCACCACATCACAGTCCATTCGCTTGACCGGGTTGGCGCACAGTCATCCACCGGAAGCTGTACGGCCGAATAGGGTAGATGATCAACATCCAGTAATACAGCACATCGTTGGGCACTAAGCAAAAAGAAGGCAAATTTGCTTTACGAGAATGTATCCATTACCATAACGGAGTGAAGTTCATAGACGAGATGATTGTGGTCCGGCATTGGGTACATCTTTCAAAAATAAAAATGACCTGCAGCACATTCGAATCGGAATGTAGAAAAAAGGACAAAGCGACAAAGATCATGTGTGTGCATCTTTATGCCGTGCATTTCTCATTTTGTTTTTCAGCCACAAATTCGTATTTTTCTTTTTTTTTTTTAAATAAACAACCAAAAGTACAATGTTTTGTGTTGTCGCTTAGACTCTATTAGAATCTATTTCTAAGTCGTAAAATCTTTGTTCCAGCTGTCAACTACACAATCGTTGTATCTAACATTTTTGCTTTTCCTTCTTCTATGTTTTAGCAATCATCGAACTGGATCAATCAAAATCTGACCACCACGATGATAGTGGGCAACAGGAGAGAGAACTGTACGGTAGATATGATTCAGGTGATAAGGTAACGTTCGGCGTTTCGCAGCGAGGCGCCAAGAAGCTCATCTACGATCGCTACGAGTATATCAAGGATCGAGACTTTTTGATGTCCACTAACTGGCGCTGCGCGCTATTTCGACGTCACAATTGCCGCGCACGTGCTGTTACAAAGATTCGAAACGGTAAAACGCACGTACGCCTCACGAACCAGGGCCACAATCATACGGATGAAGCATATCATCGTAAAGCGCCAATCCTTGGAATATTAGAGTAGCGGATAGTTTAATTAAGGTTAGAATAACATTATACATCTCCCCTCCCCGAGCGTGTGTTAAGCAACAATAAAATATTACCCATTAATGAGCCATACTGGGAATTTCGTAGCACAGCGAGATCTAGAGATCTCGGTTTTTGGGAGTGCGTTTAGAACTTACAGTATACCCATTTAACCTGTCCATGCGTACGATGGGCTTATACGGTATTTACGTTTCTAGATCGTAGGTATTTGTTTGTATTATCGGTGACTTAGGTTTTAGTAACACTGTTTTGTTTTGCTTACAATTTTCCCGACGCGTGTGTCATCTCTTTCAGATGGGTTCCACAGTGCGAAGTTCGGCATAACCAGACGGGGCCGTCCGATGCTGATGTACCGCGGACATCGTTACGTGCGCGAGAAACAGAAGGGACACATTTCGAACTGGAGGTGCTCGTGGCATTCGAAGTATCATTGCAAAGCCCGCGCCGTTACCATTCGACGGAATGGACAGGAAATGATGCGCCTGACGCATGAGGAACACACGCATGATGCTTTTCAGGAGAATCCGGACAATAAATAATAAAGAAAACAATAACAATTTCTATTGAATCAATTTCCGTTGCATTGTACTAGTGTGTATGTGTTAGACATCGCGGTATTTATGCGAAGTGCCCATATAACCGTTGGCTGGTATCTTTTAAACGTGTTAAATTAAAAAGCCTTTCCTTTACTAACGTACACGTTTGGTTCTGTATGCTTTTAGGTACGTTCGTGCCGGCCACCTTCGGGAAAACGCGCCGTGGTCAGTTGAAATTATTGCACGATGGGCACGCATACACGAGAGACCGGCAATCGGCCAAGACCTGCAACTGGAAATGTTCGCTCTTCACCCGCTACCGTTGCCGGGCACGAGCCATTACAAAGGAGATCGGCGGTCTCATACACATGAAAGTTACCAACACCGCTCACTACCACCCGAAAGAGGAATACAAATTGAAGATCAAGAAGGAAACAGCACAGGATCCCATCGGATATCATCCTCCATTACATGAAGCTATGCAATAATGATGTAATACACCGATGGTTTGTGCATTCGTGGTCTTCTACTGATCGAAGGCCATGCCTGTTTAAATTAGCTTACTAGAAGTAGTCGTACTAGTCGACATCAACTTCGCCCTTTTCATCATTTAATCGTACTATTCTCGACTATATAGCTGCCAACGGAAAAAGTGGCAGAAAGAATTTGTAGTGTATAAAGCTCGGTTTAATCACTTTTAATCAATATTAGATTGTGTTCCTTTTTTTAAAAATGTTACTTCGTTGCGTTACCGTTCAGCTTTTATGACGGTAATCGACGATAGTGATCGGTGTATAACTAAATGAGAATCGAATACTGTTGTGTGTTTCTACTGTATATCCAATATGTATGTGTATGCGTCTATTGTGCTTCTACCTATGTTTCAGATGTGAAGAACATCAGCCTCAGCAACATCCAACGCGCCTGTTTCGAGTTCACTACTCGTGGAACACAATGTCTGGTGTATGATGGCTTTTTGTACAGCAAGAACAAAACGTTCGAGAATGGTACACGCGTGAACTGGAAGTGCAGGTTCTATCATCGGCTGCATTGCAAAGCCCGTGCCCAGACACGGCTCATCGATGGAATCGAGTACGTGAAGGTGTTTAAGAACGAACATAGTCATCCGCAAGAGGCAAAATCCATGCGCCGACGAAAACGGAAGATAAAGCACAATCTTTCTCAAGACCAAGACCAAGGCGGTCTAGCTTAGGATAGCAATTTTAAAGAAAACGGTTTGTATGGTGAAGAAATATGTTATCAGAGTGATGCTTTGTTGTGCTTCAAATAAATTAATTGTCTTGGTTTTATTAATTAACTTATATGGTAATAAAACTATCACTACTCCCCCATGCTGGTTAGTATATTGTATGAAGTGTACTTTGGTAAAAAAAATTATAGTTAATGTATATTGAAAGTAATGCATTGTTTGATTTAATTTTTAACTCTTTGTCCTGCTTTTTTAACCATCTTTCAGGGTTTGATTCCGATACGATGTTGAAATTTAGCACCACGCAAAGGGGCCACCCGTTGCTGGTGCACTACGGCTTTACCTACATACGCAATGGCGAGTTTGCCGATACGATCAACTGGCGCTGTTCCAAGCATCGGAAGCAGAAATGCAAAGCCAAGGCAATCACAATGAAGCAAGATGGACAAAACTACGTGAAGCTTTCGTATCCCACCCATAATCATCCACCCGGGATGCCCCGACAGCAACGCTTTAAAAACGTCTGTGCTGAAACCATCACACCAGTTGAACTGCACGATCAACTGGAGGACGACATGATCGCCTCCATTTCTGGAGTCGACATGCCGGAAGATTTCTTCTTAAGAATGGGGGAAGGATCGCTAGATATCGATTGCATAGAAGATTCACTATAAGTTGATGCGATCGATCGATTGCTGTTGTTAATGCTTAGCATTATAATACCCTTGCATTATAATACCCTTGTTGGGGGCAAATAGGACAGATTTAAATAATTAAACCGAATACTGAACTACATTTGCAAGTAATCAGTTTTCCTATCAGTATCCTAGCTACACACATGTATTTTTGTTTTCATTTGAACTGTTAATCTAACACTTTTTTTCTCTATTTTTTACACATTCCAGATCATGACATTACCGGATCGATCGATTCGATCGTGTTTGTAAATTTGCCGTTAAAGCACAAGGTGGTACGAAAAATATATCACAACGGATTCTACTACTGCCGCAGCAAGAGTAAATTCTGCACAACTTACTGGGTATGCGATAGGTCTAAGCAAGATAATTGCCGTAGCCGTATTACAACGTTCGACGATAAGCGCATGTATAAAGTTACCAATCCGGTGCATAATCATCATCATTCTTGACAAAGGTAATTCAAGTGTAAGTAACTAACATATGCTGGTTCTGGTTTGCTTTAGTTCCACACGTGTTAATTTGTTCGCATCTTCTTTTAGGAAATTCAATACCAAGATCCCTAGCGATCAGCTAGCAGCGGTAAAGTTCGGGCACGTTTTCGATGGACGTCGACTTATGCGCTTATGGAAAGTAAACAGCACTTCAAACCCAGTTTGTGTGTTACATTTTATGTAGCAAATCGTGTCTTTATCCACATTAAGCAATACTAAGTTTGGAAGTGTTCACAAAGCGTATTCTGTCCGCGTGTAGATTTTGATGCTGCTAATTACCTTAAGTTGTACGTCCAGGAGCTACGCGTGATAATGATCTACTGCAGAAAGTACAATAAATTACGTTATCTTATATTAAATAATGCCATATCAACCAACCCATCGAAAGAACCGAACTTTATAAAAAATTAAGCATATACGAGCATACATTCTTGTACACATTATTAATATTTTTTATTTTCTTGTCCTTTTTCCACTCTTCCATTCACACGCACCATGATTGTAAACCTTTATCCCCAGGCAAAAGCACCCGTCCAATATCGATGTTCTTCGTGGATAGATGGCTATTTACGGCGGGGCAGCGTGGTAAACCGAAACTGGTGATCGAAAACAATTCGTTCTTTCGTACCAAGGGAGACAGTTTTCGGGCGTACTGGTCTTGCTCGTTTTACAAATCGAAACGATGCCGCTGTAAGTTGGTGACCCACCGTGGTAGTACCACTATAAAGTATACGCACAAGCCGCATTCCCATCCGGATGAGTACATTGATACGACAAGCGTTACACCGTTGGATGCTGATATCGACGCGTTTTATTTCCGGGAAATTAAGGATGATTCCCTGAAGTGCTGATTGCTTCTCCGATTTTTTAACGGTGTTGAATTGTGTTTTTTTTCCTACCCACTGACAGTAGCAGTGCATTAGTGTGCATTAGATTTGCATAATAAAATATACTTCATATTTTAGCAAATGGGGAAATGTTAGAAGATTTTTTTAAATTTAATTTGTGTTTTGAGTTGCGATCATCGACAGTAGTATTGAATATTTATAAAAATCGTAGTTTCCGATGTTAAATAAAACTATTTCACTAATGAAAAGCTTTCATTTCAGGATACCTTGAGCTACATGAACCATTCGAAGAGAAGGTGGAACAAATATTGCGGATGAATTAGTAAACAGTCTGTGCAGACTATATCAAACTCTACCAACCGGTTACAATACTTATGCACAACTGCTCCCGAAGCTTCTTTTGTACCAGTTAGAACATAAAAATTAAATAAATTCAAATAAAAATACGTAAAACAAGCAGCACCATTACTTATCGTGAAGTATTATTGTTGGAATAGTATATTAATTTTTGTGCTTTTCGTGCTATGCATATACATTTCCTTGTACTGACTAGTTTTGTTTTGTTTTTATTTTAGCTGCCAAAAGACACAAACTGCAGAACACCATTAAGGCCGAAGTTCAACGTCTGAAATCCCCTACCATTCAGACTACGAAAAAGGAGAAGAAACCATTCGAAAACGATGACGATGGTGAAGCAATCGATGTGGAACACAAATTTGCGCTTGATCTGCGCTTGGAGACTGGTAGCAAAGGTCGCCCAAAGCTCATCATGGGCGGATATGCGTTTTTCAGGAACAACAGTAGCAATAACAAAACCTATTGGCTCTGCTCTAAAAGCCGTCTGCTTAAATGTCGAGCACGGATCATAACCTTGGACGGGTGTTCAGGGATGATACTCAAAAATCAATTTCACAATCATCCTCCAACTGAGTTCCAGTGATGTGTTGTTTGCAAAAGACACTCGTTTGTTTTGCTGTGACGAACAATGAACGATTTGATGGCAAAGGTTTGTTTTTTTTTGGGGGTAGTATACACTATTTCGTAAGATGTTTCAACAGGATATCTAAATACGATAGGTATGAAAGTGAATTTTATTTTTCGAAAACATGAAAATCGTTTCATGAAATTGATTGCAATAGAACACAGTAACAACAAAATCCTGTTGCAGGATTCTTTGAGGATTATTTCTATGCATTGCATAGGTTGGAAAGCATACTGAACATAACGTGACTTCAATCTCAACATTACCGTGGACCAGCGTCATTACAAAATAAGATTATTATCGAATATAAAGCATGGTTTTATTTATCAACCACACGGACGTTCTTAGTGCCACAGTACAAGTAAATCCAATCCATAAGTCATACGGTAACGTTACAAAGGATACAAAACGTTGATGTGCATAACTGGGATTGTAATAATTAGCTTGCGAAGTCATATAAATTTCACGTGAAATGTTTTAAGGAAGATTTACTTTGGAACTTATATGTGTAGGTAAAGCATTGAAAATCAATAAATTGAATCCTTCCCAACAGGAACCAATCCCAAACGATGTTATATGCCACTGTAATTGGTGTTTACGTTTAAATAAGCAATAGATTCGTTCAGTTTATTAAAACATTTTTTTACTAATTGACTATCTTTACAGCATCTGCTGTAACTATTAGTTTCGTTACAGGACAGCGAGGAAGATTAAAGATAATGTTCCAGGATCACACATACATTTGCGTGAAGCAACTAAAGGACCACAAATATTGGACTTGCTCGAAACAAAGAAGCCGCAAATGTATGGCTCGTTTAATTACGGATCTGGATATCGAAAAGCTGTACACTCGCAACACAACACACACTCATCCGCCTTAATATACCGGAACAAAAAGGAGTAAAAGCGATGAGCGATGTACACGTTGTGTACATCAGGTGAGGATTGCTACGAACAATATTTTTATTTAATTGTTATGATTTTAGGACAAACTTTCAATTGCATGTTTTATGATAGCTGTTTTTGTTAGTCACGGTAAATTTTTATTTTTTTTTATTTCTATGTTAAAATCTTTTTTACAATTTTCTTCCTATCTCACTAACCGTTAGATTGCTAATATTGATCCAATAATTTTTGCCTTTCGACTTTCGACTCTTACATTAATAATAAACGAATATATAATAAACTTTCCGTAGAATATTTAAAGACATAAATAAATGAAAATGGTTGACGAAAAACCATCACAAACTTTAAAAAAATGCGAACCAATTAATATTGTTTTAAGTTTTGACTGAAGAAAAATAATACATTGCAAATATTAAAAAAAATGGGAATTACTTTCCAATATATTATCATATTTTTTATTTTTCTTATTAATTCCAAAGATGGCTGCTGATTGTCATAAATTAAAAGAAAGTAGCATTTTGCATTGCGATTTAGTGTATTTATTTTGTTTTCTTTACGCAAGTAATGGCGCAATTGAGCGTGAATAGTTCACAGCAGTTGTAATTTGTAAATAAATTTATGTTGATCATACTGATTTTACAAAAAAGGAAAATAATGTATGGCTCACATAATCGTAGCAGTAGGTAGTCTCAACTATATGAATTTGGTACTTAAATGTTGTTTATGAATTATATACATATGACGGACTTTTCTGAACAACCATATAACGTTATATTAAGACCCTTTTCAGACATACAACTAATAATATTTTCTTATACAATTATAACTATAATTTCATAAAACATTTTCATTTCATTAATCATTCATTTCATTAATAATTGTTTTACCATAATTTTTTTTAACAATTAACTACGATTGCTTGTACAATAGCGGCTTCTTCGAAAATCAGTTCGAAAACAATTGTTTTTAAAACCACAAAGCACCAATGATTATAGTATAAGAAAGTACATAAGAAAGCAATAAAGAACTTTAATCGAGTTAAATCGAGCATAAATATTCTATTTCTCGACTTAACATTTTCAATTCATTTATCTTTTTCTTGTTTCAGATACACCTACCAAGTACATATATGATGATGGGTAGAAATAAGGAATAAGTGCATAGCCAGCTTACAATTTTAATCATGGAAGCATACTTGTAGCTCCAGTAAAATGAGACCAGTACCGTAAAGAAACGAATAAAGTAGAAAACATATTTTACTATCGATAAGTGTGTTATTGTTAATATGCCAAATCATAAACTGTTTCCTACAACTTAAAAGATCAAATTTACTAACCGTCATACCCGTTTCTTTTTCCATCTTTCTCTAGACCTGCCGTATCCATCACACAAAAATATTACGTTGTATCGTCCCAGGCTTACATTCATACAAGGACAGCGCGATAATAAGCTGCTAGTGGTTGGTGGATACACATATGCTCGGAATAATTGTTCAAAAAATAACACTATATACTGGGCCTGTCGAACATCGTATGACCGGGTACGGTGCAATTCGCGCGTCGTTACAACACTCATGGGCGACGGCATGTATCGCATCGTGATCACTAATCCCAAGCACAACCATCCGAGGCGTGTAGCGTTATCAAACGAATATTTGGCCAGTCTTATTGTTTCGCGTCCGGCACCGCAAATTAAAGAGGAAGTGCTTCCTCGATTAAACATGTATTCGAGAACTGAGTTTTCTTCCGATGCTCAGCGCTCACCTACAAAGCAGAAACAGCTGCTTGCTGTTGCATCTATTAAAACAGAGAGATCAGGTTCAAAATGAAACTTATTGTAAGTTGATCTTAAGATAATAGTTTCCCTCCATAGCTGATATGACAAAGGGCAATGGATAAAGGATATTGTCACTGAAATATAATCAACTTGCTTGGTTACATGGGGCAATTCGCAACGATTTGAACAATAGGAATAATTTAATGTAATCTACTAAGAAATTAAGTATAAGCTACACATAAATTTATAAAAAAAGGTTATGCTACATTCGAAAGAAAGAAAATCACAATACAAAAACCGTTTAAACAAAGTATCTCACCCACAAATACCGTTTTACTGTATGTGCTTTAATTAAAATATTGTTTAAAAACTAATTTCCCTATGTACTTCAATTTTACTCACCCTTTTTTCTTCCCTTTTTCAGCTCGACAGCAGCGTTCCAAAAAGAACGATCAGACAAAATGGCTTAAGATCGATCTGTCGCCCATCTTGCAGAAACCGTCAGAACCGGTTGTGCTAGTTCCGTGCCGTCTGGGTGGTATGAAAGTATCGTATCATGGATTTGACTTCGAGTATCATACATCGAAGAGCGGCATCAAGCACTATCGCTGTGTGCATCACGCTCAGTACGACTGTAAAGCACGGATCATCGTTAAGGCGTCGAGAGTGTACGATGTCGTGGCCATACACAGCCACGATACTGACTCATGATCATCGTACGTCGTTTGTAGCATTATATACATTTCGTGCCTTACTTTACATCGCATATCGAAACGTATGAGTTTTCTAAATAAAATATGTCTTTTCTTATTATTCACCATTCTTCTGCATTCTTCTGAACAACGCACTTGATACAATTAAAATGCTACTATGGCCAAAAATACTAATACCCCCTTTCCTGTATCTACACTTTTCAACATTATTTCACAGAGGAAAGCGAAAACAAGAACCGAAAGGCCGACTATCGCAGCAATAAGTTTGAGCTCGAGTTCGAAATACCGGATTCGATGAAACCGGGTGTGTCGTCCATCCGATCCTACCAACCTGTTAAAAAGCTCAGCAACACTGATGGTAAGCAAAGGAAAAAGGCGACCCCAGTACCGAAAGCCACCGCTACGGAAGTTGGACGGTTGCGTAAACTTTCACTAAAAGAAATTCTTGCTACGCCTGGGACACCGGTAGTTTATCTAACCAATCGCTTTGGTTCGGCGAAGGTCGTGCTGGATGAGCATCACTATGTCTACCATTTTGCAGCGAACGGTGTCAGCTATTATCGCTGTGATCAGTTCAAACGCAACCAATGTCCTGCCCAAATCTTGGTTGCACGTGGCATTACTCATGCGGTTAACATCGATCATACGCACCCCGTTGATGCGAGCTTGCAGGAGCAAGTGTGCTCCCGATATACGCCAGCATCATGAAAGGAGGATGTGTGGAATGTGGAATAAGGCGTAAAGTTAATCGCGCCTCAACAATCCATACGCAGTATATTGTTAATTGTTTTGCCCTTACATACTAAGCAGCGCACCATCAATATGTGGTGGTCTTCTTCTCAGGTAAAGGTTTACTCCGATAATTGCTTAGCATTGTTCCCAAACGAATTGAAGCGAACTGTTTTTTGTTTTGTTTTCTGAAAACTAAATTAGCAGCTCAATTAACGTATCGCGCTAATGCTCCTGTGTGAATAATAGAACGAAAGAGTCGCAGATCTCTTGTTGAAGAACAATATTACATAGAAATAATCTTAAATTTAGATTGATAGACAATTTTAGAAAAGTTGCTTATTGTTGCATTTAGTTTGTTGTTCAAAGTATTAATTTGTATTTGTCTCATTCTTTGATTTCGGGGTAAACCTTTACCCCAATAATATAAGCCTCTGTATTTAACACTGTAACAGCTTGGCCTGACGATAGTTTTTTCTTCTTCTTTATTTATTTCCGTTACTTTAACAGAAATTCATCGCTTTTTGGCCCACACTTTTACATCGTCGAAGCAAAAAACTCATCTGCGGCTGGATAACTTTAGCCGCGCTGAAACAGTTCCGACGAAACGTTCCACGAGAAATAATGATGCTTCATCGCGTAACTCGTCGCTCTTGCGCCAATCTCCAACCACAACCGGCAGCAGTCGCGAAACAACGAAACAAGCTAAACATGCGTTAAACTTTTCCGAAATCACAAACGGTACACCGGTGCAAATGTCTCTACTACCGACACGTAAAGGTGCAGCGGGCGTCCTTTGCCGGGGTCATCATTTTGAGTTTCGCTACTCGCGACATAATCATAAGGTTTATCGTTGCGCGTGGCACCTGTCCCATCTATGCCAGGCACAAGTGGTTCTGTACAACAAGCTGTTCTATATCGTACACGATGAACATACGCACAGTGAGTCTTCCAAAATGCGTGCGGATATACTGGGTAAAATTACCCTAAAATAGAAGTGATTCTTTCGACAGGTGGCCTTTCGATTTAATGTTTTCGACTTTAATTTCCGTCTATTGCGGGCATTACTTCTGTAAGCTGAAAAGGAGAATAGTTTTCCTGAATTTAATACGAACACAATCCGTACAACCGTTGAAACGTACATCATATTTACACCCAATAAAGACAAACACACAACTTGACTTGTATTCTGGAATATTATATAGTGTAATGCGTTGTATGCCAATCGAAGTTGTTTGTTTCGCGTTGATTACGGAGTTGCATAACGAACCATGTTTTCTTTATATTTTATTTCAATCAAGATCAACCAGAATTGAAGTACATCAATAACAGCAAAGGATCGCAACAGCTATACATCGATGGTTTTCCATTTACGCGACATATGATAAATAAGGAGACAATCTATTGGCGGTGCATCCAGTTTCGTGCCTTCCGGTAATTCAACATCTACTCGACATTGCTAGTCAACTAGACACTTACTAATATACGGTTGGCATTTGCTTCTTTTTAGCTGCCCCGCAAGGCACAGACAGCGCCGTTCAACCGGAATGCTAGAGTTGGTGCATTCGGTGCACAATCATGATCCTGTTCAAGATCGTAGAAAGCGTGGTACCCTCAAAAAGCTCATGAAACAATGGACTATGAAGAGGTTGATGTCTAAAAGCGTATCAAACGAAAACAACGGACGCACTGAATAGAAGGGAATTTAAGCATGTTGTGAAACCTGTGAATGGTTTTCCACAATGAAACAAAAACAAAAAAAAATCAGTGTTAAAATATAAACACATTAATTCATAATTCGTTGCTTCGTGAAATAATAAAATGAAAAAATAATATATTCTGGCCGAATGATAGTGAAAAAAAATCCAAATTGAATAATTACTCCTTAAATGTATCAACAAAACGTCTGTGAGCAGCGTTGTCCTGCTAATTCTATTGATTCAATGTTATATTCCTGCTAATTCTATTGATACAATGTTCTGTTATCCCTTTTCAGGTCATAACTTAAAAGCCTCATTTGTGGAAACGAAACGTGGTTACAAACAGCTTTGTGTAGAAGGGTATACGTTTACGAAAGACAAAACGCGAAAAAATACTTCCTTCTGGAGTTGTACGCAAGCGAAAGTATTTAGGTAAGTTTTGCTTTTTTCTAGCTAATTTTTGAACAATATATTCAATTTCATATTTTTTTTCAGCTGTACAGCACGGGCCTCATCTATTTCTATGATACAGAAAAAAGGAATATTTCGTGAGAAAGTAATACTTCGTGGTAACCACAATCATGCAATCGTTACAGAACGACGCAAGCCGGGAGCTAGGGCGCAGTTAATAAAAAATCTACACCGGAACAAACTGAAGGATTAGAAGATGCTATAAAAAATTTATGTATTTGTCCCTGGATTTGTGATTTTAGAAGACAAAAGCAACTGTTAGCAACTGTTTGGTAGACTGAGAGAACACCTTTCAACCTGTGCAGCAAAAAAAAAACTATAAATAACAAACTTCGTATAAAAAATACTAAGAAACACACATGTCACAAAGTGTCTTAAAAGAAATAAAACAAAATTATGTATAATTAATAGAACTGCAACCAATCAAATCAATGATTGCACATTATCTTAATGTGAAGAATTACATTTTTGTTTTGCTTTGTACGGTGTAACCCATTTTCAGAAACACCTAAACGCCTAATGTTTATTTTGAACCAAAACGGTCCAGTACAAGTGCTGATCGATGGACAACTCTTCAACAAGCAGATGCAATCAGACGACAAAATTATTTGGAAATGTACCAAGCTTGATCAACACGGGTACGTACAACCGGATATGATTAATTGTACAATTCTTCCATTTTTATACGATATTGTATCTTTACTTTCAGTTGCAAAGCATTCGTTGTAACTTCCTGTACAAGGGAGCGAAAGCTGTTGAATAGTAACATGACTCACAATCACAAAACTGCAACCATTGTACCAACACAACACGAATCAAAAGATGTTTTAGACCGCATGAAACAGTTTCGTGAAAATTTACGTCTAAAATGGCAAACGAAACGAAAAGTTAAGGACAATAAGTTATAAAAAACAGAGCTCATTCTACTTATGCGACGATTTCACACCATCACTATACAGGAGTTACTCGATATATCGTTTATTGCTCGTTTAGAATGCAAGGATGTTATCAAATGTCCTTAGTAATTCAATAAATGCGTGAGTTTTGTTTTTTTTTATCTCGCATGTATCGAAAATTTACATTTGTTTGTTGTTTTTTTTTGCCAAATATGTTCAGTTTTATATGTAAATCCTTTTTTATTCTTTTCATTTATTTAGCATTAACTCTTAAAATAAATAGCAAACTGTTTTTCTATTAATTGAACGTTAAACATTTTTCTTTTATTGCAGTATCTTATACGTTAAGCACGAAAGGAAATGTGCAACTTATAGTGAACGGGTACAGCTTTGTGCGGGAGAAAGTACGAAAGCATTCATGCAGTTGGCGATGTACACAATCGCAGGTTTTTCGGTAAGTTGAATTTGGTGTAAACAGCCGTATTCTTAATACGGCCAGGCCGTTCTAACCGAGCAAAAAAAAAAAAAATTTGGTGTATATAGTGTAGATAAGTGAATTTGTTAGAACATCCTTATGTTAAGCGGTTTAATATTTATGCGGTATAATAATTTATCCGTTTTCATCGTTCTTCCATTTGCAGCTGCAAAGCACGCATCGTTGAACGCCCAAAATACAAATTAAATGATAAGCAACGGTTTGATTTTAGCGCCGAACAACACAATCATGATATCGTAACGCAACGCCGGCCTCGTGGTAGTTTACGGCCTAAAAAGAAGAAACAAAACGCTCAATAAAAGCACATTAACAACACATTTGGTTTCTAAATACAACATAAACAGCAACACATTTCGTTTCTTCGGAATGATTTTTTCTTCTATATAATTATTAGAACGTATTGATTAATGCTTCATTTCCTTGATCATCCCATCCAACCAGGCAAACCCAAGGTGGAATATATTGTTACGTCCCGCGGTGGATTACAGTTGAGCATCGATAACTTCCGTTTCGCACGACACCGTATACAACGAAATGTAGTTACGTACCGCTGCGTTCACTACAAGCCGTTGGGGTTAGTGCCAATTAGCGGCATACGTTTATAATCCATAAACTAATCCATTGATCACCATTCCCACAGATGTGCAGCTCGCGCCAAAACCTACGGCACGGAAAGAAAACTAGAAATTGTGTCCGACAAACATAACCACCCCGACATCGTACATCGACGCCGCAATGGGGTTTTGCGAAACTTGCTGAATGAGCGCAAGCAAAATAAGAAACAAGTAAGAACAATATATGGTCAATTACAGATCTTACCCGCACAACACATGGGCGACCAGACTAACAATGATCGATTCTATTGCAGAAAATTACAACCAAATCCTCAAGTAATCGATAGTTCAATCAATTACATTGAACGATAATAATCCTAAAGCAGCCTACAATGACGACGAAAGTAAGCACAATAAACACAACACAAAACAATAGTTATGTAGAAAATAAAATAAGACTGAAATAAAATTGATTCTGACAAACATATACTACTGCAAATACACGCATAGAATTATTGCAAAGTTACAATTACATCGATGATCTACGATCTATATTATGATTGAGAGTGAAATCAGTATTTGTTGGCTTTTCATGCATTTAACTAACTAATCAATTTGTTGTTATAATTTTAGATATCATCCATATACCAGATTTCGGAAAAGTAGTTCCCCGGCGTGGCAAACGAGATTTAATAAAAGCGAACGATCCGTACGGGTACAATCAGCGGGGTAACTTGGTGTACCATACCTATAGCTATTCAAAGGGCAGCATAAATGGATTGGCAAACATTATCTACTGGAGGTGTACCGAGTACCGCAAGCATAGGTGTTGTGCCACACTCAAAACCATGGGCAAAGATTTGTACATCATTGACACGGTGCATAATCACAGGCCGAGAAATTACGGTCGAACCATTCCTGCTACATTGCCGATTTTCAAAGTAAGAAAAATTGTTGTCCTAACACTGGATGCGGTTGTGTAACATTTCGTTGTTATCTGCTCTCTTTATTTTCAGTTACTTCCCGAAGATTGTGAACAGAAGAAAGGAAAACGATAGACATGTGAATAAATAAACAGCAACTTCGTTAATGCGAGATTATCTTTGTTTGATTTAGATTGCCGACATTATTTGTATGCAGACTTTGTTACGATTACGCTTTATATGATGATGTAGATTGAGCTAATATATTTGAGTTTTTTTCCTATCTTTCTATCTGTCTCATTAGGCGAAGGTTTGGAGATTGCTTTGTCGAATGAATTAACACGAAAATTGCCCGATGTTACACTATTCAAAACGAACCGATCGGTGCTGGAGAAAAAGAAAGGCACGATCACCGCTATCCCTTCATCATCCTTACTGATGGAGCATGCATCCTCGACCGTGCTTGCCGACAATCATTCATCGTCCTCCCCGACAAAGGCTAAAAAATCTCAAAACGCCACCACCGCTGTCCATGTGGTAAAGCCGAATGTGAACACTATGAAAACACTGCACAATACCCGTTCCAATCCGGACGACATTGTGAAGCAGCTGTCCAATGGCCATACGCTGGTGAAGCTCGTAAAAACACGTGTTCGTGGATTCTGTGTGAGCTGCATTAGAAAGATTCAAGATCCGGAGTACAAGAAGAAGCTGCAGAAAATCATCACTTACTGTTCGGCTTGTCCCGCTGGACAATGGACGTGCGTCACTTGCTTTGACGAAAGCCATGGTGTTGGGAAATAACGACTTGCGAAAGAAATTACTACCAGCAAGGTGTGTAATGAATAATGGATATGTAGTAAATTCTTTTTTATCTTTCTTATTCTTATGAGGCACTATCACCACCTACCTAGGAAGGTTATGTCTTGGTCTGCCATTTCTGGCTTTTATTGCGTTTATTATTTGTAAGGGGGTTCGGTCTGGCAGTGAAAGCGCCAAAACAATATACACTACCCCAGGGCCGTTGTCGTTGTATCTTTAACGGATTAAATATGCATTAAATTTAGTTACAATTCGATTGTATCAGTTTCACACGAGCTACTTTCTGCTCGGGTAGTCTATTTTTGAGTCAAATTCCCAACTTCATGTTTTTAGTAATACCCAGGCGATAAAACATGTGTGTAACATTGGAATTCACGATTAAATACACCATGATACCTGATGTGTTGTGCTTAGTTGGTTAAATCGTTTTTACGGATTCTAAAGGATCGGTTGGTAAGGTTTTTATTATGCTTTATAACTTCTTGACATCCACAAAGTGACAACTTGTATAGAACGTACATTTTGTATCCAAGAAATCTAAATAATGTAATCTATTTTTCAATTTTAGGACAACAATTAATTCATCGTTTCCCTATCACTGATCACCGTTTAGCTGTAAGGATCAAATTTGTTCAAACCATGTGAGTCCACAAATGCATCCAGTTCGTAACTTCGTAGGGGCAGAGTGTTGCAATTTGAAGCTACAATGAAACAAATGCCAAAAACCAAAAAGTGTCCGTAAAATAAATTGTCTTACGATGTGCGTTCGTGTTGTTTTTTTTTTTAAATATTCTTAACATTAGGTAAAAACTGTTTGAATAATTCAATGTACACATTCCCTACTGATTGTGGTGCTTTTCGGTTCTTTCTTTTCCTTCAATTTAGCTGGTCAAAGCTCACAAAAACGACAGTCGAGTGTCGCATGCCGCGATAGTTCTATATCCCGAACTCGGACGAACGATTTCAAACGGTCGAAATCGTTTGAAACGATACACCAAGCTAGTAAATCGACTGACGCAGAAGTAACACCCGTGCCTGGATTCAAATTTCCGTTGCAAAATCGCTTGGAGGTGGAACGGCTAGAAATGGCTATTCAAAACAGTAAAGAGTTTCGAAAGAAATATGTAAGTAACGGGTGCACAAATTACCATCACAAATATCTTGGACATTGCCGCTAATTTCAACAGCATCATAACATAATACTAATCACATATGAAATAGGTCCAAATAATCATAGGTTGCATACTGTGCACATAAAGTTAGGAAAAAGACGTACATTATTCTTATAAATTTGTTGTACCGTTTATGCAGCCTTTTGTTTTGCCATTAAAATTGTTTTATTATTGCTTATAAATTCGTAACGCCGTTACCGTTACTGAATGTACTGTAACCTGTTTGATATTCCTTTATTTTTGCAGGTTAACTTTCTCATTCAACGTAGGCCAAAAAATATGGTTATAGAAAAGTTTATAACAACCATGTTTTCTGACGATGCTCTTATTTCGTACAACTTGAACGGTTCCAATACACCTGGTCGACCGAAAAGGCCGATGCGATCGTACTCCGTATTTTACGACTGTTTCATTGGTAAGTACACCGTCGTATAAAAGCATTACTCATGCAAAGAACATACTTCTTAACACTTTTCATCCATTTTGTTCTCATTTTCGGTTCCACTTGCCGTTGTATTTTATGCTCATTTTGTAGAAGCCTTCCAAACTACCGGTCTGAATGAGCACCAACTACAGTCACAGCTGACGTCGGCAATTAAGCACAGCCGCAATCGGATGAGGCAGCGCACTTTCCGGGCAAGGAAGCACATGGAAAGACAATCGATGCCGGTTTATAAAGTGTAGTGAGCAGCTGTTGAGTTGGGCTAGAAAATGTAATTAAGGCATGTAAATTAGTTTAAACGAAGTGTAATCTCGAACAAATTATGCTGGCAGATAGTCCTGTGGCGATAACAGAATTCCGTGCTATTTACACATATGGGAAAACGTGAATTCTTTGTGTTCTGAAAATCACATTAACACGTAACAGGTACTCCTTAACAGACAAACTGAACTGTTTTAAAGAAGGAATACAGTATCGATAACGCTTCGTTTAAACTAACTTTACGATTTGTACAAACTTCTCGTACATGAGAAGTACTGTTGTGCTGCTTGATGGATGCGATCTCTTGTCCTTTTTTACACTAGAAAAAAGAGCTTGATACAGCCAGGTACAGATTGATGAAACAACAATAAAACATATTTGCATAAGAAAAGATAAGTAATCGTTTTACTCGACAGCTTTTTTGTAACAGGAACACAATCAATATTATTAATAAGATATATTACAGTTATTGCTATTTCATTCCAAAGGCATTGGTAAGTGGCCATTCAAAAAACGAGTAGAAGAACACATCATGAAATGGAAAAAAAATTTACTAATGCCTGATGTTTTTATATGTCAACTCGTTCTAATTTGCAACTCTGATCTATCGTTGCAGGATTATTGCTAGAGGTGCAAAGGTTGAAAAAAAGGCTTGCCGTAATACGGGCAGAGCATAAGTCACCGCAAACCGCTACCATCGAAGAAATTCGCATTATTCATCAAAAACTGAGAACTATTGACGAAAAATACTACCAACAGATATGTGTCAACCCAGCAAAACCACTCAAGATCAGTGGTTTCCCAATGCCACTGCAGTGCGAGGAAGATGTCGAACGATTGGAGCTTATGGTTAATCGAAATTCCAAGCTAAGGAAGCAATATGTACGTTGCGTTTCAATTCGTTTCTTTATCAGCAACCAAGCATTACACTGACACTGACCATTCGAAATTGTCCCTTCCTAGGTTGAATTCCTTCGTTGCAAGAAAGCGTTTAGTGTCGATATTAGCGATTGCTTTGGAAAGTTTTTCACCGGCGAAGCGATGACCGGCTTCAATTGGAAGATTACCCGTTCCAGTAAAAAGCCACGCAAATCAATGGAGCATTATCAGATATTTACCAGCTGTATGTTAGGTAAGTTTACACACATTTTGCACGCGATTAGCGGAGCAGATGAAATGTCCTTTTGTACCTTCTTGTTTTTTTTTTATTTACAGAAGCCTGGCGAGAGCATGGTTTCGACGAAGTCAAATTAGACAGTGAGCTGCGACACGTAATGACGATACTGAACAAACGCTATTACGTGACCAAATATCAAAATCGTGACCATTAACCGTCGTATCGTCTTGGGCAGTGCTACCATGAGCTCAAAAGAAAATGAAACGAAATGGGGATTATTTTTTGGAAAATCAATACACATTCATATACTTCTATTATATTTTTTGTACTACATTAAACATGTTCAAACAGTGAATGAAAAGGTTAATTTAAAGATTGTCTGTATTTGTAGAAAATGTTAAAATTTATGTATTCTTATGATAATGTTTAATTAAGATAATATAAGCGATAAAATTAATCTCCAATTCCGTCAAATTTGTAGCATCTCAAATCTCAAAACATACGATGTAAGGAATACACTTTCACGTCTAAATTATATATTTTCAATCCACATGAAAACAGTGCATAACGAAGGCATCGTCGGATTTTGCTTCCCCCTTTCATGCCACGAGGATGTCGAACGGCTTGAGAGCTCCGTCCGCATGAGCCCCATGGTACGAACTCAGTATGTGAGTATTAGATTTGTTACGCAAAGCAAAACAAAAACATGTATATTCAATATTGAACCTTGTATTTGTAACTTCATCCTCCATCCAAAACAGATACGTTATCTAGCGTCAAAAAAGTCGCCCGGTGAGCCGGTTTCGAAATGTTTCAAACTTTTCTTCAGCCACTGGTCCGTATACAATTTTAGCTTGCACAACGATGAACAACGAGCTGCTACCGACTGTAAGAAACATTACATGAAGGAGTATAAAATTTTTACCGATTGCATGATGGGTAAGGACGACTTAATTAGAAATACTGGTGAATATTAGAATGCGTGCATTCAATTTTACGTCTGTTTTGCAGAAGCCTGGAAATCGCACGGATTGAGTGAGCCGAATCTGATCAACGAACTACAGATCGCGTTAACTGCTGCGTATGAAAACAAAAATCAAAGTCATTACAAGCGACGTAAACGCTCGGAGTTGATACAAATGATGTTACGACAGAGACAAACGAAACTAACGAAATAAAATTGCTCGTTGAAAATGAGGCGGGAATCTCTGTAGCATAAGAAGAAAAGTTAGTGATTATAGTTCTTTGAAAAATATAACCATCTAATCCAATTATTTAAGGAATAAAGAATACATTAAAAATTATACGCTAACACAATTTTTACTAACTCCCGTTTTAGTTACATCAAAGTCGAAAAGAGATTTAACGAAATTAAAAACAAGAACTTTTGGAGCTCGATCGGATGTTCAACCGCGCAGCAAAGCGTGCAAAGCGAAAACCTCAAACTTGATCATGTAAGTTAGTGCGTTTATGTTTTGGCTTTGGTATTTGTTCGCAAAGATCATAAATTGAAAATAATGTCCTAATTTGTATTTTTTTTTAGATGTCAAGATATGTTATGGTGCCGTAAATGAAGCTTGTGAACTGTAATAGTGCTGAAAGAGAAGTGGTTTATGAAACGTATGAAACGCAAATGGCTTTACCCGTTAATGATGACCCGTCGAAATACATATTCTTATGCTTAAATAATGTAATTTGTTAATATAAAGTTTTTTTTGTTTGATTTTGATTTTGTGTAATTTTGTTCAAATAAAATTTGTCTTTGTTTGTGTTGTTTCAAATATTAAAAATCTTATTTTACTGACGAGCATTTCATTTTTTTTTTTGTTACAGAATCTAATAAAGCACTATTAAAAACACAAATGATGGTAATCAGCACAAAATCCAAACTTACAAAAGACGGAAAGATGTCCCGTGCGCTCTGTTTCCCACTGAAAACCAGCGACGATGTCGAGAGTCTAGAGCAGTGCGTCAAGAATTCGGCTCAACACAAACAGCAATACGTAAGAGGCACCTACAGTTGGACAAATTTCATAGTATAAAAATTATATTTACACCATTTTCACTCATCAGGAACAAGTACTGCAATTCTACCTGCAAAAGACACCTCTCAAGCCGGCATTTGCGTTGTTGCACGTGTTTACAGAAGAAGCGCTAGCGGATTACAACTACAGTGGCCATTGTAACTATACGCGCGATAAGAAAAGGGCAATGCGTAACTACGTTATATTTACCACATGCATCGAATGTAAATATTGCTTTACAATTATGTTTATTTGATATTTTGATAAAATAAAATTCGATAATGAATCGTTTTTCCCTATCCGTTTAGCTGCCTGGGGGAAAATGCTACCAGCTGAGATGCGATCGAGAGCAATTAGGGACGTTATCGCACTGATTGGAAATCGAAAGCGAATGCGAAGATTAAAGGAAAAGAAAATGAAAAATAATCAATTTTGATTTGAAAATTTTTTTAACGCATTTTTGGATTTCGATTTACTTTTTAAAGAGTACACCTTCCTACAAGCATTCAGAAAGTAAGCGGTTGTGTGCATTCTACTTAAATATTCCGCATAATAATTCATTCTATTCGTGTTGTTGCAGAATATGTCCCGCATCCGTACCGGTGAATGAATAACAAATTGAAGCTGATCTTATGCGACTGGAAAATTTTCTTTTAAAACACTTTTAATTATTAGAGGCCCCATTGTCGATATGTAAATGGTTTAAAATTAAAAAATATGATTATGAAACAATTAAGCGTAAATGTAAAAATTGAGGATTTTTTTTCTTGATCATACACATTAAATCGATCACAAAAGAATAATACACTGTCCATTGAACATAATAATCATACGAATAATTTTTCTTTTTTATTTGTCTTAGACTTGAAACCACATCAAGTTAAGCACAATATCCGTGACTCCACGATTCTGACGACAAGCATTGAAACAAATAAGATGGACGATTACACAATCAAGTTTCCTATCGATAGCGAGGAAAACGTTGAAATGCTGGAAGAATGGGTTAAAATAAGCGAAAATGTGCGACAGCGATATGTAAGTTGTGTAGCTCAATGTCTTTTTTATATCGTCTACTTAAAGTTTCTCTTCTCCTCTCTCCTTTTTGGACTATGAACATTTGTTTCACAGGTGAATTATCTTGGTTCCGTGATGAAGGAAGGAAAAAGCATTGGAGCAGTGTTTGGGAAATTATTTTCCGACTCCGCCATGTACAGCTACAATTACTCCGGAATCTGTAACAGAGGACCACGACGTAAGGCAATGCTAGGATATGTCATCTTTACCGAATGCATGCTTGGTGAGCACGGGAGCGTGTTAAAGATGTACCTTTGTTCTAAAGCAAAACTGGCGAATGTTTGTTCTCTTTTTTTTTCTTTAGACGCATGGAAGGATCATGGGATCGATGAGACTATATTACGCGAAAGTTTAACACTAATCATCAAACAAATCAATGGACGCAAAAGGAACCGAAAGTACTTTCAGAAGCGTCGCGCAAATCGAGATATAATACAAATGGAAGACGCTGATACGGAATTGTCGAATATTGGTGATAGTTAAAACACATCAAAATTGAAACGAAATTATTGTATATAAATAAAACAAGACATATTGATTTGTATAACAAAACTTCAATAGTCTAACAGATTAAAGTCAGTGTGCAAAGAAGAAATGCACATCCATTAAAGAGTTTAAAAGAGAGGGCGATCTAAATGGCGATGAAGAATAATCCTACTGGCTAAGAATTACTTATTTTCAGAATCTTCAATAGGAAAGTTGTACAACCACAATCTACGCGCCAATGGGGACTGCAGCAAGACGGAACATTTTTTTGCGCGAAAAGAAAATAATTTGTTTGTCGATGGTGAGTGTAAAATACGAATAAGGAAAATGTGTAATTACTAAGCATGACCTTCCAATTTTTACATTACGAAACAGTATTGCGCTTCTAACCTAACTTTGCTGCCTAATCTCTTTACAGAATTACTGTCCCAGGATGTGGAATGGGTCGACATGGCGTGGAAGACGGGGGGTAGCTGTTTCACCACCAAGCAGATGCTTTTAGCACCAAAAGGACAAGGCAATAAAAGGTGCATGGATGGAAGATGGCAACGTAATAATAAATAATAATACAATTTACACTAGAGCTAGTCGTACACAGCGTAGTGCTTTGTGTAATACAATATTTTAAAAATTCCGAATCTATCAAACATATTTGTACCATAACTGAGAATCCTACCGCAAATAACGTTGTAATGTACGTTTGCTTTCATTTTGTTTCAGTGCCACTGTTTAATTTAATGGAACCAGCCATCAAAATCGAGGAAGATAGTACAGACTTCGGAGAGTTTGCATTCCTTTCGGAACAGCACTTGATGGAGGATATTACGGACAGTATTAAGAAAAGTAACACAACGAAAAAGGTTAATACCTCGCGCAAACGAAAGCTGGACATTGCCGAGCTTTTCCAACTTTCATCCGGTAGTACCACCGTCAGTCATCGCAATCTCTTAGAGAAACCGTTCCCAATCGTTACGATCAATGAGTTGAACGAGTTTGATACGCTTTTGCTGGGCAATCCTTCGTTCACGGAAAAATGTGTAAGAATGGCCGATACACACACACACTCCCATGTATAGGTATCCGTAATAAACATTTGATAAGACCGATCGTTTCTTTTTTCTTTCTTTTTAGGCACAAATGCTACACTCGGTCATTAGGGATGAAGGCAATTCGCTAGACAATGCAACGTGCCATATGCGTTTACTGCTAGAGCATGCGATTGATTATTCGGTGATACTGCGCTACAGTTGGTACGGGTTTATGCCACGATCGCCGGCAGCCCGAAGCAGCGGTGAACAACACCCATTTCGAAATCTGTTAGGCGTGATCAGCTTACTGCACCGGGCACGGCAGCTACGGTTTGCGACCTGCAGTAGGGAGGAAATAAACGAGGGTATTGAGAAGTTTCTCAAGCGAAAGCTACGGTGCCATGCGCTGTTTGAGAAAAAGCAACAGTTATTAAAACAGCAAGGCTAATGAGAAGTGGATAAGGTTTACGAAACACCTTTCCGCGGTCCTTTTGGTGCCAAAGTAGACACGTAAAGCAAACGGGACTAGCTTAGACATGTTCAACCAATCATCAAGAATCTCACGAAAAGATTCATTCTTTTCTACTAGCTTCTAGTCATTGCATCGTTTCGTGATGAAAACGTGGATTGTGGGAAACAATTACACGGCCATGCACACGGCCACCGGCATACAGATACTAGCTACTATTAAAAAACTATTTATTGTGATTTATTGCATACTTAACATAAATCCATTGAACTGATTGGTGCCGGCAGTGTTGATTAGTAATTTTCTCCGCATCTCATTACAAATGATGTCATTTTTTCAGAATCCTACAACAATTCTTTGTATGCGAATTCTTATAAGTGTCATAATTTACGAAAGAATAAATGGAACAGAAAACACGATAGTTTGTAACAACAATAAACATGTGATGAACGTTATCTTAACNCTCGGTGATTCCAGCAGCTTCGCTCTTGATCGTGCCAATTCCGCTTCTTTTTCGGCCAGCAGCGTTTCCAGGCGCCGTACCTTCATGCGCAGCTCGCGTCCTTCCTGTTCGATCTGGGCATGATCTAATCCACAGTTGTAAGCCGTCGACTCAATGCGGTTGGAATCGTACTCACCGCCGGCCGATTTTTTTTCGGACCGATCGTACTTTCCAACGGGACGTTTATCGCGCTCCAATGTGCGAATCTTATCGTTTAGTGCTTCCACCTGGTTGCGCAGCTCGTTGCGTTCTCGCTGCGAACTGATAAGCTGCCGTGCCAGTTCCTGGTCGCCCGAAGCACTTACGCCACCTCCGCCCATGTTGCCACCCGTTGCTGCCAGCTGTTCGCTTGTTTCCTGATTCCACTTGGCTAATCGCAGTTGACTCTCAAGAGTTGATTTCTGAACCTCACATTCGGCCAACTGTTCCTGTAGTCGGGTAGTACCGTCCTGTGCAGCCTGCTGATTACGTCGCAGCTCATTAATGGTATGTTGGGCCGCATCCAAACGTTCGGCCAGTACGCGGCGCTCATTCTCGCTGCCGGTAAGCGTTTTCTGCAGTTGCTTCAGTTTGTCCTGGCCAAGGGCGAACGTGTGACTTTGATCGGCATTGTGCCGCTGTAAGCCGCTTATTTCACCGCGCAGCTCCGTTTCGGTTATGGCCGCAGCCTGTAGCCGTTCCTTCAGCTGATCGACGGTGCTCTTGAGGGCTACACAACGATCCTCCAGCTGTGTCAACGAACGCTGTTGATTTTCTAGCCGTTCCTGCTGATTGCGCAGCGTACAATCCTTCTCCTGCATTGCCATTTGCAGCCGTTGTATGTCACCCTCGAGGGCGACACGTTGCAGGTCCAATTTCGAGGCTCGTGCCTCTGTACGTGCTAGTTCATCCTGCAGGTGGCGCTTGTCAGATTCAAGCCGTGCTCCTGCCTGACGACATTTGTCCAAACGTTCCTCGAGATGTGTTCGTTCTTCGGTTGTGCTCGTTAGAGACTGTTCTAGCTGAGCCGCTTTCTCGCGCAAAGCCGTTAGTTCGTCCGACTTCTGGCGCAGTGTTTCCTCAGTCGATTGTAAGGCGCTCGTCTTCTGCGCCAACCGAGCCTCTAGGTTGGTTTTGTCTTCGTGCACTGCACGCACGTGCTGTTGCAGTTTGTTGATCTTCGTTTCCAGGCGAAGTTGTGCATCACTGCCTTCCTGTAGCTGTTTGCGAGCGGTGCACAACTGCACCTTGAAATCATCCCGTTCGCGCTCGATGTGTGCGATTTGCTGCATTAACGATCGTACGCCCTTCCGTACCATCTCCGGATCGACATCTATCAGTACATTCTCACCGGAAAGACTGCGTGTCTCGTGTCCATGATGATGATGATGGTGATGATGACCGTGATGACCGTGTCCGGGTGGATAGTCGCCACTCTCCGACCGTCCACCGGTACCACCTCTCGCTGGACTGTAGCGGCGTGACGGACTCATCAGACGATACGGCAAACTGACCGAGCCATCCATCTGAATACCCGCAATGCGGCGCAACGTGTGTCCGATCGAGCTGAGCTTGTTTTCAACCTCCTTCTTCTGACACTCCAGCTGTACCAATTGTTCATCGAGCGCACGAACACGTCCTTCGGCACCGCCCAGGCGTGCCTTTAGCTCTTGAATTTGTTGTGTCGCATCGGCTAGACACACCTCAAGATTATGCTTCTGATCTTCGAGTCGTTTCTCACGACCACGACCTTCCTCGTTGCGTCCACACAGTTCTTGTTCACGCTGGTGGAACCGATGCTCGTCCTGGTTTGCCTTACAACGCGCTCGGCCGAGTTCCTGCCGTGTGGCGCACAGTGTACCCTCTAAGTCTGCCATCTGCTTCTTGATCTGGTGCAACTCTGCCAGCACACGCTCCTTTTCCTCGCCTTCGTTTACCAAACGGGCCTGAAGCTCTTTTTCCGAGGCATCCTTTTGGCTTGTGTCCGTCTGGAACTTTTGTATGTCGGTTTGAGCATTCGTAAGCTCCTGGTTAAGCTTAGTGACATTCGTTTCTGTTTCCTTGAGGATAGTCTGCAGGCGCACCTTATCCTGCTCTAGGCCATTACGCGTTTCTTCCAGTGCTGCAAGTTAGAATTCGAAGAAGAGACATTGATGGATGCTAGGCAAAAAATTAAGCGAAAACAAGAGTGATGCTTACAAGAAATCTTAGCTATTGCATCTTCGATGGTGCGTGCCTGCTGACGACGCTGTTCCTCTACACGTTTCACATGGTCCCTTAGTTCTTTGTTGCTGTTAGCATACTTATCTCTTTCGATGTTGCTGTCTGCCAATGTTCGTCTGGTATCCGTCAAGTCCTTCCTCGTTGCATCAGTATTATTTTCCGCTAAATCAATTAAAGCAAGATGTTATACACCCAGAAATGATCTTCAAGATATGATACGCACTAGTAGTGCCGAAATGTGTAACAGTTTCGTACTCACCTTCCTTTAATTTGCGTTGTGTATCTTGCAGTTGATGGTTTAATGCATCACAACGATCCTCCGAAAGGCGCAGTTGCACCTTAAGTTCTTCTCCATCTTTTAACAGTGTATCTTTCTCTTCGCGCAGCGATCCCGCAGCTACCTCGAGCCGATTCATTTCCTCTTCCGCTCGAATACGTGCCTCTTCGGCTTTCGTACGCATCTTAGTAATTTCGTCCCGCAGGCATCCGATTGTGGTGCGATCCTTCTCTTGCCGGGCGGCCATCTCGCGCTTCAGCCGATCGCCATTTTCCAGCTCATTCTTTAATTCACGTGCTGTGAGTTCCAACTTCTCGATCACTGCCTGCTTGTCGCGGTGGGCAATCAACAAGGCTTGCTGCTTTTCATTCTCTGCCCGCAGGATCACTTCCTCGTGCTGTTGGTTCAACGCATCCAGATGCATCTGCAGTGTCTCGTACTGCTCACGTAGCTGCCGAATCTCGGCATCTTTAGCGCTTTCTAATGCTTGCAGTGACTGTTGCATGCGCTTTTCTAATGTTTGCCGAATCTGTTCCTTTTCGTCGTTCAGCTTCTTGATGTTTTCCTCGCTAAATGTGCGCAAGCTGGAAAGTTTCTGTAGGAACTCGGCCTCTTGATTTGCGGCTGCATTCGTCAGCTGGATCTTGATGTCCTGTGCGCGTCGTTCCGCGTTTTCGAGGTCTTTGTTGAGTCGAGCAATTAGGGCCTTGTGCGATTCTTGTTTGATAAGTAGATCTTGATTTTCCCGCTCCAGAGCATCTTTCTTGGCTTCGGCTTCTTCGAGCGATGTGTTCGTATCGAAAAGAACGGCTTCCAAAGATTCCTTCTCACTGCGTATTGAAGCAAGTTGTTCCTAATTAGTTTGTACAGCGAAAGTAAGAAGATAGTAAAGAAAAAAATATTTAAGAGATGTTTGCAACTTCACTGTTGCATAAGTAGATGGTATATGTATTGCAGCAGCAAAATCATTATAACGTGGATCGGTTTAAGTACAGAATCCAGGTAATACTATAATAATAATTAAATAAACAAGCTATAAATTCTACAAATATGAAATAGTAAGCATAGTGTATAAGAAAGAAAAGTAAAAAAAATGGCGTGGATATCAAAAAGGGTTCTACAGGCGGAAATTCTCGACAGCGTCGGTGGTGTAATGGTCAGCATAGTTGCCTTCCAAGCAGTTGATCCGGGTTCGATTCCCGGCCGACGCACGATACTTTTTTTTTCTCCACATCTTTTTGCTCACGCTTATCCTATTCCAATATTACCTGCAATCTCTGCAGTTCCTTTTCATGCCCTTCGATGGTAACCGTCTTCTCTTCACTCTCCTTCACCAACTCTTCCAGCGAGCGATTTAGTCGACCATTCATTTCATTCGATTGTTCTAACCGCTGCCGTAAACGCATCACCTCTTCGCCGACGGTTTCTTTCTTGCGTGAAATAGTTGCAAGCTGATTGCTGAGGTCATTACGCTCGCGAGCCACACAACTAAGTTCAGCCTCGATCTTGTCTTTTTCCATCTCGAGGCACTTCAGCCGTTCACTGATGGCCAGCTTTTCGGAATCAAGATCCAGTCTGGCCTGTTCGGCGCTAATTAGCTCTTTCTTGAGGGAAGCTAGATCAGCACTCTGATCATTTGACTGAAGACGTAGTTTGCCGCGCTCTTCGTCCAGTTGTACGACGGTCGATTTCAGCTGGCGGATTTCCTGTTCCTGGTGTTCGTTGGAGTTGGTACGCTTTTCCAGTGTGGCGTGCAATTCGTTTCGTTCGCCAGTCACGCGGTCTAGTTCGAACTCCAGTTCGAGTTTTTGTTTCTCGAGCATGTTCAACAATCCGTCCGATTCGATGCGTTGTTGTTCGAGCAAGTCTCGTGAGAGATAGAGCTTGTTCAGCTCCTCTCTAAGCGTGATAGTTTCTTCTCGTAGACGACTGCATCGTTCTTCTTCCGCTCTGAAAGGACAAAAATATCAGAATATTGAGCTCTGTGAAGAGTGCAGAAAGGCAAGTTTAAAAATGCGTAGGGCAAGCTTCTCGCCATCTCGTTCTCGTAGCCGTGATCGTCTAGTGGTTAGGACCCTACGTTGTGGCCGTAGTAACCCAGGTTCGAATCCTGGTCACGGCAGTGTCGCATCTCGCGCACACTGTCACGGAGAGAATTGTCATTTTTTTTTAAATGTAGTTTTTTGCTGTTCAACAAAAACGCTGTGTGACGGATTATATTAAAAAAAAAGGTTTCTTCCTTGTTCAATTGTATTTGTCCCGATTAATTAGGACTAATCAACTTTGATATTTCTTTTTCGTCAAAAATATGTCGCGAAACAAAGATAGAAGACAATTCAACAAACTGATGGAACAAACAGTTTGCTGTATCCGTTTTATGATAAAAGTAGAACATAATTTGTTACGTTCCATATCGTGCATTATTCGTATGTGTACATGCAATTAGCTGAAAAACGTAGCATTGATTAGATCGCATTAATCTGATTAAACACAATGCCATTTTCGGCAAATTTGAGATTCATAGAAATGAGTAGCTAGAGTTTGTGTATGCGTTTAAGCGGTGGGATTTCAACAGACCGTGTGGCCTAATGGAGAAGGCGTCGGACTTCGGATCCGAAGATTGCAGGTTCGAGTCCTGTCACGGTCGAAACTCCGGGAACTTTTTTGGTTTGTTTTTCTTTAATGTTGTCCATATCTTACCTTAAATTCAACTCCTGAATGTCTTTGTCTTTATGCAAACGCTGCAACTCCAGCTCGATCATCTTTTTCTCTTCCTCTAGTGCGTCGTACATTTTCTGCAGTTTGCTATTGACGTTCTGTAGCTTCTCATAATCGGTGTTTAAACTATCGACCTGTTTTGTATATAAAAAAAAGTTGATCAGCGATAGATAATTCGTCCGAAGTCAGCCTATGTCGAATCTGAACTTACAATGGAGTTCAGTTCCGCCTTTCCGCGTTCCACTGTGTGCTTGTCCGAGCGCAATCCATCCAGCGTCTTCTGCAGACTGTCCCGTTCTTTGTACAGTTCCGAGAGCTGATGGTTCGCCGAGTCGAGTTTTTCGGTCAGCTCCGTCACCTTGCCGGACAGCATGTCACGTGCATGCTCGCAACCATCGTACTGTTTCCGTGTTGCCTTCAGTGTTTCATTGTTTGTCTGCAGCTTGACCTGCAGATCATGTATGGCTAGCTGGTATTTATGCAGAGCGGCCTGTACAGCCGAAATCGTTCCCTCCGCAAAAGCCTGTGAAGCCCGTAGTCCTCCACTGCCGACACCGCCGGAAGAACGTTTCGGTGATCGTGGGGCCACTCCAGGTGAAACGATTGGCTGCGATAGATGCAGATGATGCTGACCTTCGCCGGCAATTCCACCGCAACCTACATCGGCCGAAGCGCTCGTTTCTGCGTCTTGGACCACCGCGTGAGCTATGTCGCGTAGTGCCGCCTGCAGTCGTTCCAGCTCATCGTTCATGCGGTGTGCCTGCGCTGCTTGACTGTCGGCTTGCGTGTAGCGATCATCGAGAAGCTTCAGATCCTGTCCCATCTGCTGCAGTCGCTGGTCACGCTGGCTTATCTCTTGCCTTGCCGCTTCATACTGGAGCCGAAGTTCGGAAAGTTGCGATTTGAGCTCCATGTTTTCACGCTCAATGTGCATCTGTTGTGCCTCCTAGCCATTGGAAAGTGATCGTCAATATAACATGAGTAAAACACATAACAATACACATCTTTTCACAGAGTACCTCAAATTTCGACGATTGTTTCAGATTAACGGACACACCGCTACAAGCACCCGACACCTCACGCACCGTACCGGACAGCTCGAGATGCATCCGACCGAGCTCCATCTTAGTGGTGGAGGCCATCTCGTTGAACATGCGGCGCACCTGTACCACTTCGCGCCACATTTTCAACAGCCGGGTATGTTCGTTGTTGTAGTAATCGTTGAAAGCCTAACGCAATTGGATGAAAGAGTCAAGAAATTATTTAGAGAACCAGTTCAACGATGAAGTTGTTTTGTGGATTTCGTCACGACACTATTCGTAGGTTGGACGACCATTCCACGTTCCAAAACCATCTGTTATGTGTTGATCTGAATAAGAAACATACATGATGTATGGTCAGCTTCCGAGAGAAAAAGCTTTTGCGAATGAAGGATCAGATTGTTCCCAAGCCAACCTCTTTTAGTCGTAACATAATAAGGTTGGCTGGTTGGCTTCAAGCATCGTGTCGCTTGAACTGATGGCCATCATCATTTCCTTGCTTGTGAATGAAACTTTATGCTTCATCTGATCGACGTAATACATGTAGCGCTAGCGATACATGCGATACTGTGTTTACGCATTCTGCCGGCAAACATAGCGCGAACGTTCTATAAATAGCACAATGCGTATGATCCGCTGTGTTCGCTCTCCCACAGTCTCTCGGTAGTTTTCGCGCTCTTTTTTTTTACCTTTGCAAAAGAGCACTCAAACACTGTTGTACGGTTTTGCTATTTGACTAAAAGATTCATTGAGACCTCCACGTGTTTGGGTTATGTTATTGTTTGTGCTGACGTTGCTGACGCAAACAATACACCTACCTGTTCCTCTTCCTTCCATTCGTCCTCCTTGCTCAATAGTTCATCGCGCAAGCTTTCCCAATCGCTGGTAAGCTTCTGGAGATCGTTCGTTAATGCGTCGTTGGTGCGATGAGACTCTTCCAGCTGCTGCCGCAGGCAGGAGTTCTCGACCAGCAATTTTTCGCAGCTGCATAAACATCAGGAACACACGAATGCATATCAGTGAATGCGTTTAAAATCTGGCAACTGCCTTCGGCACATGACTTACCGTCGTCGTTCCTCGTCCAGCTGATGGCGGATTTCATCGTGGGATCCTTCGGAATACTTCCGGCACGGAGATTGCGATCGCGATCTGGATCGAGCGCGTTCTCGCGCTGCCGGACACACTGAGGGCAGGCTGAGTGGTCCTGTTCCGTCGGAACAGATAGCGCCTCCTGTCGGTGGTGGCGACGATGGTACATGATGTGGATGATGCGGATGTCTAGATCCGGGCGATGGTTCGCGACTTCCAGTTCCTCCTCCATAGCGCCCAACGCCACCACCACCACCACCGATACAACTGGCAGCTGCTGGAGGCAATTGCTCCAGATCCGTACAGCGTTGTTTGTACTGCAGTACCTTTGCCTGCAGTCGACTAACTAAGGCCGCCTGGTTGTTCTGTGCCTGCTTGTACGTATCTAACCGGCGCCGATAGTTGTTCGCCTCCTCCTGAAGCCGATGGCGTAGTTCATTGTTCTGACGGATGAGGGCGTTTGTATCGGCAGCACTCGGTGGCGAACTGCTGCTTCCCGTACTCGAGGGCATCCTTGTGGCTGGTGCGACGTTAGATGTTCCTCCACTACCACTGCCAGCAGTTGCAACCGTTTCGTGCTGCAGTCGGTTCTTGTTGAACGGTCTGGAGAATGGTTTCTTGGAGCGATCGCTACTGCTGTTTGCGCCGGGTCCACCTCCACCACCACCTTCCGAGTGGCGCAGTCCTAAGCTCGGTGCAAAATCCTTACCATTCAACTATAATGGAACAAAATTGAACAAAAGCGAACGTTTGATAACCGCTTTGTAATATGAATTCCGAACAAAAACTACCTTAAATGAGACTACTTTTTTCATTACGAATCGCCCAATGGCTACAACAATCAGCAGAATACAAGCACTAGTCCAGGAGACGTCATCCACACTGACCACCATTCACACTACGACTAAAAGCCGCAATCTGGCTGTAGTGCGGACAATACTGTCATGAATGGTTTCACCGAGTTTAGCAACTGTGGCAACCAAAAATGTAACCAAAAAGGAACGAATGGACGGAAGGGAAGCAATGTTTTGGTCAGTAAAAAAATCGATAAAAAAAGGACCACAGCACCAGTGGTCAGGCACATACATATGTGGTCAGGTGAATAATTACGACGTCATAGAAACACTCTTTCGTGAGGGTGGGAAATGACCACACGTTGTAAATCAGGTGTAAAGGGATAGAATCTCCCCTCTGCATTGTGGAGTACAACATTCACATATACTGCGTGCGTGAGTTGGTCATGGTTGGATGCGTTCGTGTCTGTCGGCGCAAGACACGTGGCTGAATCATGTAAAGCAGGCATGAGCAACCTGCGGCCCGCGGGCCGCATGCGGCCCTCGAAGTGGTTTTATGCGGCCCGCGAATAGCCAATAGCAAATTTTATATCAAATGTTATTAAGAATTAAAAGTGCAAATTACCCGGTTAATATAACACTCAAAACTGAAATAACAGATTTTTAATCCTAATTCACTTTTCAAAAATACAGCAACGCATCTACTCCGAAAAAGTCCGTATAAAAGCATCTTTACTACATTCATTATTATATCAATGGATCCTGCAATGTGGCCCGCCAACCAGTTTTTGATTTTGAATGTGGCCCGAAGCTCTAAAAGGTTGCTCATCCCTGATGTAAAGGGAGTACGAAAGTTGTTGTTAATTCTCATCTAAACGCATTCAATGTTACCATATCGAGAGTTCAGCTTTCTGTGTAAGGAAAGTCGTAACCAAAGTTGCTAAAAGAACGTGGAAGGGGGAAAGTTGACAAAAAAATGTGGAACGCTTCACGATTTTGCGTGTCATCCTTGCGCAGGGGCCATGCTAATCTTCTCTGTATCGTTCCAATTTTAGTATATGTCCAGCCGAAGCTAGGACAAGTGAAGGCACCATCCCGCTTGTATATATACAAACGTTCGCTCGTTTTACTTCTAGCGATGGATAGTGTTGTGTTTCATACGAAACCTTACTACGTTGTAAGGTTCCATTAAACCCTTCGAGCGCACGCATCACTGTTTCGTGTAGCGTGTTAGCAAAGCGAAAATCGATTGTTTGGTAGGTCGTCGTATTTCAGGCTTCTTTTTAACAAAGCGCACCATCGCCTTAGTGCTTTAGTTAAAGCATTTGTGATGCGTAAACATTCTCAATCAACAAATTACCATGGCTGTCATTTTAATTGTATTGTTGATTATTCGGTTTTCTGACTAGCCGGCGAAGGAAATGGTAATGGATTTCTGTTTTAGCGCGATGTGCGTAGTACAAAGAACAGTTTTGATCGTATGGCTCAGAATATTTGTGTAGCATAACTGAAACGGTTCTGCTAAACACGGAAACTAGTTTGTGGGTAAGTTAGACTCTAGGACTATGAATTCACGACACATCCCTCATTGATGACGAATCGAAACGTATTCCTGGCTGATGGTGCAAACCGTTGATAGAGTCGACATCGCAGATGAATACAAATAGATTTCAAGGACATAAAGTTTTATTTTTCCCATTTAGAGCAGTCACAGCGCTACGTTCTATCAGGATACGCTGAAGTAGAAAACGGGGCAGTAAAAATAACAACTAGAACAGCTTTTAGATTGTTTACCGCCTTGTTTTGAAAGCGAATCAGTCACGGATCATTCTGTTCCACCGACTGTAAACGAAGGACCGCAGGTACGGTACGGTTCTCATGCCCTGTGGTGCCGCCGATCACATGCACAATTACGCAACCGATTGCTAATCATTGAGTTATTTTGATTGGAGTTATTTATTTTCTGTACATAACACACTAGGCATGGTTAATGGTTTGTAATTTTTGAACGTAGGAATGATAGTGGTTGGAGGACGCTTATAATTATTATTATGATTTTTAATAGAATAATTTTTTTCAGGGAGGTATCAATCTAAATTTTTGGGTTTTCCGTTTGTCAGTTATTTATAAAAATGATCTGCCTCTCCATAAGAAGCTACCCGGAACATATTTTTGAGGTGACATTTAATAAACAATATATCTCCATTAGAACCTTCTTTTCCCTTACCCTGCCCAATGATCTTCAAGTAAGTCAAACAAACGGTTTTTTCCTTCTGAATATCGATATTGTTTGTTCCGAATATGTGGAAAAACAAAGCCCTTTAGACCCATTAGAAACCAATCCAATTGCGTCGTCATGACACTGGTATAAGGTATGGTAATGTAAAGTAGGGTCGCGTCCCGCAACTGTTCGAGGAACGCAAGCATGTCCGGGAAAAAGGAAGATTTCTATCGGAAAAGTACGAGCAGAATAATTCGTCTTCCTGAATCTACCTTCATATCGTAAATTCGATAAATGCCCTTCGAATGGAAGGTTTCTCGTCAGTTCGACGATGTGAACCGTGAGCCCTCTTTTCGCACAAATTTTCCACTTATTTATTTACTTGTTTACGGGCTTTATTAAAAACTCCCCCCATGGGGAGTTGTTCA
>CM028104.1:12274292-12301090 GCA_016170015.1 Anopheles longipalpis | reverse complement strand
TATATTTAAAAAAAAATATATTTCAAAAGAACTTCATATTTCATTTTCTGACACGTGCAACAAATCAAAACAAGTAAAAACAATTTTTTTCGGGGATTTTGTTTACTACTCCTGACTAGAGATGTGCAAAGTGAGTAAGAGTGAGATAGTGAGTTGAAACGTTGTAGTGAACGAGTTTCGTTCACTCATCACGATGAGTTTTAGCCACTCTTTTTTCACTTACTCACTCATGAGTGTAAACATGTAGCCGTGGTGAGTCGAGTTGCTAAAAGAGTAAATACGTGAGTTGAAACGAAAATGAGTTGAAACAAAAATGAGTTGAAACGAAAATGAGTTGAAACAAATATAAGTTGAAACAAAAATGAGTTGAGACTAAAATGAGTTGAAACAAAAACGAGTTGAAACGAAACGTTTGATACTCATGAATTGAAACGAAACGTTTGATACTCATGAGTTGAAACGGAAAACATGTGTACCATACCCAAACTAGCCAAATGAATATACTCATGAGTGAGTAGGATAATAAATATTCTAAAAGTATCCCGTTTCATGTCAATGCCGATCAGTCTAGCCCGCTTGTTCGCTTATGCATGTTTGATAGTTAGGCAGAGTGAGAAGTATATTCATTTGGCTAGTTTGGGTATTGTACACATGTATTCCGTTTCAACTCATGAGTATCAAACGTTTCGTTTCAATTCGTTTTTGTTTCAACTCATTTTTGTTTCAACTCATTTTTGTTTCAACTCATATTTGTTTCAACTCATTTTTGTTTCAACTCATTTTCGTTTTAACTCCCCTATTTACTCTTTTAGGAACTCACCACGGCTACATGCTTACACTCATGAGTGAGTAAAATGACCGAACCTTAACTCGCTCGTTTATGCCGGGTTTTTTTATGACTCCGAAATGAGTCGTTAAACGAGCTGTCTCCTAATAACGACTCATTCACTCTGAGTTGACTCACTGAAACGAGTCGTTATTCTCATCTCTACTCCTGACTTGACTATTTTCCTGGTGGTGGGTCATGTTGCTTCCATGCCCTAAGTGGAATGATAGTTAGCGAATCACTCCTAAGTTAAGGATCTTAGGGAACAAATCGCAAAAGAACTGATCGGGTTGAGGCTCATGTATGGATTTCAAAACGACTGACCAGGGGTCAAAGGAGGAAGGGAGGTGATGATCTTGCACAATCGTGTGTGACGATTTTGAAAATGGCGAGGGTTCAATTTGAATGCAATGTTAAAAACTAGTCTTTACTTTTTAATGAATTTTTTCCGGAAATTTTTTTTAAAATTGCATGTTAACGTATGTAAAACAGTGGTCAATTGATGCAAAAAAGGTACATAAAAACCTAGCTTAAACAAACTTAGGGCATGGAAGCAACATGACCCACCATCTTTGGGAAAGTGTCAAAAGATTATGGGACGAAATCAAAAAACTCTGGGAAAGTGTCAAAAGATTATGGGACGAAATCAAAAATCTCTGGGAAAGTGTCAAAAGATTATGGGACGAAATCAAAAATCTCTGGGAAAGTGTCAAAAGATTATGTGACGAAATCAAAAATCTCTGGGAAAGTGTCAAAAGATTATGGGAAAGTGTCAAAAAATTGCGGGAAACACTGTATCCAAATGATTTAACCAACATATCGAAGTTACAATGTTAAAGTCATCGTAAAACTCGTCTTTGTAGAGATTCTTACATAGATACGTGTGATAGTCAGTCCTGTATACAGGTCCTGATGGAATTTGATACAACGTCCTGTCGTTTCAAGCATGACGTCGCTGCAGTGGGAAAATTTCTTCAGATTTGTAGTATTACCGGTTCTGTAGAAATAAACACCCTAGTGTGTTTCTCAATATTAATTATTAGAAGAAGGTGGTGATATTTTGCATGGAAAGAAGTACATTAGGTACTTACTCATACTATTTTCGTACAAGTTATTCCGTATAACCTTTAAAATGGTGTAATAATTTCGGACTAATTGTTCCTGTATTATCGAAGATTTGGCATTATTTTATATTTACTCATTCCAACAGTATCGACTAATTAACTAATGGGATAATTAAATTAAATTTAATGACATATGAGAAAACATTCATACCACTTCGTTAAATGTCTTATTCATAATTTACTAGGTAGACTTTATTAGCAATCTTTATGAAATTTCTATTACTTTACTTTTTGACCATGCCTAAACGAATCGTGATGATCAACTTACAAAAGTAGCAAAGACCATCTTTGAATACCTTGCTTATATCAGCCGCTCAGAGGGTTGTAGTGTTGCTTGTATAATTTACTTTATACTATATTTCGTTGGTAGACGGACATTTTCAACTTTCTTGGGATCGTCCTTTGCGAACTTGACCTTGTCTGATATTCTGCCTCTGTTGTATGTCAATTCTCAGATGAAGAAACGAACATTTAGCACGAATCAAAACTTTATTTTTTGATCGAACTACACATTCGAACTATCGTTGGAGGATTACAATTAAACAGGGCAGATAATTGTATGCATGATGCTGATGCTACATTTTCAAATCTATGTACGTGATGTTCTAAACTATAGTAGTAATTCATAAACATTAAATAAAAAATATACCTTAATTAAACTTCCAGAAGATTCACAAAATAAAACAAAATAACACATTCCGGATAAACCAAAGGATTTTCCACACAAAACGTGTCACACTAATCGCAAGCTTTCAAGCTTCAATTTTCAATTAATTTCTTACTTCACGGTAGAGAAAATGTTTAGCAAATGTGTACAATGTTTACACTCGGTAACTATTTCAGCACAGCACAAGATCGCAGCAGCCCCGTAGAGTTGTTGTCATTTTTCGCAAAAACCGATTTCGCAGCAGCGCGATCCTGAGCTGTGTAGAAACCGTCACACATTCATAGTTGTTCGAAAACGTAATTGTCACCTTAAAATATGATCAAAATTTACATGCAAAATTGCTGCTATGCCAATGTTTAGCTGCTGTTGCCAATGGAAGAAACCATTGGCACGATCAAATATCGACTACCATTATTGCCAGATACCTGCATAGTTACCTATTAGTGTGGCCGGTAATGGTCCGCCAGCAGTGAAAAGTCTGGTACCGCTACTGTCGTAGCAGTGTGTGTATATAGCGGGTGAGTACTTGTTCTGCTGGAATCCATCCATTTCTTCGTCTGGGAATTGGGCCTAAAAATTAACAAACGGAACAGAAAAATGTCGGGTATTCAAATCGCAAACAAACGCACCGTACGTACCACGTAGCCTTTGCTAGCTTTCAGTACTACCGTACGGGAAGAGTTAATGCACGATTCGAGATACTTTCCGGCTCGTATGTCGAAGAACATCAGCATTCCCATACCGGTGCCAATGGTAAGAATGTTACCCTGGAAACTTGCCGACCGTATACCGAATCCACTGTAGCGTGATGCTATCTTTTTCACGGCCTGCAAAAGAACGTAATCAATCGTTAATAAGTAAAATTTTCATATTTCTACATCACAGATAAGGGACTCAAATTAATGAAAATAGTAAAAAACATGTATAAATTGGTTTCCCTATTTTCTTCTCGTGATACACTTCACATTGAAATTTCCTTTTTTTCTTGTAATTCCCCTCTGGAGTGTGAACCGCGGTTGATATCGATGTAAAGGTCCGAATCATTTGATTAATATCTGCTGATCTTCTGTCGTTCTTCTTTCGCTATTTTTGCGATGGTTTTGCTACCTTTACTTTGGTCTTGTCGCACATATAAACAAGGTACAACATATAGAAGACACAGAGACAAACACATAAAAGCACACATTGGATTAGGAAGGTGGAAGGGAATACACAGACTAACTACCAGCTCTGTAAAACTCAAAAATCATCCCTGTGCTATATCTGAACTCCACAGGAAATCGTGAAATGGGTTTATCTTCCTTTATTTCGAGCTGCGTCCAACATGGAACGTTTTGTACTTTCTCACTCTACGCAGGACAATCGAAAATGATCCAACACGTGGATCCGATGCCGCGCAGTCACATACCTAGTGTTTGGTTGATGCCGTGAATGTTTGTTTGTTTCTGCTGTCTTACCGAATGCCTTCTAAATCCGTGTTTCATCCTTCCGATCAGATAATTCGTATTATAAATGTTAATTCACAACAAAGGTAGTCAACCTTGAAGTACTGACAATTCTTTTCTTGTTAGCTGCGACTCTAGACCTGTCCTATAGGCTGTACCTATGTGCCCGTTAAAATACTTGCTACTAATTGAAACAGAAATGCAAACTATGTTTCTCTTGCTGGTATTCGTGCAACCTGCAACGATAAGTACCTGCAGTGTTCGTGGATCCAGTAGCAACGTATATGAACGGCAACCTACCGCGTACAGGCCGTTCGGTTGGCAAGCTATACACACGTTTTCCTGACAATTGGGTAACTTTCGCGAAAGTTTTTGTGAGAACGTTTCCGCATTAAACAGATGCATGTAGCCGTTTAGCGAAAGCAGCGCCAGTTCGCGGTACTCTTTGTTGAAACAAATTGCCCGAATCTTTTGCGCACCGCGGCATTCCTTTACGGCGACGGGCGTAATGTGCGCATAGCTTGGCACATCCTGTTCCTCCTCGCCGTCCTTTACCTCCGGGAACTCCATAAGATCTTCGTTGACACGCCATAGTGCAAGCTTCGTATCGCGCGATCCAGATACCAGGAACTGATCGTCCAGCCAACACATATCAAACACCCAATCCCGGTGCGCATTCTCACCGATACAGAGCGGATCTAGCGTAGGCAAGCGGTACAGCGCAATATCGGCCGAATGTCGCGCACCGGTCGCAAGCAAACTGTGGCTAGGATTAATCTGACATGCGTGTATACCGGACTGCGTGTCGGGGCTGGCTCCGTGGCTGTTCGGTAACGTCGGAATGGCGTCCACCCTTCGCATGTTGACGTCGTACACCATCAGCTTGTTGCACTTGGTACCGAAGACGACCTGCCGATTGCTGAGCCATTGCGAGCAGAACACTTTGTTGATGTTGCCCAACGAGATGGGCGTTTCGCGGAACATATCGTGCGTCAGGATGTGCCTGCTGGCGTACGTTGGATCTATCGATCGCTCATCGGGCAAGTCTGATTCTCTGCTTCTAATGTAGTCTACAAAGTTGTACGATGTACTAAGGACCTGGTGCTGCTGGCTAGGCGTTTCCTCCTCACTGTCACTATCTTCGTACGTGACGAAATCGTCCGGTTTGTCGGGTTTTCTTCGCCGTTCCTGGCGCAACGTTCGGTGCCTAATACGACGATCGTCCAACCGAGTGGGAATGTAGCAGCTGGGCCGTTCACCAGCCACTGGCCGCTTTAACGTTTTAGACATCTTCACAGATGAAACACAGCTCGGGATGTGCTAGTGTACTGTGCCGTTCGTACCTGTACCGTCAAGCCAATCGGTTCACCCTGCTAAAGAATCGATCAGAACACTGAAACCACACTTTTAGTTTCGACACCGACATGCAGCAATGTGTTCCGCGGTGCACCAGGAACCATACCACAGCGGATCAGTTATTGGTGCCAGCAGTATGATGCACGAAGGGGGAGCAACACAAAAGTTTATGGTAAATGGGACAACGGTGCAGAGACGCAAGCAATCTTCGCTCAATCGCTTACGAAGAACCACGGGTAACAACCCTAATACACACACATTTTACATCGTCAAACACATATTTAGATTGCGTTAACCTTTCCTTTTTTGTTGGGATGATAATATGTAAGCTTAAAATTACGAATCTCTGTTCGATGGATGCAATTCTAGCTTTCTCTATAAAAAATTCTTTACTTCGATTTGACAATCTCGCACACAGGGTGCCTCAAAACCAAAGTGTGTTTTCGCCTAGAAACGTCACACGTTACACCACCTGCATGACATGAATTATAACGCCATCAGAAGTTACACCACTCTGATTGGAAATTGTATAATTTGCAACATAAAAAATTCAGACTTTGCTTAACTAAAAAAAACTATAAAAATTAATGCAGTTGGTGAATTATAAATGCAGCCGTATTTATTAAAAACTATTTAAAAAAACCTTTTATAACTCCTTTACATGATGGCCGATAGAACGACCTAGGTGCAAAGTTTGTTTATGTTTTTGGTAACAATTCCAAAATTGCGTTATTTGTTTGGTTGTGTTCTTTTATTTTCAATTCTTTGTATGGACATTATTCAATAAGATCTTTTGTGGGAGATCGTTCCATTATGAATGAGTAATTGTAGATTATGGATAACGTAGAGGAGATAGAAGATTTCCACGGTGTATATTTATTAGTGAGCAAAAGCACCATTCCTAAGTTTGCCGGCCGTACGTACATTGGCTATACTGTCGATCCGAACCGGCGAATAAAACAACATAACAGCGGTGAGGATGGTGGTGGTGCGCGTCGAACCTCCAACAGGGGTCCATGGTAAAGCTTAAGCATTATAGGCCATTCTGTTAAAATTATTCTATGCAATGTAATAATGTAATGATTCTTTCTAATAGGACAATGGTCTTGATCGTACACGGATTCCCGAACAACATATCAGCTCTACGGGTAGACACAATGAAAAACAATATTCAGATTCGAAAAGAGAGAAGCTGATTGTGCAGTGTTTATTAATTTCAGTTTGAATGGGCCTGGCAACAGCCTCGCGTTTCCAGAAGGCTTAAACAAATTCCAGAACTACAGAAAAAGCTTCGCAAGGAATCTAACTTCGAATACAACTTTCGCATACTTACGGAAATGCTGAGAATTGGGCCATGGAACCGGTTGCCGCTCGTAATCCGTTGGCTTGCGAATGAATTCCATCGGGAATTTGAAGTATGCATTCTAGAGCTTAAGGGAAGCATTTCAATATCGTTGCCCCAATCATTTCGATCATTTCAGGTAGGAAAAAAGCCCCCCCTACATATGCCCATCTGTTTCGGACGAATAAAGAAGGTCAAGCGCAAGAAGAAATCAAAAACGACCGGTGAAAGAACGACGCAATCACAAACAACCAGCAAACCCGTGACGAATCAGGCGAAGAATAGTAAAATAGCGATCAATTACGAGTTCGATGAGTACGATCTGCTTGTAATGGGTGGTGAGAAAATCGGTGATGAGCTAACGCAAACGAGGAAGCCACTTATTCCAGCGACGGTAGTAACCGATGGTAGTGTTGTGATTAGTTCCGACTCCGACGAAAGCGACAAAGATATTGTGCAAAACGTCTCACAATCGACCACGAAAGTTTGTACAATATGTAGCGGGACGATGGATTTGGAGGAAATGGAACGGGAGGGTGATATAATGTTACGATGCTTACAACCACGTTGCCCGCTAGTTAGTCATCTCGAATGTTTGGCCGAGTTAGTGCTAGAACCAGGTCAGTACGTTCCCGTCGAGGGCGATTGTCCCGTTTGTGAGGGACACTTTCTGTGGGGTGATATAATACGCAAAGCCAATGGTTGTAGCGATTTGGTCGATGATGTGGAAAACGTTGACCCACTGGAGGTCGACGATATATCGGATGAGGAGGTGTAATATAGATATCTAAGAAAGATGGGTCACATGGGTTTAATTCAATCGAAAGAAAAAATGGTAAAAGGCAAGCAGCAAACGGAACAGTAATTATTCACATCGCTTTTGTATTGTTTATGTGCAACAAAAATTAATTAAAAATTGATTTTTGTGCGTCGCTCTTTGCTGAGCGAGTCCGAGCAAACTCGGTCCATCGGTGCTATCTTTCATCGCAGGATGCATCCAATCTACGACAGGGTAAGCTCCACTTGATCCAACGAATTCAGGATCGTTGAAGTTTGTGAAGCCCAATCCTTAGTCCTATTTCGTTGATCAGGTCGTAGTCGATTTTTTTTTGTTCCGTTCTTTGCGTTTGTATTGAGGGTGGCTTTCAGGGCTTCTTCCCCAACCCCATGTCTCGTCGGAGTGTCCATCCGTTTCAATTGTTTCCCGTGGGAAGCCAGGACAGAGGAGGGAGCCTACTTCCCCTAACATGAAGAACAGATGCTGGGAGGTTTGAACACTCCCCTCAATTTAGCCCTGTCACGCATCCTTCTGAGGTGTTGGGTTTCCCCATTTTTCCCAGGACACAGATATCAAAAGAAACAAATAACCGCTCTATACGCCTTCGACGCATTGAATGAGAATAGGAAATTGAGATCCTAAGTTTTCGTTCTAGAGACTCCAAATTCAATCCCTTATCAGAAAAGTTTTACCACAACACTGCCGAAAGAACATGGTTCGGTGTCATTCTCGTTTTATAACCTCTTCTTCATCGTGTAATCGGTCGAATAAGATTGTAACTTTTGTTTGTCCTACGCACAGACCCTTTATTGCACTGACGAAAAGTAGAAACATTTTATCAAAGCATGTGATCAAAACAACTTAACTACCAGAGATGGGAAAAACGGTTAATTCTTCTGAATCACAAACCTCGATTCTTCCACTGCTATTGCTTTTGGATTAATATCGTTATCTGGAAACAGTTTACATGGCAAGAGAGACTCATGATTCTTTGATCGAAACAGTTTTTTTTTCAAATTTACACAAAAAACTTCCAACAAGAATATCTACTCAAACACGTGCGCAAAGTAGTTAAATAGTCGTATTTAATACCTTTTACTGGTAGTCTGTTCGACACCCCTGAGCAAACCAACATTCTCCAACAGCGATCGCGAGAGCAGAGAGAAATGTATGCTCATGCTTTTCCAAAGCTTACCACGGTACGCAGCATAGCTTTTAGTGAACATTCTGACTTAAGCGTCCAGTGTGATCGGATCGATCGTGCACTCTGTTAAACACGACGAGTAGGATCATTTCCTTCCGGTTCAAACCTCAACCAGTGCGTGTGTTGTAATTGCTGATCATTTCAACTCGAACACTTGGCGCGTTCAGACCTGTTCTGTCTTCTCCGGTGTTTCAACGTGTGTGGAATTCACGTTCCGATAGTATCCAGAAAATAGTGCTAAACATTTTAAATTACTAACATACTTTCTGAAGCTTACTTAAAGTCTATGTGGGTTGTAAGCATTTGTGACAGTGATCGTGAATCCTTTTGAGTGCAGTGAACAATTTAAAATTAAAAAGACAACATCCACATCAACATGAATACCCGTCAGCTGCTTGTGATTGGATTAATCGTCCTGCTAACTGTGGCCACCGTTTGTGATGCAAGACGTCGCTTTCCCAACCGGCGAAGAGGTCCTTCGCGGAAAACACTCAAACAGCTGTACTACGAGTCGCGTGAAACGAACACACCGAACTTTGTCCGTTTGGTGCTGATGAGGCTGATCTATGGTATCGCGACCCAGATGGGCGTTGAGGAGCGGCTGGACAACGTGTTCGGTGGTGCATTCGTACCACCGAATGCCGTCGATGACAGTTCGGACTTTTTCGACGTGCTGAGTGACGAAAGTGGTGAAGATTTTAGCTTCGGTTTGTGAGGTAAGTAAGTGTTTGGGAGTTTGTGTTCGCACAGCTATTGCGTTACTGTACATGGAAGCGTGATCTTCTCTGAAGTGGAGTTAGCGGAAGTAAGGGAGAGAACGGGTCCCTTATGACACAATTTGACGCATCGCACGGAACAATTCAAATGGTGGTGAAAACGGCCACAGTACAACGGTTCCATTTTGCTCTCCAACTCACTCGGCAGTATACCCCCAATAGTGCGATTTCACGCCTGCTTTGGTGGGTCCGAAACCGGTCGATCATTGTTTCGGCGCGTCATCGATGGCTGTCGATCGGCTTTTCTTCTGAGTGGAACGGTATTTGGCGCAAAAGAAAGTGGCTTCTGTATGTGTGTTTCATNGAGAGAACGGGTCCCTTATGACACAATTTGACGCATCGCACGGAACAATTCAAATGGTGGTGAAAACGGCCACAGTACAACGGTTCCATTTTGCTCTCCAACTCACTCGGCAGTATACCCCCAATAGTGCGATTTCACGCCTGCTTTGGTGGGTCCGAAACCGGTCGATCATTGTTTCGGCGCGTCATCGATGGCTGTCGATCGGCTTTTCTTCTGAGTGGAACGGTATTTGGCGCAAAAGAAAGTGGCTTCTGTATGTGTGTTTCATTTCTGGGTGAATTGTTGATCCATCTTGTGAGACGGGGAGGGGGGGGGGAGGGCATCACAAGATGAAGGTGGTGGGCCGAAGGAACCGATCGATGGGGCGCTTCATTTACCAGTCAGGAGCACGCGCCCAATGTTTCGTTGCACCATTGAGGACGTTGCTGGTTGTTGGGCACTTGCTGTGCCTTCACAGCATCATCATCTGCTTCACATCTTGGCTAACTTTGTGCCAGTTTCTTCCGGCTTCTTATACCACCGACATAATCGATCAGTGCAAAGATCGGATGAAGGCCTCAAAGAGCGGATGAAGCTGGAGGGTTTGGAGGTTTTTCATTAAATAACCTTTCCTCTCTCTACTTTCCCATTCTCGCACCGTACGATCCTCGGCCAACATTCAACGAGAGTAAAAATTCAAATACAAATAATGACGCCAACCATTATTATCGTATTGTTAGCTCGCACACCATCTTGCTGTGGCTTTTGTGGAGGGATTTTTTTTTTGGTCTATCTACTCGATTCTGTTTTTTTTTGTTTGGTTTGGTTGTGCATTTTTTAATAATCATTCGTCCCGCTTCTTGCGGTTCGAATCATGCGGAAAGTATCGCCGAGCGGATCGGTGAGTTCCGTCGCGGGAAAAGTGACCTCGAAAATCAGGACGCGGTGGTAAAGGCGTCCCAAAATAAATCCTCCTTGCGCTTGTTCTTGCTTGTGGCAATTGCTTATTTCGATGACCTGATTCCGGGCGGCCAATGCGAACGTTATTAGTCTTTGAGTGATGTAAATAAAACACGATCCGGTTGGTTATAATCCAGTGATGTTACCGCTCCAGTGTGTACACCGGATTGGTAGTAGATAGAAGGAAGTAGTGGAATGCAACTGTAGAACTATACCGAACATTGGCTGTTTGGACTGGGTCTTTGGGTATATTTAAACAAGTTCCTCATCAAGAAGTTCACCGGCAGGTGTGAAGAGTGTTCAATTTTTCCCACTCTCTCTCGAAATGAGAAAAAGTCCTCCCCCCAAACAAAACAAACACAAAGGGAATAATGTTTGTTTGGATTTGTTTGTCGTACAACACGACACTTGCATTTCGCACCGGACCCCAAAACAGTGGACACTGTGAAAGTGGTCACACCGTATCACAGCGAATGTCTTTTAGAGTGTTAATAATGAGCCGGGCGTCATACGGAATTGCAACCACGTGTCCAGTACGGAGGCTACCCAAAAACCTTCCGTTTTTACTTTTGTTTACTTACGACGGCCATACAACGCACGTGAATACAGGGGAGGGGACAAAAAGAGTCCACGCCATGTTGACAAATGAAAGTGTCCATAGTTCAAATGGAAATGGAAATTGTGATGGATAAGGTACGGTTCTTCAAAACTGTGTACCATACAAGATGGAATCGGTACAAGAATAGGTAATTAGTGGACGTTATTAAGAGAAGGGAAATGGTTGCTGATGGTTAATAAATTTAAACCACTTGCACCTCTCTTGATGTAGTGCAGCTAAATATGATTTAAATCAAGGGAATAGTTTTGCATAACAAAGAGAGAAAGAAAGAATTTATTATCCAGTAAGGTGGTGAACATAAATCTAGCTAAATACAACCAGAAGGACCTTGGATCAAATGAAAGAAAGGTTTGACTCTTAATGTCATTAGAGTTGAATATAAGGTTATGTTTTAATAACATCTTCTTCTTGGCTTAACGACCTTACAGGTCACGCCGGCCATTTCTGGCTTACTAGACTTATTTTACCACGTAGCCGGATAGTCAGTCCTTTGCTACGGGGGAACGATCCGGATGGGATTTGTACCCGGTCCTGCCGTGTGGACCGGCGCCGTTTATCAAATGCACCACCGGACGGCCCCATTTTAATAACATCATGGAGGTATTTATTGTACAATAAATATTTTTAGAATTTTAGACATTTCTACTAATGTCTGTCAGGGCGCTGGTTTATAAGATAAACGGCGCCGGTTCCACATGACAGGTCTGAAGATCAAATCCCATCCGGACCGTCCCTCCGTAGCTATGAGTGACTCTCCGGATATGTGGTAAAAATAAGTCTACTAAGTCAGAAATGACCGACGTAATCTTACAGGTCGTTAGACCAAGAAGAGAGAGAGAGAGAGACTAATGCCTGCCATAAGTATTATACAGTTTTGCATATAAGCTGGTTTATAAGAAACAATTCCTTGTTCGCACTTTTCAACCTCTGAAAAGAGTAGACTGAGAACTGTGAAGTTTGAATTTCTTACAGAGTTCCCAGCATACGACACGCAACAGGCGCGCGCCTTGTCCCGATGCAAAATTTCTCTCATGCAAAACTGCATGTCCGAATGAGATCACTCGCCAACGTCATTATTCGCCTACATATGCGTGCTGGAACGATGTGTCGTGCATATGTTGTTCTACTCGAACGATCTTAACGGCATACCGTACAGTTTCACCATACCGGAACAAAGCCAGAATGGCATTGCACCGGGGCAGAACTGATTTCCCTTCTTTTTCCCCTGGGTCAGTTGCGTGTGATCCTCACTGCTGTGGCAGAAAGTACAACCAACCATCACAATTGTTCACAGCGTTGTTATCAATCTCTGCGAAACGATTGTAAGCATGCATGCCGGGGGGCTCTTTGCTCAAATGGATCTCAAGCTTGATCATGTTTGAACCGGTAATTCTTAGCAGTGGCGTTGGTTTTGCTCCAACAAGCACAATTGTTTTGGAAAAAAAAGGTACGTGGGAGGGAAAAAATGCAACAAAGCGCCGGCAGCTGTTTTGCGGTACCGCATACGATCGTCTAGAACCTTGAAATGCGTAAGAAAAATGGACGCGCTGTCTAGCGCACTGACTGAGAGATAATCAAACCTGTCTGCAAAACCAATTTACATTACTTTGTAGTTTATCAAATTATCCACAAAAAGAAAAAAAGAGATCCATATGCTTTGCCGTAATTTGTTTTCATTTCGAGCAAAGATCGAATTCCTGAGGTTGCTTATAGTGAAAGGGTAAACAGGCTCGTTATTAAGCAGGGGAAAGCAAGGAAGAAACCCCCATAAGAAATTGTTAATTTTTCGGGAAGAAATTATCAGTAAGAGCAGAAAAAGGTATTTTAACCCCAGACCGAGGTGATTCCTGTTAAATCACGTGCTTTAAATAAACTGAATACGGGCGAAAGTACATTCGCTTTTCCTTTGGTGATGTACATTTTATTATGCACAAAGTGAATGTGTGTGTTTTGTTTTTTCTTTTCTTTTTTTATTGTCACAGTTTGCCATCATTTTGGCATCCAATTTTCGGTACGTCCGGTTTCGGAGGGTTTTTTGGTGGTGGTGGTGGTGTGTGAAAAAGTGAAACCTTCCGCTAAATAGCTTCCCTGCGCGCGGTCGCTCCAATGGGACACTTTCGATGATACCGGTGCGAACGCTAACCCGTTGGGCCATTGGGTTCCATAAATAGTGGCCAGCCGGTTTAGTTTGTTGTGTTTTTGATTTCACGCACAAACCAAACCACCCGTCACAGCCGTCACAGAAACCCTCGTTCCCATCCGATACGGATCGCATACAATTGGTAGCGATCGGCAAAGGTGAAAATAATCGAAAACGTGATCGGAAACGCATATGGGCTTTAGTTTTCGGCCCGGCCATTTGCATAACGAATCCGGCGGGCGTAAGAAATGAAATTCTCTCACAAAACGGCCGTACATTCACGGGCACGGAGAACGAGCGCGCTTCCTATAAACCGGAGCGGCGGGTTCGTCGCTGGCGCTTGCGTTGAAATCGTTTGATCGAAGCGTATCTAAGCAGGCGCGTCCGTGTCTCGATTAGCAACGGGACGATCGGTATCCTTTTTTTGGGGTGGAAAAATTTCATTTGCTGAATGATGATTTGTGATTTGCTAAACTTTTATTTTAAATGAACATATTATTGCAAAGTTAAAATAAATCATTTTTAACACAATTAATCACAAGCGTTATGTATAAACATGTTTTAGAAATAATTCTTATCATCGCAATAATTCAACGTCAGTTTAAACCGCGATCGGTTCATAATCGATGACACCTTATTAGCAAGTGTAAATAAATAAAAGCTTTACGATAAGATACGGTAAAGAGTATGCTAATTGGCTAGGAGAAATCAATGATATACTTCCCCCAAACGAAATACTGATCAACACACTTTATGCTACTTTCTTCACTCATGCCCAGTTTCACCCGAACAGAAAACGCATTAAAACACCAATCTTCCAATTATAGATTTATGGCTCTACTGATCGAATGTGGTATGCAAATTTAATTATAAGCCCCGCCACCACACATTTCACCCTGTTTCTATACGTCTAAAAAAATCTGATCGTTATTGATCGTTTTTGTGCTTTTTTTAGGTTAATGCATGCATGAACTAATTTAATGTAAAATGTAAATTTTGTTTGATTTCATTATCAATTGTCTATATACTTAATATAGACAATAATATAAAAGATAGTGGTGCCTTAAATAGAACCTGCGCAAAACTTCTCCATAAGATGATGTCATCGATTTGTCAACAGTTGTAACCGATGTTATAAATTTCCACACCCTTACCGAGCTTCAGAAAGGCAAGAGAAAGCGCTTGAATCAGCACACAGGCTAAGAAGATTATTAACATATTAACTGAGCAGCTTGAAGATCATGCCATACCCGCCCAGGGGCCGGGGTGAAGAAAAGGGAGCAAGCAATCGTCAAACGAGCTTAAAATCCCTGCCAGAAATAGGTTTTCTAGCCTATCGCATCGTTTTCATTCTTTTAATGCTGCTGGGCGGGTATTAGAAACTCAAAAAAATAGCTTTAGGGTTTCTGTTTTATGCTTCACTAAGTGAGTAGCTTTGATGCTTTTGTACCAGACACACACAGAAGCCTAAACCTTGTTGCCAGACCAGTAAAACGCTAACAACATCATCAGCAATTATCTTGTTTACTAGCCCTTCAACAATGGTTTAGCATTAATTGATATTAGCCTGTAACTTTCACTAGATCTGTTAAGCTGTTTCTTGGTTGTTTTTTTTTTTTTGCAACAAACTCATTCACCATCCATAACAAAACGGGTTTAACGTTTCAGCGGAACTCGGCGCGGAAAAGAAGCTACATTAAGATCGCATCTTTTAATGCAGTAGAAATTAGTTCGACAATGAGTTAATAAGCGTTTTTTCTTTAGCATAAATCCACCTTTGCCGGAAGGGAGAAGTATCATTGTAGAGCGTAAAAAATTCAAACACTAGCGACAAAAAGGCCGGGTGGATTCTTTTAGGGGAGGTGGCTTCACTTAACGCCTGCTTAACTGATGATTGCCTCATCCCTAACGTTACGCATGTGGCCGCGTCACGGGCGTCTCTGCATACTGTGGCGCACGGTTACGCCAATATCTTGACACATTTTCTCGCACAACCGACCAGGAGCAGACGGCACAGCGAAACCAGAACGCGTAGCCGACCGGCCTGCAGCGCTTGACAAATTGTTTAATAATACATGCCACGTTGGACTGATCTGGGTCTGCTGGGAAGCATTTGAAGGCGGATTGCATGATGATATTTCTAGGTAATTTCTAACCACCTCTGCACCACACGCTTGCCACTCTTGCTTGACGCAATTTTACGTTCAGCAGCATAATTTAACAGCTTTACCTTTGGTATTACCTTTCGTCGACAATGGATGGCTGTCTCATCAACCACGATTGTAAGAAAAGAGATTGCTGTACCGTGTTGAACTTGAACTTGATAAAACACCCGGGTCAGGAGTAAGGTCTGAAAATTCAGTACCAAATGATGCAATGAAGCGATTAATTGTGACATCACTTCGTGGACCAATGTGTGTGAAAGATCGCAATCCAAAAGGGAACCCGCGGATGGGAAATTAACGTTTCTATCGATTTTAAATTAAAGTCACAACACACTTCATTACAATCAGTTGTCCGATCGAAAGGCAATGGAAGGCAAGGGAACCGTTTCCCGTTCGGTTGGTAGTAGGAAGAAGCAGCTCCCAGACATGCTAACGGAATGTTTGCCTCAATTTGGCCCACATCGGGTAAACCCGACACCAGTGTTCTCGGTGCACAGCATTTAACCCCGTTGTACGTACCTTACACGCGTATTAAAGTGACGGAGGAACGGTGTGTGAAAATGGATATTCGCAAACCGAGTGGCGGCGGTGCGCTGTGTTTACCTATTGATCAGACACAGTATTACTGAGCGTTAGACAACTGTTCTTTTATCGATGGCAGCAAAGAAAAAGTTAAACATATTTAATCAAAACGGTTCAATAAAAATACTATAGTAGACCATGTACTTAAGTGATCTTTTGTTAAAGCATCACGATTTTTTGGAAAGTATTACAACATTTTTTGTATGTCTCAAACGGCCATTTTTTCTTCGTATGTTTGCTGATGTAAAGTCATATTTGTTATATTATAAGTTATATTAGTCATGTCATATTATAACAGGAAGTTATAAATAAGTTTTATAAAATTTGACGCCACCGATACATTTCGGGTTGGAGATGTCATGTATTGTATGTAGTGATTGGACATCTGTGACTTCAAGTGATCATTATACTTGGGCATTGTTATCGACGTTGTATATTTTCTCGATTTGGAGTTGGATAATTCTATTTGCGAGAAGCTTTTATTTTTATAATATGAAGAAAATGTATGATCGATGGCCTTAGGAAGACATATGTCCTGAGTGTAAGACAAGAATTGATCTAATAAAGACAAGAATTAAATCCAATAAAGACTAGAATTCGGATGTTCCAAGGCTAGGAATTGAAGGCTTTGCTGAGCAAGGGTCGTGACTGGATCTTTTCATTTGAAGTCATTAAGAAATGTAAAAAAAAATTGTTTAGATCTAGAATTCTGGGAAGAAAGTTAGTAAACTGAATAAAGCTTTAAATCAAAACTACTGAAAAACAATTTTAGCAAACAAGACAGCGTCAAATTCTGAGGTAATAAACCTGAAATAACTCTTGGCCTAATAATGTAACACATTGCTGTTATGTTCCACACCTAGTCTTACCTAGTTGTAGGATTTTAATTGTATTTCCCCTTTTTCGAGCAAACAAGCCCTGGTTAACCGCAGTAGAACCATCTGCACGTACTCAAGTACCCAAGAATCAAGATAATAACCGTTCATTAATGTCCCATCCGCACAGTTCCTTCCCTTCGTTTTGGGCTTGCTGATGTGTGAGTGAGTGTAAGACATGTAAGAGTTATTTCTTCTTGCCGTTGCATTCAATGACCGCAACTTCTTTGCATACATTTCCATTGATCTCCCGTTCCGGAATGCGTAATTGTTTTGTTTGTTCGTGCAAAGGTACTACAGCATGGTGGGACGTGTTTTTTCCTTCTGCTTTCTTTCCCTTTCCACCATGTTCTAAGGTGGATGTTTTTTTTACACATTTCTTAAATGAATATATAAGACCCTTTCAGGCATTCGAACATAACGTCATCGCCATCGAACCTACTGAGTTGGCCTAATTTCTGCCTGAAGTGATTTAAATATTATATCCCCATACTGGTCTCGATCGGTACCGAGAAAGTCGTTACCGGTCGTAGGAAGCAAAGGGTTTCCATAATGAAGTCATAAAGGTACGCACATTTCCCTCCCCAAAAATCCATGTGTTTGTGCTTCTTCATCCGTGTGATTGAGTTTTTTTTCTTTATCTAGATAAACACGATCGTACGGCGGTGTGGGTTGTTTCTGAGTTGATAAATGTATACTTTTTGTTTCTTACTCATACTCATTTTGCCTCTTTTCTTTTTCTCCATTTCTATTTGCAGAACGTACAAAAAAAAACGGTTGGTCGGTCAACGAGCATTAAATCAACGGAAGCACATCGATTAATGGCACTGGATGGTGAACAAGAGGAAAAAAAACCACCCATAAGAAGCGAGCGAAGGAAAACACTACCTACAACAATAAACTTTAATCAGTATTGCGGAAAATGCCCGGAAAGTAACCACCGAAGTAACGCACACGACAGTCCACGAAGATCCGAGAAGCGGTTCCCGTCTTCAACCCTTTTTCGCTACCACCATCCTGACTCCCTTCCAAAAAGCGCAACTAAAACCGGGAACAACGGAATGTTTGTAATGCTGGCCTGACCATCCCGCCTGCGGTGCGCTCTGTCCAGCGGAACGAGCTTTGCACGGGAGAGATAGCGAATGTTTGCCGTTTTTTTTGGCGTGTGTTTAGTTATTGTTGTTTTGTTTAATCTCCACCTTCCGGATGGGCAACAACGGTCTTTATATTGGTTGCTGAAGGTTAGGTTGATGCGGCGAGAAGATCAGCCACAACGATAAGCCACAGTAATGTTGGGAGTGAGGAGAAAACAGACGCAGGTGGTCTAAGCGATGCTTTTTGCTAAATGATAAGCTAAACTACTGAAAACCCGAGTTAAAACCCCAATGTCGGTTGCAGTAGTAAGAAGAATTGCTGCTTTTTTTAATTGTTACATATTCAACGATCAGAAACACTAGATGATCGTACATTTTTTTTTTGGAATGCAGACAGAAGAATATGGAAAGCTACCTTTTAAAAGGGCGTTAACATGGTGAAAGAACTGACCGGGGGGAAAACGGAATCCATCAAAAATCTGCCCATCGCAAACTGCTGTTGATTTTGGCAATTAACCAGTCGAAAAGAAAAGTAAAACTGCTGCCCCCGAATATTCTTCTTCAAACATCGGTTGGCTTTGTTTTGATCGGTGCCTCGAAAGTCGATTTTTTGGTTTTGGCCACCCGATCAGAATGGATCAACTGATCGTTTAAAAAGGGAGGTGAGGGATGATTTTGCTACTGTGTTTGGTTCCTTCAAGCAAACAGTTTCCCAAAAAAAAACCCATTAGCGATTAGTGTTTATTTTAAAGAGAACAATTGTTCCGATAACTGTTTTTTGGGGTGATTTACGGAACGTGGCTTTTAAGGAAGGAAGGCACGGGGTTATTGGGAAGCTGAAGAGTTTGTCCAACTCACAGAAGGTGCTAAGGGGATGGTTTCCTAATTTTATTTGCTTCACTTGCATTGCCTTTCGGTCCTCGTTTCTCTCTTTCTTTACGGGCTCTTATGGCCCGTACGTTAAAGTTACGTTCAATACGAACGGAAATTAATTTCGATCACACGTTCTTTTAAGAGAACGATTGTACACATCGATCATGGGGAGTTTTGTTTTTCTTTTTGACCATAGTTGCAACCATTTGCTGCATCGAGAAGCGGTTTATTCTCTACTGTTATAGTGTTAAGCTATTTATTTATTCGATTTACGTAATGAGCGCAACCATTAGTCGTAAGTGTATTGTATTGTATTTATTTAACAAAAAAGGCATTGCATCCGTCCAAAGCTGTAAATAGTGTAACATATACAAATATACAACTAAGTTACAACGCACATGTTTGATGTTTTGTGTTATGATTATTAATATAAAGCTAAAGCAAAACCTTTGAAATGAAATGAAAGAAAAGATGCAAAATGTTGCGACAAAAGAGTAAGTTCTTTTTTTTAAATAAAACTGTAGGAAACAAGAAATATAAAGAGAAAGAAAATTTAGTAACAGCTTTCTTCGTAGTTCCCTTTTTGCTTAAATAAACAAAAATCTTTAAAACAACGCAAAAGTAAATCGAAATGGAAATGTCAAACATGCTCTAACGGTGGACTGGCTAATGTAAAGCACACAAAAATTCATCTCATGTTACACTTACGCACTGAGGTACAACTAATGAGCGGAACTGAGCGGAAAGTTGGCCAAATTTTGCGTTCGGGCTATTTTAATTAGGCTAAAATGTTCAAATAACGTCCCACCCAAAAGTTAAACATGCAATGGCGTATGTTAAATGGTGGAATTTAATTAACGATGTACGCCGGTTTGGTGATTAATTATGTTGTCCTACTAGCGATTATTGATGGCGAAAGTGACTACTACTGACTATTTGGAATTCAAATGGTTTCCTGGTGAAGTTGGTGGCAACGCTATCTTCCAATATCACTTGTGACGAAGTGTCTCTATTCGCTGAATGTCGCGTTTTCTTACCAAAAACAGGGAAGCACCCTTCACTGCGGAATGCGAAATTTCGCACAAAGATCGTGACGGCACCATTTTCTCTTTCGCCGTATGGTTAGAATTTCTCCCCAGGAAGCGAATGACATGGTGGGGCCCCATTAGTGTGTACGAATGATTTTCCCCCGTGTGTGTGTGTGTGCACAGCTGGAAACTACAGTATGCTTGCGCGGAAAAATTACCATCGATCGTTACTGCATTTGCTGCAAACGCGACCCAATGACGATATTCAATCGCCGCCACCACCACGGTTCCTGTCTTCGTTCGTTCGAAACGAATCGTGAAAGAAAGTGTCATCTTTACCGCCCAAGTCTAGGTCACCGTAGGGTTTATCGTGACCTTTGTTTGTTGGTTTTCCCTGTTTGGCATTGATGGCACCAGCCAGCTCGGTTCCGTTGCAAACAGTGAAAGCGAACATTGTCACTTTCCACGCTTGATCGAATAGTGGAAGATATTTCCTTTAACGAAATAAACAAAAAACGATTGAACAATTAAATCGATAAAGGAAATAAGTTTAATTTTCCCTCATTTTCGATCGATGTAAATTAATGGCACAGCACGGTGCCCACGAAACAAAGGTGTATTAAAGAGTATTTTAACTGTTTCCTGAATGAACTAATTATCAACAAAAAAACAACCTTCTAACATTAGATGTAATGTTCACAGCGTAAGAGCAACCCATTAGGAGCTACTTTATTGTCGTATTGATTTAGCGTATTTCATGCTGATCTCATTTTTCAAGTGTCATCAAATCTAACTGCAAATACCCCGGTTCGTGGATACGATCGGTTCCCATGCCATATCTGCGTGCAGCATTTTTCTTCCATACAGTACAGAAAGTGATTTTTGGACAACCGTTAATGAACAAACAAAACTGCCCAGGGCCCCAACAGCAACAGCAGTACCGCGATGTGTTTATGTGATTTTTCCCTCGCCTCGCTCAGTTATGTGCTTTCGTTCACAAAAATCATCGATCGTTCACCTGGCGGTTGGATACAAACCGATTAATATCGGAACACCCGTTAGATCTCGTTACCCTCGTGGTCAGCCTCAGTAGGGCACCACACGTTTCCGAACGCTTGTTCCGAAAACTGATCAATATTGGTTGAAATTGGGAAAATGACCAATAGAAAAGGCCAATCGATGCGTTCGATTTTGAATTGGTTTTGAAATGCTCCAATACAAAAGTGCAGCTACACCGTATTTTTGTGTGAAGATCTTCAGTTTTTTTTTTTAAATTATGGCTCATAAGCATAAAAATAAAAAGGAAGCACAAATTTTTATACTATTTTTTCCAAATTTTCACTCGAAATGTAACTACATTATTGGTTGTTCATCGAATGAAGATCTTAAGTCATCCTCAGTTTTCTTTTAAATTGGTACCCACAACTTCCGGAAGATCAATGAGCTTATTGACTGCAATTAGTGTTGGGTCAAGTAGCTCTTTTGCAAGAGCGGAGCGCAACGCTCTCGCCTTCTAAAGTGTGCGGTGCGCTTGAGGTAGCTTCACACAGGAGCGATTGTGCAATGCGCTCCCAGGAGCGAAGTTTCGCACCACAAGGAGCGCTGCACGAAGGAGCGATTTCGTACCTCTTTTTCCCGTGGGCTATGCGGGAGCGCGCACAATAAGATGAGCGGAGCGATTGAAATACCTCTTTCGCTCTTGACCCACTAGCTATAGCCTTAGGAAATTTTCAAATGTTTATAATTTTTTTTTCTGATTTTTTATTCTTTTTTTTTAATTTAAAGCATTATTTGAGTGAAAAGAAACTTATTTCAACCAATTGGCATTAAAATAAATCAATTTAATTTTTTTTGCAAAATTTCTCAAAAAAAAACGTAAAGGGTACCCCTTATGAAATTTTCGAGTTGAAATTTTTTTTAATTTTTTTTCTGATTTTTTAATTTTTTTTTTAATTTAAAGCATTATTTGAGTGAAATGAAACGTATTGCAACAAATTTGCATTCAAATATATCACATTTATAAATTTTGCTACATTGCTCAAAAATGAGGAAAATTTGACATTTTCTCAAACAGGGTATGGAACTTGCTTCCTCGAATAACTTCTGGCACAGACATCTGAGGGCATGGCCGTCCAAGAAGAAAATATAGCTATTGGTGCCATCTATCGACCACAGGTTAAAGATTGGCGATCCGTTGGATACCGACCGAGTTATAGGCAAAACTTGGTGCAAAAATGAGGAAAATTTTACATTTTCTCAAACAGGGTATGGAACTTGCTTCCTCGAATAACTTCTGGCACAGACATCTGAGGGCATGGCCGTCCAAGAAGAAAATGTAGCCATTGGGGTCATCTACCGACCACAGGTTAAAGATTGGCGATCCGTTGGATACCGACCGAGTTATAGGCAAAACTTGGTGCAAAAATGAACCTTTTGAAATTTTCAAATAATTTATAATTTTTAAATTTTTCTGTTTTTTTATTCTTTTTTTTTATTTAAAGCATTATTTGAGTAAAAAGAAGCTTAGTTCAATCAATTGGCATCGAAATAAATCAATTTAATTTTTTTTGCAAAATTTCTCAAAAAAAACGTAAAGGGTAAGCCTTATGAAATTTTCGAGTTGAAAATTTTTTTAAATTTTTTTCTGATTTTTTATTCTTTTTTTAATTTAAAGCATTATTTGAGTGAAAAGAAACTTATTGCAACAAATTTGCATTCAAATATATCACATTTATAAATTTTGCTGCATTGCTCAAAAAAGTTAAGGCTATGAAATGGCCTTATGAAATTTTCAAATGGGAGCGCACCGCACAATCGCTCCTGTGTGTAGCGCTCCGTACGGAGCTACCTCTTTTTCGCGCGGGCTGTGCGGGAGCGCGCACAATAAGATGAGCGGAGCGATTGAGGTACCTCTTTCGCTCTTGACCCAACACTAACTGCAATGTTTTATCATTTGTTCTTTGCACCATTTACTAGTACTTGTAGGGATTCTTCTCTACATTGGATTTTGTTCTGTTTTCATTTATGGGCAAATCGCTAACTCATCTTCATTCGGTAATTTGGCTGAACATTTAGAACAGTTAGAATAGAAAATTTGATTGTTCAGTTCAACATTTACTAGTAAACTTAGTGTATTCTTTCAAAATAATTTGACATTTTTTGGATTCCGATGATTTTCTTCTGGATATTGTAAACTTTGGCTTTTACGGAGCTCGGATATTTTTTGTTCTTTTAGTTTTTGTTTGTTATTTTGAAACATTTGCAAACCATTTTTTGAAGCTTCCGGATGTACGTCTCTCGTTAAGTAAGTTATGTTTAATGATAATTTTTCTTTGGATCAAATAATACCAACACAGATCAGATTATATTTAATTGTGTCTATTATTATGTTTAAGTTCTACACTGTACGCTATGTAATATTTCTAAAAAAAACAGTCTTTATACAACCAACGACAACCAACATTCCTATACGTTTTGCAAACGCAACATATTAGCATTGCAGTTTTAACTAATTGGTTGACCATTTGGAGAAACGCTACGTTTAAGGAACTTTTTGATTGATGCCTCCGCCAGGTATACCGCTTCCGCTGCCAATTGTCCCCAGCGGATTACCCAGCATACCGCTACCACTTCCCCCTACACCGTTGTGTTGCGTAATTCCGGCACCATTTTGTTGCTGCTGCTGCTGCTGTTGCTGCTGCTGCTGTTGCTGCTGTTGCTGGCCGACGGATGTTGGCACATTCACGTTGCCACTGTTTGGACCGTTGTTGCTGCTGCTACCATTATTGTTACTACCGATACCACCAACGCCACCCACACCACTGTTGGTACCCCCGTTGTTGCTGATCGTGTTTCCATTATTGCTACCATTATTACTACTGTTCGGCATGATGGCAGGGTCGTTCGAGAGCAATGTGCCTTGGACACCGCCTCCGACCGGCTGTCCACCTACCGCCAATCCCGTCAGACTAGTTGTCCCGAGTGCGGTAAGCCGTGTGCGCCGGCGGGTGTAGTGCTGCCAAAGAAGGATCGCCTGATCGTCGATGAATTTACAGCACTGCGCACTGACGATCTCGCGTCGGAAGTGTTCGTATTGTAGAAGATCCAGAAAATATAGACACATGGGAAACTTGAGGTATTTCGCGTACTCGGGCTCCTTCCAGTACAGTAGATATTTTAAGTAGTTTACAAATGCGGCATCCTTAAAGTATCCTCGTTGAGCTAAAACTAAATCAGTAAGCAGACAGAAAGACAATTAGTGGAATCAAACGAAAAGTTAATGGGTCAGAGGGTCAATCTGTACCATGGTACTTACAATGCAAATAGTTAGGATTTGCCAAACATTGCACAAATTCTAGCTCAACCTGAAATCTTAGCTTTTGCGCATCTTCCGATTCAACCGGTACTGCAAGATAGGAGGAAACGGTCAGGAATAAGAAAGAAACAAAAACACGCCGTACATGCATTAGTTCCACGTTTAGGCATATAATTCGAAATGTTCTTCGATAGTATACAGCAAAATGGTAAAATACAGAGAATTAGCTACACGTGTACCGATTGTGCATGCCAATTTTTGGACAGGGTTAGGTGCAGTAGCAAAACATAACAAGGTATATGACAACCCATCGGAACAATACATTCTGCATAGAGAAGCATACAAACATACAAAGACTCTAATCGCTAATACATCGTTATTTTTTAAAAACATTTCGGTACATATACTTATGATTAAATTACAAAGAGGAAGAAATAGGTGGTAGAAAAGTAGAATAACATAAAGTACTTACATTTACCCTTCCCGACCATTTTATTAGCCATGGCGTTTTAATGTGTTTTTGTTTCGTGTTTGTGTGTCTGTGTATGTGTGTATATATATGATTGGTATGTGCTTTATCTTTACTTGTACGCAAAGATCTTCCAAAGGCTAAGTGGGTGTTCTGCAGTGATCGGTTAAACGATAATAGAGTAGAGTGTGCTTGATTTAAATCTATACTGGATATCTAATGTTCTAGGTTTTCCAGCTTGAACGAGGTAACAGAAACTAGAAGCTAGAATTCAAAACAATAAAGAAATTTAAGGGATACACTAGCGGTGCCCACTGATTGGAGCGCTTCCGGTAAGTTAAGCACAATGCGACGTGTAAGGAAGATGGGATTACAACTGGGAGAGTCTAACGAGAAGGATATTTGTGTGGGAAGGAGTTGCGCTTGTTCACTTGCTATCCGCTTCTTTACGCCGATCATAAGCTAGTGCAGCAAAAGATGTGGGACGATCATTGAACACAGGAGGAAGAGAAAAAAGAGAAAGAAAAAAAAACAAATAAAATCAGGAGCTTATTATTTACAACATAACAACAGGAACGGTGCTAGAAAGGACACGGATACATATACCGTGTGTGAGGTTTATGTACACTATCAACAATGATTGGCAAACTTTCCACCATCACCTGATTGTTTGCAAAGGCAACGTGCAATTAGCACAGATATGGATTCACTTTTCGATTTTGATTCATACTACAACAAACGTGATCTGAGCAGCTCCGTATTCGCTGCATGATGATGGAGAGATTGCCGTGCGGTCTTTACAGGATTCGTGCACTTTACTGATTTGGAAATCTACTTTCATGGAGACCTTGGATGGTAAACCCCGTACAAATGGGTAAGGCTTGGCAGTCCGTTTCATCAAAGATATAATAATACCATATTTAACATCAATACGGTCGGCAGTGGAAGTGCAAGGCGCACTAGCTACCAGCAGACCACACTGACCGTAACCGGACCGGTGACCAGTCAACACAACAATCTCTGCAGTGAGCTAAGTTCTCTAGCAAGCTGGCTACGCAGTTCTGATTAACGAATTCAAGGTACAAATTTCATCAGCAAATTGCAAACGAACGCAAACCGAAACAGGTACACATAAATGGAACGTACAGAGAGCTTGGTGCAAAAATTGGCCATCTAAACACAGGAAGGTAATAAGAAACGTGATGATTTATGATCTCCACAACAAGCAAACCGTACTCACAACCGTATGGGTTCATGATAGACATTCGCTGTAAGCACAACACACCGCCTGATACTGTGGCTCGATCGGAGTTTGTGCGTGGTTTCAGTCCAGATGTAATGTAAGACCGCCGACGAAAGGATTGTTTTCCATCGATATTTTAGCACACACGCACTTTTTTCCTTGCCGCTTTTTGTCGTCCTTTCCTTTTGTTGCCTTTTGCTGCGTTTTGACGCGTCAAATTCGCTTGACTTTTTTCTTATTTGGTTGCCAATTTGACAGTATCGTTTTGACATTGGGATGAAACTGGACGATTTCGTTAAAAAATTGAAACATTTGACAGCAGGTTTCGTCAAAAATGTTTTTGCTTTATATTATTGCAAAGAATACTGTAATAATTTTATTTTTTGGATTTAAAAAAATCCTTCACAAACCACATTAATACACGAAATTGCGCAACATATTTTCTTGCGTTCCTAAGCTAAAATTGCATGTAAAGAAAAAAGATTTGTTTCATTGTTCATCTACCGCTGTAGTGTTTGCGACACGACCCCTGTAAATAAATCATTGACTGGAGAAGAGAGAAAAAAGGCAGAAAAGCCAAGTTTAGAAGCAAATTTTCATAGCTCGGTTTCGAAAGTGGAAAGGATTTTTTTTC